>CM024760.1:79297213-79411050 GCA_014218235.1 Colocasia esculenta
CGTTCATTTCCGAGCGGTTTGCTAGGCAGTTAGCTATAGAGTCAGGCATAGAGTCTGAGGAATTAGAAGTCTCGTTGTCTGTACACACACCTGGGGTACGGTATCGACTGGGAAGTGTATTCCGTCGTTACCTGTGTGTATTGAGGATAGAGTCTAGAAGGGTGTTTCTTCTTGCTAAAGATGAAGGACTTGATGCTATCTTGGTCTACATTGGCTAGAGGAGCACTATGTGTTAGTTGATTGTCGTCGGAAGAGGATTGTTTCCACATTCCTGGTGAGGACGAGTTCTCTCATCCCTTGCCAAGAAACTTCGGGGAAAGTTGGTCATCTCTGCCATGAAGGCGATGCGCATGGTAAACAAGGGTTGTGACACTTTTCTTGCCAGCGTGGTGTTAGCCGAGGCTGGTGAGTCACCTACTCTTGCAGAGATCGAGGTAGTGCAGGATTTTCCAGACGTCTTTCCTGATGATTTGTCTGGATTGCCACCGGATAAAGAGATAGAGTTCACCATAGAGTTGCTTCCGGGCACCTCTCCTATCTCAAAGGCTCCATATCGGATGGCACTTGCGGAGTTAGCCGAGTTAAGGAAGCATTTGCAAGAATTGTTAATTAAAGGATTCATTCGCCCTAGTGTTTTCCCTTGGGGCGCACCTGTCTTATTGTAAAGAAGAAGGATGGATCACTTAGGTTATGCATCGATTATAGGAAGCTAAACCAAGTGACAGTGAAGAACAGGATCCCTTACCTCGTATTGATGATTTGTTTGACCAGCTGCAAAATGCATCAGTCTTTTCTAAGATCGATTTACGATCTTGTATCATCATCTGAGGATTAGGAGTGAGGATGTGTCCAAGACGGGTTTAGAACCGTTATGGACATTATGAGTTTTGGTCCTCCTTTCGGATTGACCAACGCCCCTGCAGCGTTCATGGATCTCATGAACATGGTATTTAGGCCGTACTTAGATAGCTTTGTTGTGGTTTATCGATGATGTGTTGGTCTACTCTCCGAATGAGGCCACACACTGTCAGCATTTGAGGGTAGTGTTAGAGGTTCTCCGTAAGTACAAGCTATATGCAAAATTCAGCAAGTGCGATTTTTGGTTGCGCGAGGTTCATTTTCTTGGGCATGTTATCTCCGGTGCTGGTGTAGCAGTTGATCCAGCAAAGGTCCAGGCAGTTATGGATTGGGAGACCCCAAGACCCTTTCGGAGATTCGTAGTTTTCTTGGTTTGGCTGGTTACTATCGGCGATTCATTGAGGGATTTTCATCCATCGCTGCCCCATTGACTCAGCTTACCAGAAAGGGGGTGAAGTTTGTGTGGTCCGAGACATGTGAGAGTAGCTTTCAATTATTGAAGGCTAAACTTACTTCCGCTCCGGTATTGGTATTACCTAGTGGTGCTAAGGTTTTGCCATTTATACGGATGCATCTCGGATTGGCTTAGGCTGTGTGCTAATGCAGCAAGGAAGGGTAGTGGCATATGTTTCTCTCCAATTGAAGGAGCATGAGCGTAACTATCCGACTCATGATTTGGAGCATGCGGCAGTGGTTCATGCACTAAAGATCTAGAGGCACTATCTTTATGGTGTCAGATTTGAGGTGTTCACTAACCATAAGAGCTTGAAGTATCTCTTCTCCCAGAAGGAACTAAACCTATGGCAGAGGTGATGGATTGAGTTCCTCAAGGACTATGACATCGACCTTCAATATCATCAAGGGAAGGCGAATGTCGTAGCAGATGCTCTTAGAAGGAGGAGGTTTTCACTCCAGATGGATTGGAAGATGTTGGAGGATCCGGCGTGTTCGATGACTGAGTTAGAGCCCTTGTGTCAGGCTTTTGTAACTCAGTTGTCCCTTAGGTCTTCGGTGTTGGATGAGGTGATCGAGCAACAGAAAGCCGACCCTAGACTCCAAGAGTTAGTGGGCAAGGCAGGCATTGCTCATGATGAGGATGGCATGATTAGATTCCATCACCGAGTATGTGTTCTTGACATTGTACATGTCCGTGAGCATGTATTAGCAGAAGCTCACAGGTCGAGATTTCTATTCATCCGGGTAACACCAAGATGTACCAGGATTTGAAGAGGTCTTTTTGGTGGTATGGCATGAAGAGGGATGTAGCGGATTATGTATCTAGGTGTCTAGTATGCCAGCAAGTGAAAGCCGAGCGACAGCGACCATCTGGTCTTATGCAGAAGATGGAAATCCCAGTATAGAAGTGGGAAGCTGTCACTATGGATTTTGTTTCAGGTTTGCCTCGATCCAGATGGGGTAATGACTCGATTTGGGTAGTCGTAGATAGGTTCTCGAAGACTGCTCATTTCTTGTCTATGAAGAAGAAGCAGTCAGTAGAGAGCTTGGCTAGATTGTATGTCAGTAGCATTATTAGATTGCATGGTGTGCCGAAGTCGATCATTTCGGATCGAGATCCGAGATTTACTTTGAGGTTGTGGAAGGGTCTTCAGGATGCTTTAGGTTCGGAGCTGAAGCTCAGTTCGGCGTTTCGTCCCCAGACAGATGGACAATCTGAGAGGACTATCCAGACGCTCAAGGATATGTTGAGGGCATGTGTGCTGGATTGGAAGGATGATTGGGAGTGCCATTTACCTCTAGTGGAGTTCGCATATAACAACAGCTCTCATGCGAGCATTGGTATGGCTCCATTTGAGGCATTGTATGAAAGGCCTTGCAGATCTCTCTTATGTTGGGAGGAGACCGGCGATAGGCAGTTGATCGGTCCGGAGTTAGTTCAGGAGACTTCGGATAAGATTCAACTTATCAGGAAGAGACTTGTTGCGGGACAGGATAGGCAGAAGAGCTATGCCGACAACAGGAGGAAGGATTTGGAGTTCGAGGTGGGTGAGCATGTCTTTTTGAAGATTTCACCTACTCGAGGTGTCGTCATGTTTGGCAGGCATAGCAAATTAAGTCCCAGATTCATTGGCCCGTATGAGATTCTCAAGCGTTTAGGTAGCGTGGCTTACGAGCTAGCTTTGCCTCCGGATTTAGCTGGCGTTCATCCCGTTTTCCACGTATCTATGCTCAGGAAGTATGTTCGAGATCCGTCTCATGTTATTAGTCACGAGCCAATGGAGATCCAGCCAGATCTGTCGTATGTGGAGCACCAGTAGCTATTCTTGACCGGAAGGTCAGATCTCCGGAACAAGAGTATTACGTCGGTGAAGGTTCTATGGCGGAACTTCTCGCGGGAGGAGGCTACTTGGGAGCTTGAGGATGCGATGAGGAGAAGTATCCCCAATTGTTGAGTAGTGTTGTTTAAACTTCGAGGACGAAGTTTCCTTAAGGGGGAGAGGGTGTAAGGCCCTCAAATTGTCCTTTTATTTTGTCGTGTGTGTAGATTCGTGCTTGTGTGTAAATATTATGTATGTATATGTAGAATCTACGTACATATTAGTTAGGTGTACTTACGTATGCAGTGTTGTTAGTTGTAAATATTGTTTGTTTGCATGGTGTAGTAGAGTGCACATTATACTACATATATTGCATGTATATATATAGCGTATATATATGGTTTCTGCATGGTTAAGCTCTGGCCGAAAAGAAATTGGCGTCAACATGGATGGACTTCCATGTCGATGGACGCCAACTATTAGGTAAATGACCGTGGATGTGGACGTCTACTTCTCTGATTTCTTGTGCGCAGTAGAACCGGCCTGCAGTGGAGATCAACTTAGAACCTGGAGCAAGAGGATTTGGAGGCTTCTTGGCACTGCCCAAGGAGAGCTTCCTCAGCCATTTTGATCCCCTTGGAGGTTTTTCTAAAGGCAAGTAAACCATCCCCGTGGTGCATGTACATGTCCAGTAGGTCTTAGGTATTTATGGATTTTATTCGTGGCCTGGAACCCACATTTCCCCCTCTTTGGAGTTCGGTCTGTGTTTCTGCACAGACAGAAACTTAACGGCAAGATCTCTTGCCGTTAGCTCTTCATTTGCGGCAGACGATGCTGCCGTAAACCTCTGTGAACGGCTAGCCTTGCCGTTTAGTTCTTTATGAAGAACAGGGAACTGTTCTTCCTTATATATGATTATTTTCCGGATTTCTTCGCATGAGGATATATTGTAATATTATATGCTATGTAATATAGATAATGGAATGCATTGTGAGATTTGTAAATTTCTGTAATTAGTATAAATTGTTAGGTTATGTAAAATGCATGTTAGATAAAGATCTTGGATAGGATAGCTTGCTGTTCACCTGATTCGTGAAGAATTTGAATGCCATAATTTTTCTAGATCATGTGTATTTATGTCAATCTCTGTCCTGAAAATTTGGGAATTTTCCATGATCATGTGATTTATTACAATTTCTGTACTGAAAATAGAAAACATGTGTAGGTTCTTGTAAAACTCACAGTAAATTGTATGAGTGAAAATAAATTTGGGGAAAACTTCTGTGGCAATATGAATGATAGATGCAGGTTAGTGCACTATCAAAACAGACCATGATATTATGCTTCCATGATAACTGATTTATAAATGCCATGTGGTTGAATGTTTTATTTTCTGTAAATTAATATAGTTCATAAAAATATGAAAATTGCATGTGTGGTGTAAAACCTGCAAATAGCCTGTGGTTAAAATCTCATATGATTTGGGTAACAACAGAGTACATTGTGGATTTTCATTTGAAAATGAGCTATTAATGCGTGCTTAACATGATTATGGTTGGATAATGTGTTTTCAGCATGATTAGAGTAAGTTCTAAGTGTTAAATTCTGTTAACAGTAGTATCATGTTAGGGAAAAATTGAACTATGTGCATGAGTGTGAAAAATGGAAATGGTGTGTTATTATGTAAAATGTGTGCTGTGTAAATCGGAAAAAAAAAATGTAAATTGTGCCGTGTGTGACACTGCTTCCATAGAGGGCTGTGAATTATATCGTGGAAAAGTCCCCACGGGAAGGTTCAATGTGTTAAAATCCTAAGGAAATTAGGATGAAATCCTGGAGGAGGAAAAGTACCACTGGTTAGGGTGGAGATCACTTCTCCTGGTCTGCACCAGTACCAAGAGCCGTCACTGTGTTGCCTAGGTGGCGACTATGTGTTATGTGATGTGAATGTGGTCTTCTAGTGGTGGTTTGGACTATGTGTCACAGCATTTAAATGTGAAAATGTGAATGTGTAATGTGAAAATTGTGTAGTGCGAACATGTGAATGTGTAATGTGTAAATGTGAACAATGCGAACGTTATAAATGTGTAAACATGTGAAATCAATGTGTTAAAATGCGAACTTGTGATTTATGTTATGATAATGTTAGATTCATGTCAAACAGCAACCTTAATGTGTTTATAATGGTGTTTTATATGTGCAAAAGTGTGTAGAATCCATGTTAGGGTATTTCCTTCTTATGTGTGAAAATCCATGCTAATTTTGCTATCATGTTGTAGTTAAATGTAAGTGTAGCTCTCATGTGAATGAATGAGTAGAAAGCATGCGGTAGGTATTTCATTTGGATTGACATAACCATGTACCATGCGTAGTGAAATTAGTAGTATATCATGATAGGTAGTTTTCTATTATGTACAACCATGCTACAGTTTTGATTAACGAATTGAATGAATGGCCTACTTGTGATGTATGCATGTATACTGTGTATGGAGTTTACTTGCTGAGGTCTTTTAGACTCACTCTTGCTTTGGCGTACAAGTTTAGCAGGTGACCCTACTTCCCTCAAGGAGACCGTTGAGAGCGACTCCGAGCGAGGAGAATAGAGTGTTGTGGAGTCACCGGTGTTGTACCTACTTTTATATTATGTAATTGAGACTTATGAAATTGAAGCTTATGTATTTTGTGGACGAACAATGTAATTTGAATTTTGTATTTCATTATGTGGACTTAGTTCCTTAAATTGCTATATGGATCAAGTATGTTTATTGAGATGATGAAATGAAAAAGACAATAGTCTTTTACTTCCGCTACTCTATATTCATATTTGTGTACATCTCAATTAGTGGTAGTTTGGGTAAATGTCCCACTGTGACGAGCCTCACTATACCGACGTGCATTGGTATAATCGTACTGGTATAATGAGGCTCTCGCACTGCCTCTTCTCCGTCGTTGTTGGTACCAATCTCCCGTCTCTTGATCAGCGGTAGATGAGACAGCCCTCGAAGTTGCTCTGGGGAAGCCCGAGTTGAGACAGGCAGCGTGCAGGTTGTAGAGCATGAATTCAGTCACCCCAATTAGTCGCAACTCCATACAGGTGCTAGCCACGTCATAGGTCCTTGTCTAGAAGAGGTGTCGGAGTACAAGTGAACGCTTTCCTGGGCATGCTTTGGAGGTGATCACGCCAATCTGTCTGCGTTTTGAGTTGTGGACGCGATTTGCCACGCGCCCTTCTAAGCCCCAAACCCTATATAGGACGGAGAGAACTTTTAGAGAAGATGGGGGATGAGCTAGTGGCCTCATTAGTCACATCAAACTTAAAGTGTAGATCAGTCAACAAGTAAATAACAACATGGAACCGTAAGGAGACCTACCCAAGCTCGCCGCCGTAAGTTCACTATAGAGGAGGCTAGCACCACCGGTCTCAGTTTCTCTCCCTCCTATATGCCGCACCCTCGCTTAGTTGTTCCTCTTCAAGTGTGTTGTCTATCGATGGAAAGAGGAGTGCACCCGTGCACCCACCAGCATATGGCAAATCCTCTCATCACTTTCTTCAGTCTCTCGTCATCCCCCGCCTTTGGTATCTCTCTCATCGTCCAAATCGCCAATTGTTGCAGATTTATACCTTTTCCGGTTTGGATATTTGGGCCGCCCTTGCATCCATGAAGCTCTCAAGCACCGCCTTGCTTGTAAAGCTCCTCGGCATGATTGCCATCTCATCGTCATCACCTCTTCGCATCCACTTCAAGCCTAATAACAGTTCAACTTCTTCCAATAGGATGGTTGCTTTGAAGGTCTTGAAGAGGAAGGTATGGGTTTGAGGGTGACATAGCTCAACCAAAGCCCCTATTGCCGCCAAATCAAGGTGAATTTCATGATATCTTTTGGCGTCGACGACTAAATTTTGGATTCCCCACCTAGACAGGATGGCTTTCATGTCTAGGTTTATGAAGGTGGTCAATGTTTGAAGCCATGGAAGTCTCATATACCGCCTATTGCCCAGGAAGAGAGGGTAGTCCTGTGGGTTAAGAGGAGGATGACACATGCGCATGGGAGTTTGGAGAGGGGATGGCATATGAAGCATATGATTATGGGTTGGTTTGGCCAAGATGAGGGTGGCACATGCATGGAGTAGGCACATGGGATCATGGGATAGCATAGGATTTTGATTTGGGGTAGGTAAGTTCGGCCATAGTGGGTATTGGAAGAAGAAGAAAATAAAAAGAAAAGAAGAAAAAGGAGAAGAGAAAGAATAACCATTAAGAACATGAATGTGTCCATCTATCTTGCTCAGCCTTTGAAAACCTTCAACCCTTGGCTTATTGGATGGGGGTGCTCCTGCATGCTCCATAGCTCCAATTCTTTCTCACTTCTTCTTCTTGGTTAATTGCTTGTTTCTTGCACTTTGGAGAGGTTGGGAAGCATGAGAAGGCAGGAGGGGGGGGGGGGGGGAGGGGTGTTTTAAAACCCCCATGGCTGCACAAGCCTGGAGGCAAGCCAAAGAATGTCAAGGAATTCATAACAGGCAAGGAAATCAAGCCTCCGACACATATGTCGCGATTCAAGCACCTCACTTCGACTTCCACTGTGACTGGTAAAGGTAAATCACGACCACCTAGGTCGTCGTGATTCAGGTAAGTGAACTAGTCCACATACCTTGTCGCGATTTTAAGCAGCATTATTTGATATTTAATTATTTGTTGCTTATCATGCTAATTGGTCTTTAAGCGCAGGTTTTGGATACGCATCTCTCGCCGTACATTTCATGATCATCTTCAGCGAATCTTCAATCCATGGTATCATTGCATTGTATATATGTTATACTTATTAGATCATATCAAGGACCTCGAGGCTCTGATGAATCTGGAATTTGAGTTCCCCTCCACCGCCAAAAACAATGATAATTTTAAAGGATTCTTATGACTTGAGGATAGGCCGTTACGCTTCGCAAGGAGGATGACAGATCACTCCGGTATCTTGACTTCGACATCGTACAATATTATCCTGATTATTTTATATTTTTTTATTTTAATTTTTTCTTTTAACCTAGCATGCATCATGTAGGACTTTGAGCTCATTCCGGAAAACCACTCTCGTGCTTAACTGAAGAGAACCGCTTATTCTAAATTTCAATTAACATGAAGTATTCCATTCTTAGTCAAGTACTCAATTTACTTGTTGATGTTTGAAGATCATCTCTTGAGAAACTTTTTGTTTGGATTCCTATGTCAATTTATCTTTTTCTTATAGATCCACCTTGGCTGCAGCACGTCCACAAGCTGGTAAATGCTCCCCAATGGTCAACTGTCGGATTGTGTTCGTAGGTGATAATTTTTAGAGGATTCATGCCCAAGTGCCCACATGCCCCCAATGGTCAAATGCTCCCCGATGCTGGAAGTTGATCTTTCTCCCTTCATGTCCACGTGCACACCCTTTCCCTTCGTCCAAACATTGAGTTATCTCTTGAGATATTCTACAAGCTGCTTTATGGGTGTTGAGGAAAAGCTCCAGTCATATGTTGTTGAGGTGTGTCTCATCACACCTTGGCGTCTACGTTTCAGTCACTCCACTTCATTCCGCTCAATTCACTTCATTTCATTGCTTTCACTTCATGTCATTCTGCTCCATTTCCTTATAAAGCAGACGCCAAGGTGAGGCAGCTGTAATGTAAGACCCCGGGATTTTTTTCTCTTTTATATATATGTATGTATAGTATATGAATGGTGTTGGGAGTTCGCTTGTTGTGTGCATAGCATGCGTAGATCATTGTGCCTACTATAAGTTTTATACTTCTCTTGAAAATGTGCATATACGTATATATATAGATATATATATAATATATATATAATATATATACATATATATATATATATATGTATGTATATATGTATACGTGTATTCGCGTAGAAGTGAGCAATTAGCTAAATTAAGAAGTAATATGAGCGTTCTTTTCTTTTCCAAGAATCTTAGACTTAGAATGATTGAGTAATATATGTATGTATTTTCTAAATATTGAAGAATATCATATAATGCCTATTTCATGGAGTTTGTATGAGAATATAAGAGTAGATATGTTTGTATGTACGTAATAGTTATCTTGTATGCGTGACATGGTATACCTAATTCTACCTGCATAACACTTGGTGTACTTATGTACGTATGAGTATGTTTAGTTGTAAACATGGTTCATTGCATGGTTAGTGATGCGTACATTGTACTTCGTACATTGCATGTACATGAAGAGCTCAAGCATGATAGGTGTATTTAGTAGTCTATATTGGATTTCCATACTCCTCATGAAAACATGCATGTATTTTGATGATAATTAGGTGAGGATAGTCAATTGGCTAAATTATGCATATAGTGCATATAAGGAATCTTATGCACATAGTACTAAGCAATGCTAGGTAAAGTTGTGCAAGTTAATATAATTACCGGTGCGCATGTTGTGTCCATCTATTTCAAGCGTACTGTGCACAAGTGTGCTACACCCGTGTGTGTATACTATATATATGCCAAATCAGTGTGTAGGCATAGGTAGATATCTACGTACATCTTATCTTAGTGTATTCATGTATGCTTGTGTATGTCTAGGTATAAATGTTATTGATTGCCCGGTGTAGTAATATACATATTATATCTTATACCTTGTATGCGTATGAATATATTCATGAGCGTGTTGTTTTTCTTGGTGTACCTATGTATGTATGTGTAGGATTAGTAGTGAATATTGGATATTTACATGGTGTAGTGGTGTATACACTATACTACATAGGTTTCATGTGCATGTATGAGTGGGTTAAGCATCGTTCTGCATGATTTTAAGTTCTGGCAGAAGAGTATCTTGGCGTCAACATGCATGGACGCCCATGTTATGTCAGCGTCCATATCGATGGACGCCAACCCTCTGTAGCCGTCCAGGATGTGGACGCCTACTCTTCTGACACTGCATGCATAGCAGGTCAGAAAAAGCATGGCCTGCCATGCTTCTGATTGGGGATGGCCGACCCAAAGGGTCTCTCTCCCACCCTTGCAAGGGCAGACTTCGGGTCTTGCCTCATAAGAGCACCCACCTTGCTGCTAGCAAGGTGCTCTCTTGCCCTTTTCAAGAGGAGAGAAAACCCTAGCTCAGAAATGTGAGAAAACCTGACCTTGGAAGGCTTAGATCCGGCGATTGGAGGCATTTTCGGGCGCTCTTCTTCGACAAGGAGGACATCTAAGCATAGGAGAAGACCTCCCCGGCGCTGGACTGCGGCCTACAAACCCTAGAACCCGGAGCAAAGGAGTTTGGAGGCTTCTTGCACTGCCCAAGGAGAGCTTCTCGGCCATTTTGATCCGTTTGGAGATTTATTCAAAGGCAAGTAAACCCTAGGTCTTGAGCCTAGACAGTCCCTAAGTCTCAGGAATTTTGTGGATTTTAATTCGCGTCCTGGAGCCCCATTCTGACATTTTTCCGCTCGGTCTGTGTTCTCACACAGACAAGAACTTGACGGCAAGAGATCTTGTCCGCCGCAAGATCTTTTAACGGCATACGATAATGCCGTCAACTCTGTGAACGGCCAGACCCCGCCGTTTAGTTCTTCAGGGCAGAACAGTGAACTGTCCTTCCCTATATGATTAATTTTCGGACTTCTTCGCATGAGGATATAGTGTAATTTTTATGTTATGTAATACCTATGGTGGGATGTATGGTGAATTTTGCACATTTTTGTGGATGGTGCAAATTTTAGATTTATTGAATAGTATGTTAGCAATCAGTTTGGATATGTTAGTCTATTGTTTACATGAATCAGGAGGAGTTTGGATGCTATAATTTTTCTAAACCATGTACATATGCATCAGTCCATGCCTGCAAATCTAAGAATTTTTTGTGCTCATGTGATTTATTACATTTTCTGCAATAGGAATAGAAGTCAGTGTAGGTTATTCAAAAATTTCAGTAAATGGTGGTGTCGTGCAATAAATTCGGGAAAATTTCGGTGACTATGTATATGTCAGGTTCAGGACCTTGAACCATCAAATCGATATTTATGTCATGTTCCATATTAAATTGAATTATTAGGGCATGAAAATGAATGTTTCATTTTCCGTAAATTCTATGTAATTCAGGAAAATATGAAAATTTGCATGAGAAGTTTGAAACCTGAAAACAGTGTGTGGTTAAAGTTTCAGGACATTTGGACAATTATACAGTGCAATATGAAATTTCCATGCAAAATGCGTGACTAATGCTAGCTATTATGAAAATGATTTGATTTTTGAACCCTTTTAACATGATTAATGAAACTTCCGGAATGTTAATTATGGTCATCTGTAGTAGCATGGTTAGGAGAAAAACAGAGTCACATTGTGCATGAAAAGATGAATGAGATGTGAGCGTTATGTGTAAAATACGTGCTAAAACTCGGCATAAGTAAAGTGTAAAAGTTGTGCCTATGTGACACTGCTACCCTAGAGGCATGGGAGCCATATATAGAAAAGTCCCTATAGAAGGCTCCATGTGATATAGTTTGTCCCAAAGGCATTGGGGAAATCCTGGAGGTGGGCGGTACCACTGGATAGGGTGGAGAGGGCTTCTCCCGGTCTGCGCAGTAACCAAGATCCACCACTGTATTGCCTAGGTGGTGGGTATGTGATCATGAGTCGTGTTATGTGTTATGGTTGTGAAAAGAGTTATGAGAATGAGTTGTGTTATTGTTAGTGTCCTCTACTCGGTGGTTAGGACTATGTGTCATGGCAAATTGATTAACCAATGAAATGATGAATAAAGTGTGAAATATGTGAATTGGCACATGGTAAGGGCCCATGATGCACGTGGTAAGTGCAATCGATGTGATATGTGATATGTGATAAGTGAAAGTGAAAGAGTAAATGATGTGGAATGTGTAAATTGTGTAAGTGTGAACATGTGTACATATGAAATGTGTAAAAGTGAACAAGGTGAATGTGTAAATGTGCAATCATGTGAGATAAATGTGTTAAATTGTGAACTTATGATATGTCATGAAAGTGTTAAATGCATATCCAAACAACAACCTAAATGCATGAAAAAGGATGGTTCACTGTGTAAGAATGAGTAGAATCCATGTGAGGAACTTCCCTTCCAATATATGAGAATCTCATGTTAATTGCTATCATGTTGTAATGGAATTGTATATATGTTAACTCTCACATGAATGAAAGGGTAGTGAGCATGTAATAGGATTTCATGTTTGCAAAAGGTTGATAGTTGAATACGGCAAATGCATGAGAAATGTTTTGATCCATGCTAGTTGAAAGGCTCATAGTATAAAGTTTCTACTTAAGCACTTATTGTTGCTAATTAGTATTACAAGTTTAACCTTCAATCATGCTATGACAATATGAAGCTATGTGCATGTGATTTATCATGTGAAATAGTAAGTAAGTAAGTTGTGCAATTGAATACGAAAAGTGCATGTGTATAATGAAATGCTCATGATTTAGAATAGAATTATGGTATAGACTAAAGCATGCTCCTGTGAAGATATATCTATTGCTAGTTGAGCATAAGGATACGTGTACCCTTGTGAATTGATGTTAGTGTGCATCTCGTTAATGTTAATGGTTTAGTGTGAGTGCGACATGTTTAAGTTTAAGATTTGGTTTGCTTGCTGAGTCTTTGACTCATTCTTGCTTCGGCGTACAGGTTGGCAGGTATCGGGTCCTAGAAGGAAGCTTGGTGAGGATCGTCATTGAAGACTTTTGTGGAGCTGCTACTAGTTGTACTTTCCTTTTTCTTTTGCACAAAAAGAATATTGTATGGACAATATTTGGACAATGTAGTTCTTTTATCTTGTATAAATGTGGACATTGTCTTTCTATTTCGCTATTTAGATTGTGGAATGTGTGTTGGTGATGGGTAAGAGTTGAGTTGATCATTTTATTCCGCTGTACTCTATTGCTATCCAGGTACATATCAACTATCGACCAGTGTGGGTACATGTCCCACTGTGACGACGCCTTTATACTGATGGGGATTGGTATAATCGTACCAGTATGAAGAGGGTCGTTACATGTAAACACGCCATTTTGACAATGTATCAAGTACTTCATGTTATACCACAATGCCTCAAAGTGGCTCTCTTCAATTAACCTCTGGAGTAAATTTTCCATTTTTTTGGATTTTTCTAGGATTTTTAGGAATTTTTCTAGGGGTTTAAAGGGGTCTGTTGAGCATAACTGATTTGCGACGGACACAGTGGTCGCATTTTAGGATGTTTGATCTGCGTGGGTTAAACCATCGCGAATCACACTTTCTTTTTTGGCGCTTACCATGTTTTGAATCACGTCCATAGAAGTCATCGTGTTTATTGGTTTCCAATTTCGAATTACAGCAAATTCTGAAAAAAAAAATTGGAAAGATTTTCTTGCTAAATAAAATCGCGTCCACATGGTCCGTCGCGTTTCTAACCTTTATCATATGAAGATCGACTCCCTTCAGAAGATCGATTCTATTCAAATACGTGACCATTCTGGTCGTCGTGATTTAATATTTTCATTTATTAATTTTGGAAAGAATTAATCGGTATTAGAAGTGTTTGAAACGCGTCGATTTATGTCGTCGCGATTATAAAACCTGCTATAATCAATGTTTGGAAAGGCTTAATCGGAGCAAGTCGATGTTATGAAACGCGACGCTTTGGTAGGTCACGATTCATATCAATAGGCGACTATTGTGTCCGTCGCGATTCATGAATTTTCCTCTATAAAAAGACCCCCGAGGCTATAGTTTTGGAGAGATCCCAAGCATTACGTGTGAAGCCCTACCGCACTGAAGAGTCAGACTCCAAGCTTCAAAGAGAAGAACCATCCTCCTCAAGAACCATTTCAAGTCTTCTTCCATTGGGAATCTTCTTCAATCTCTCAAGTGCCTTGGAGGAGGAGGCTTCTTCCAATTCCGGCGTTGCAGTGGGGTCACTCACCATTTCTCCTTTTCTCCTCTCATTTATCTTTTGTTCTTCATTTAGTTTGCATTTCAATTAGTTCATCCATTTCACACTAATCATCATATTCACAACACACATTTCATTTCTTTCACACCCATCATTTTAGGGGTTTAACACCACCTCCACCAGGTGTGTTCAAGCCCATGCCATTACATTTTCTTTGAATCTTATACTTCACTATTTAGTCTAATTCTCTTTTCATTGTTTGCTTGTTTTCTCCTCTTTTGCAAGGTAACTATCAAGCTAAAGTCTTCTCTACAGGCCAGCCGTTTGGAGGAGTAGAAGTCACCCACCACAACTCATCTCCCGCGATCTTTGGGTGAAGGTAAGTACTCTCCGCCTCTCACTCACTCCTTCAATACCCGCGTACCTGGCGATTACACTCCATCATTGTGCACACACGCACTTCTCCCTTTCTTCTTCTTCTTTCATACGTCGTTCATAAAAATCATTTTCTTTTTTTAATTATTCTTTGTGGAGTGTTTGATACAAAAAGCATGTTCAACTCCGACTTCATGACAGTCACAGTTCTAGGACTTAAAAAAGATTTGCAATGAACTTTAACATACACTTTAGAATTTAGACATGAATTTATCATACATCAAAGTAATTCAATCAGGGTTGCACATACCTATTTCTCTTCTAATTGATGTAAATCTATCTTTAGGATGAGGTTTAGTGAATATATGAGTCAATTGATTATCTGTAGAGACAAAATCAAGTAAAATATCACCATTAATTACATGGTCTCTGATGAAATGATGTCTACCTCATATGCTTTGTTGTTGAATGTTGGATAGGATTTTTGGTCAAGTTGATTGCAGTTATGTTGTCACACAACATTGGAATCTCATTAAGTGTTTGACCCAATCTTCAAGTTGATGTTTGATCTACAACAGTTGAGTGCAACAACTTCCAGCTGCAATATACTCTGCTTCTGTTGTGGGCAAGGCTACTGAATTTTACTTTCTGAAAGACCAGAAGATCAAGCATTCTGCAAGAATTTGACAAGTACCACTGGTGCTTTTCTGTGTATTTTACATCCAACATAATCAGCATCACTATATCCAATCAAATTAAAATTAGAACATCTGGGATACCATAAACCCAATTTACTTGTTGTATAAGATATCTAAAAATCTTTTAACAACATTAACATGTGATTCTTTGGATCAGCTTGAAATCTAGCATACAAGCATAAACTGAACATTATATTTGGTCTACTGGAAGTAAGATAGAGTAATGATCTATCATGCCTCCATTAGCTTTTGATCTACTTTCTTGCCAAGTGGATCACTATCTAACTTAATTCCTGAGCTCAGGGTGTTTCTAAGGGCTTACACTTATCAAAACTACATTAGAAAGAAATCCGAAAGGTATTTGGTTGAGAAATGTGAGTACCTTCCTTGGTCGCTTGATTTGCAACCAAGAAAGGAAATGAAGCTCACCATCATACTCATATCAAATCACTTTGATAAAGATTTTCAAAGAATTTGCAAAAGTGATCATTGTAGAACCAAAAAATATATCATTCAACATATATTGTACTACAAGATTCCTTCAGAAAATTTCTTAATTAAAATAAAGTGTTATCTACTTTACCTCTTATGAAACATGTGATATAAGATAAACACTGGGTCTTTCATGTTGAACCACTCCTATATTTTACCCTTTTATTTTGGTGATAATAAAATTTATGTTTAATTAATTATTATTAAAAATATTTAATATGTGTTTTTCTTAATAAATATAATTTACATGATTAATTGAATATTAAATATATTTAATACCATGATTTTCTAATAATAAATTAAATATCATGATTTTCTAATAAATATAATTTTATGACATTATTCTGTAATGATTTGCACTAAACAGATAAATGGATTCCATTCAATATATATGGATTTTTCAAAGTGCCACATCGATTTGGTCTCATAACGATTTGATAAGTGACTCTCATAAGGATTCCTTTGTACCCACACAGATTATCACACAGATTACCACACAGATTACCACACAGATTACCACACAGATTACCACAACAGATTCCACAACAGATTACCACACAGATTACCACACAGATTATCACAGATTACCACACAGATTACCACAACAATATCACACAGATTACCACACAGATTATCACACAGATTACCACACAGTTACCACACAGATTACCACAGATTACCACACAGATTATCACACAGATTCACCCACAGATTACACACAGATTACCACAACAGACTCCTTTGTAACTCATAAGGATTCCTTTGTAACTCACACAGACTCCTTTGTAACTCATAAGGATTCCTTTGTACTCACACAGACTCCTTTGTAACTCTAACATTCCTTTGTAACCCACACAGACTCTCTAAGATTCCTTTGTAACTCTCATAAGGATTCCTTTGTAACTCTCACATGGATTCCTTTGTAACTCTCACATGGATTCCTTTGTAACTCTCATAAGTTCCTTTGTAACTCTCACATGGATTCCTTTGTAACTCTCACATGGATTCCTTTGTAACTCTCACATGGATCCTTTGTAACTCTCATGGATTCCTTTGTATCTCTCATAAGGATTTGCTCTCACATCGATTCCTTTGTAAAATATGGATTTCACTTAAACATAGATTTATTTTATATTTCAAAATATTTTTTGGCAACTAGTGAAAAAGTCAAATATTCTTGATTTGCGTAATCCTCTATCTTTCTGACAGGAGATCTTTTTGCTTATCTCTCTAAATCTTTTCTTTCCTGCCAACAAAAAGGGGATTACTTACCACTTCTGGGTGGCATCAGGAAACATAAAGGTATGAGCCTTTTTGACAGAACACTCTTTTATCTAAACACTTTTTTCTATGCTTGCAGACCTCGTAGACCACAAATTATCAGAAGAAAGAGAAGATGAGCAACGGCTAGAACTCCAACGGATTTATTCAAATTGCTCATATAAAAGATGAAGCAAGGCTGAAGAAGAAGTATGAGTTTTCCTGAAGATTTTTCAAGAGTGTACATCCGGGAAGAACCTCAACTCCACATACACTCAAGGAAAGAGAGAAAGAGCCTGAGCCCAAGAAGAAGTGTTCAAGCATCTAAAGCACTGAAGCATTCAAGCTCCTTCTCCTCTCTTCTCTCTCTCTCTGTGTGCATCTTGTAATCTGGGGGAGAGAGTCTTTTGCTGAGAGTTCTTTTGGTTGGTTTTTTTTGTTCCAACTCTCAGCTTTGTTCTTTCTTTTCTAAGAAAGATCCTTGTCCGGCTGTAGGACTGTATACAGTTGTTAACCTAGCTAGGGGTTAGTGTCTAGTAGAACCGCACTGGGGTTTGTACCAGGAGGTTGGCTTCTTTACCTGTAAGAGAAGTGGGCTGCCTTCTTGCCCGGGAAAGAGAAGAAGACCAGCTGGGGTGCTGGGTGTTGTAGTGTCCTTAAGGGGGACTGTACCCTTGGTTAGTGAAATCCCAAGAAGTTGCTTGGGGACTGGACGTAGGACTTCCATGTGGGAAGGGCCGAACCAGGATAAATCTCTTGTGTTATTTGTGTGATTGTTTATTTGCTTCCGCACTGCTACTCTTTATCACACTAAACTAACCAACCTTCAAGTGTTAATTCTGGTGTTTAAGATTCTATTTCAGATTTCAGAAAAACTATTCACCCCCCCTCTAGGTTTGCTTGCTGCCGTACCAAAAGGGCCAACAAGTGGTATCAGAGAGGGTCTCTGATCATTCAAAGAAGATCCAACGATCTTAGAGCAAAGATCTATGGCAGCTCAAGGATATGCTGAAGGTCAATCAGTCACCAGACCTCCATTCTTTGACGGAGAAGATTATCAATACTGGAAAATGAGAATGGAATGCTTCATTCGAGGCACAGACTTTGATCTGTGGCAGGTAATTGAGGTAGGTGATTTTGTTATTGTTCCTATTGAAGGCACTACTGCCATTACACCTGCTGATAAAAGTAAATTATCTTTAAACTTTAAAGCTAAGAACTACTTATGTTGTGCCTTATCCAAAAGAGAATTTAGTAGAGTATCTGCATGCAAATCTGCTAAAGAAATTTGGGATAAACTGCAGATAACTTATGAAGGAACGGATAAAGTGAAACAAACTAGAATAGATATTCTTGTTTCACAATATGAACAATTTAAAATGCTTCCAAGCGAAAACATTACTACTATGTATAATAGATTTTCAAGCATAGTAGTAGGCTTAATTCTCTTGGTAAAACTCTTTCCAATGAAGAAACCGTTAGAAAAATACTTAGGTCCTTAACTATTTCATGGACACCTAAAGTAACTGCTATTGAAGAGGCCCATGATTTAACCAAATTGTCAATTGATAATTTAATAGGTTCTCTCATGGCACATGAAATAAATATGGAGCGATTGTCTGAAAGCTCATCTAAGAAGAAATGTACTAATGCTCTTAAGGTTGTAGCTGCTCCTTCCACTTCTTCTTCTAGCTCCAAAAATGCAGATTCTGAAGATAGTGACGTAGATGAAGTTCTGTCCAAGCTTCAGAAAATTTTCAAGAAGAAGAAAAATGGATCAAGAAGGATTCAAAAGAAAGAGAGAAAAGAAAAAGAACCAGTCTGCTATGAATGCAGAAAACCTGGACATCTAAGACCGGATTGTCCAAGACTCAAGAAGACTGGTCAAACTGAGAAACCCAAGAAGCAGCACAAGAATTTAAAAGAAGAGCCATGGCAGCTGCTTGGGAAAATGAAGAGACCACATGCTCAGAATCATCATGCTCAGAATCAGAGAAAGAGCAGGTAAATCTAGCCCTCATGGTAGGACTAGATGAGGTACATCCTAACTTATCTTTTGATTCTTGCACATATTCAGGATCAGAATCTGAAGACTTAGAAGAAGTATTTAATGAACTATATGAAAAACATAAAAATGTTGTAAAAGAATTAAAGAATCTGAAAAACAACACTATTTGCTTAGAAAACACCAATTCTGATCTTAAATCCGAATTGGAGCAACTAGAAAAACAATTAAAGGATAGTAAATAACATTTATCTTTTGAATGAATATTTAAAAAATAAGGAGAATGAAAAATTAGAGTTAGAAGAAAAATTAAAAACTCTAACTAAAAAAATCTGTATTTAAAAGAATCAGTTGGAAAATTAACTAAAGGAAAAACATCTTTAGCCCTATGCTTAAACGGATCAAAATCTGGAAATAACAAACAAGGGCTTGGTTATACACCTCCAGAAAAAGGAAAACAAGTAATAAACTCAGGAAAATATCCTTTACCAAAATTTGTAAAAGAAACCAAAATGCCTCAGAAAAAGGAACCTGAAACAACCAAGCTTTATCAAAAGAAAAAGGTTTCTAAAAATTATGTTCAAATCATGCATCACAAAGGCAATAAGAACTGCAAAACAAATTATATTCATTGCTGCTCTCATTGCAATAAACTAGGACACACTGTGAACACCTGCACAACTAAGCACTTAGTTTGGATTCCTAAAGGTTATTTTCATGCATCTAACCATCAAAGACCCAAAAAGATTTGGGTACCTACTTCTGAGTAGTTTATTTGCAGGATGGCCTTGGAGCATCAGGAACAAAGGATGCTCAAGGAACTGGTGACTGCCAGCTCTTCATCCATCTCATATCTGAAGAGGGAGTAGTCATTAATTTATTTTTAAAATTTAATATTACTAACAATTATTTACAAGTTTCATTCAGGTAGAATCTCTCATTCAGGGGGAGCACAGATTAAGGGGGAGTTATTCATTTATGTCAATCATTGTTGAACCCCTCAATGGTAAGAATTTCTTTCACAAAGGGGAGAGAATGCAATGGTAAGAACCTTCCTTTTTGGTTTGTGACAAAAAGGGGGAGAGTATGCATGGTATGCATTATCTTTGAATTTTCTGTATTTTCTATGCTTTACGTATTTTTATGCGAAAATTCTCATAAATTTTGTCATCACCAAAAAGGGGGAGATTGTTGAACCACTCCTATATTTTACCCTTTTATTTTGTGATAATAAAATTTATGTTTAATTATTATTATTAAAAATATTTATATCATGTTTTTCTTAATAAATATAAATTTACATGATTAATTGAATATTAAATATATTTATTACCATGATTTTCTAATAATAAATTAAATATCATGATTTTCTAATAAATATAATTTTATGACATTATTCTGTAATGATTTGCACTAAACAGATAAATGGATTCCATTCAATATATATATGGATTTCAGTTCAAAGTGCCACATCGATTTGGTCTCATAACGATTTGATAAGTGACTCTCATAAGGATTCCTTTGTACCCACACAGATTATCACACAGATTACCACACAGATTACCACACAGATTACACACAGATTACCACACAGATTACCACACAGATTACCACACAGATTACCACACAGATTATCAACAGATTACCACACAGATTACCACACAGATTATCACACAGATTACACACAGATTATCACACAGATTACCACACAGATTACCACACAGATTACCACACAGATTACCACACATTATTCACTCACACAGATTACCACACAGATTACCCACAGATTACCACACAGACTCCTTTGTAACTCATAAGGATTCCTTTGTAACTCACACAGACTCCTTTGTAACTCATAAGGATTCCTTTGTACTCACACAGACTCCTTTGTAACTCATAACGATTCCTTTGTAACCCACACAGACTCTCATAAGGATTCCTTTGTAACTCTCATAAGGATTCCTTTGTAACTCTCACAGGATTCCTTTGTAACTCTCACATGGATTCCTTTGTAACTCTCATAAGGATTCCTTTGTAACTCTCACATGGATTCCTTTGTAACTCTCACATGGATTCCTTTGTAACTCTCATAAGGATTCCTTTGTAACTCTCACATGGATTCCTTTGTAACTCTCACATGGATTCCTTTGTACTCTCACATGGATTCCTTTGTAACTCTCACATGGATTCCTTTGTATCTCTCATAAGGATTTGCTCTCACATCGATTCCTTTGTAAAATATGGATTTCACTTAAACATAGATTTATTTTATATTTCAAAATATTTTTTGGCATCTAGTGAAAAAGTCAAATATTCTTGATTTGCGTAATCCTCTATCTTTCTGACAGGAGATCTTTTTGCTTATCTCTCTAAATCTTTTCTTTCCTGCCAACAAAAAGGGATTACTTACCACTTCTGGGTGGCATCAGGAAACATAAAGGTATGAGCCTTTTTGACAGAAACACTCTTTTATCTAAACACTTTTTTCTATGCTTGCAGACCTCGTAGACCACAATTATCAGAAGAAAGAGAAGATGAGCAACGGCTAGAACTCCAACGGATTTATTCAAATTGCTCATATAAAAGATGAAGCAAGGCTGAAGAAGAAGTATGAGCTTTCCTGAAGATTTTTCAAGAGTGTACATCCGGGAAAACCTCAACTCCACATACACTCAAAGGAAAAGAGAGAAAGAGCCTGAGCCCAAGAAGAAGTGTTCAAGCATCTAAAGCACTGAAGCATTCAAGCTCCTTCTCCTCTCTTCTCTCTCTCTCTGTGTGCATCTTGTAATCTGGGGGAGAGAGTCTTTTGCTGAGAGTTCTTTTGGTTGGTTTTTATTTGTTCCAACTCTCACCTTTGTTCTTTCTTTTCTAAGAAGATCCTTGTCCGGCTGTAGGACTGTATACAGTTGTTAACCTAGCTAGGGGTTAGTGTCTAGTAGAACCGCACTGGGGTTTGTACCAGGAGGTTGGCTTCTTTACCTGTAAGAGAAGTGGGCTGCCTTCTTGCCCGGAAAGAGAAGAAGACCAGCTGGGGTGCTGGGTGTTGTAGTGTCCTTAAGGGGGACTGTACCCTTGGTTAGTGAAATCCCAAGAAGTTGCTTGGGGACTGGACGTAGGACTTCCATGTGGGAAGGGCCGAACCAGGATAAATCTCTTGTGTTATTTGTGTGATTGTTTATTTGCTTCCGCACTGCTACTCTTTATCACACTAAACTAACCAAACCTTCAAGTGTTAATTCTGGTGTTTAAGATTCTATTTCAGATTTCAGAAAAACCTATTCACCCCCCCTCTAGGTTTGCTTGCTGCCGTACCAAAAGGGCCAACATTTCATACCAAGCTCTTGGAGCTTGTTTCAGACCATACAATGCATTCTTTAAACGGAAAACATGATTTGGATATTTAGTATCTTCAAAACTAGGTGGTTGCTCAACATAAAGTTCTTCTTTTATGAAACCATTTAGAAAAGCACTTTTAACATTCATTTGAAATAAATTAATGTTGAGAGAGCATGCATATGCTAATAAAATTTTAATTGCCTCTAATCTAGCTACTGGGGCATAGGTTTCATCAAAATCAATACCTTCCTCTTGGGAATGCCCTTGTACTGCTAGTCTAGCCTTGTTCCAAGTGATCACTCCTGATTCATCCATTTTGTTTCTAAAGACCCATCTGGTCCCAACAACTGGATGGTCAGAAGGTCTAGGGACAAGAGTCCTAACCTGGTTGCATTGGAACTGGTTAAGTTCCTCTTGCATAGTAAGGATCCAAGATTCATCAGCCAATGCATCATTGATTGTCCTAGGCTCAATTTGAGAGACAAATACAGAAAAATCACAAGGAATGTTCATACATCTTGTTCTTACCCTATCTTGAGGATCACCTATTATGTTTTCTCTTGGATGATCTCTGTGATACCTCAATTCTCTAGGCAGTCCTTCCTGTGGTTCTTCTTGTTGTTGAAGTTCCTCAAGTTGTGGATCTTCCTTTTCTTCTTCTTTCTCTCCTTCTTCAAGAGATGTCTGTTCTAGATCCCTGCACAAATCTTCAACACAATCTTCTTATTCTTCTATTCTCTTAATAGAAAGGTTAGTCTCATCAAATAAAATATGTACTGTATGTTCTACAGTTAAGGTTCTTCTAGTAAATACTTATATCCTCTAAGTTTTGAAATATATCCTAACAGAAAACCTTCATCACTTTTAGCATCTAACTTTCCTAAGTTACCTTTACCATTATTTAAAATAAAACACTTACAACCAAAAGGTCGAAGATGACTGATGTTTGGCTTTTTCTCATTGTACAACTCATAAGGTGTCTTCTTTAGGATTGGTCTAATCATACACCTGTTGATGATGTAGTAGGTTGTGTTGACTACTTCTGTAACACCCAGGAAATTTAGTGATTTAGAATTTTAGAAATAAAGGAGAATAAATAAATTCCATAATTATCGGACGATAAAACTTACATACCATTATCGTACGAGAGAAAAACACATCGGGAAAATTGTAACATGGAAAATAAACCAACCATAAATTAAATAAACATGTTGGAGAGACTTACAACATTATGTATTAATAACCCATTAACAAGATTGGGCCAATGGAGCACATTTGGCCTAAGGATAAAAATTTGGGATAAGAAAATACTCAGAAATTCGTGTATGTAATTATGCAATAATTAGGGAGGGCAATGTAGGGTTAAAAATAGGGTGATTAGTCATGTAAGGTAAGTCAAAACCGGACCCAACCCTAAGAGGTGGTGTCCTAAACCTTTGCTACCTCCTTTGGGTGAGAGAATCCCAGATTTTTGGAAAGTAGGAAGCAGAATTCGCAGCCCCCTTTCCTAGTCCCGTTAGGACATGTAAATACACCCTAAATCTATAAGAACTCATCCTTAAACTCTTGGGGAAGGTTTAGCAACAAGTTGGGGTCGTGAGCAGCAAGTTTGGAGCGCTGGAGGTGTGGAGAATGGCTGGGGAAAACGTGGTCTTCCTCAACCTCGCTCTGCATCAATCCAGGAATCTGTAGAGAGTTGTTAGCATTCAAAGGTAGGTGTTCTCAGGCGAAGATTAAATAAAACCAACACCATCATGTAGATCTTCGAGTCTAGGTTCATTTACACTTGGTTTGACGAATTTTCATGGAGTATACATTGTGTATTCATAGTTTTCCCTAAGTCACGCACAATTAGGGCTTTTCCTGTCTTCTTTTTATGCACGTGATTTGATACCAAATTAGACTAAGATTTCTTCATGAAAGTTCTTCTACTTGTAGCCATGATCATCTTTTATGTTGTATATTTTATTCAAAAGTATTTAGTTAGATAGTTATAAGCGTGGTAAGAGAGTCGTTGCATGATACTGCGATTTCGGGCTGCACTTAGCTTTATGTTCTTCATATCTTTCTTGGGATTCGAGACCGAATTAGATCCAACCCCCAAGATCAAAGTTCTTCTACTAATTGTCCTCGTCATATTTTGTGTTGAATGTTTTGTCTAAATGTCATTCTTTAGAGAGTTATAAGAGGGGCAAGTAAATCTCCGCAAGAGACGTGTTTTCGGGTTACACGACCTATATGTTTTCTGGGAAGGCCTCTAGTGTCGACACTACTTGATCTAGTGTCGACAGACTGTCCCAAATTGGCCTAAAAGGTGTTCTGGGAAGGCCTCTAGTGTCGACACTACTTGATCTAGTGTCGACACACTGTCCCATACTGGCACAATAGGTTTTCTCGGAAGGTCTCTAGTGTCGACACTACTTGATCTAGTGTCAACACCCTGTATAGACCTGTTGACTGGGTATTCTGGGAGCTATCTCTAGTGTCACACTACTTGATCTAGTGTCGACACTACTTGACCAGTTATGCATTATTTTGCCTTGTGTTTGAAGCATTGTGTCGACACCAGTAAGGGGTGTGTCGACACTACCCTTGCAAAAAAATTGCATATCTTGAGTCTGATCATTTCATGATGTCTACTAGCATGTGCATGATGTTATATAGTATGCATGGACCTAAAAGAAATCAACCCATTGAAAAATGGTAATAATATGAATATGATTCTAATGTGTAATTGTGATTGTCCTTATGTTCATTGGATTATCTTGTGATCTTCCCTATTGTCAATTGATATGATAAGAATATGATGTGATTATGGGGATGAATACATGTTAGTATGGACTTGTTAGTGAAGTTAATATCATGATTTGCATATGAGTTTCAATAGTTACATGCTTTCCGGTGTTCAATTAATTATTTGTCCATATGCATACATGCTAGGAAAGATCCGTGACTCGTCACATACACATTTGCACGAATAGGCACACCCTCCTTGGGGAATTGAAAGCTCTCTGTTGGTCATTCTGAATCGGCAAGGCTAGCGATCTTTTCCTTAAGACCTCCGTAAGTCTCCGCTCTCTGTGGATTTCCATATAGAGGCCGAGCTGGTTGTACCATGAAGTACCCTGGAGATAGAAAGTACATGTCCTGCATACGATCTGTCTATAGAAACATCCTCATGTCAAGACATTAACGAATTATGAAACATAAGATATGTCGTTATACTGCCCTTTTGTTCTCTTGAGCTAATTGTCATACCTTGACTCTATGAATGATCATGTTCCTTTTACTATGAGCTTGTCATTGAAACTCTGTGGCCATAATATGAATATGTTTGTTCGGCACAATATGGGATTTCGGTCCATTTGACCAATGCCTGTGCAATAGGGGCCCTGTCTGGTCCTGGGGAAGAGCACCCCAACATACTTATTAACCGCGGGAGTATGGACTTGTGGTGCGTGGCATGGCACTGATACTATATGCAAGAGTTGTGAAAATTGTGCCTTTATTGATATGATAAGTTTGATTTGATCTGATATGATAAGATTCGATATGATACGCCTGATCATGTGAACGCATGATATCTGTATGAATATGGCCAATCTCTTTTGATACGATTCTACTCTTGAAATATCTGTCCATTGTATATGCAACTTGACCTGTGATCTGAAATGATATCCGTTCTACTCTTCTATTCAATCTGTTAGTATTGCATGCATTGTCATCATATACATGTTCATATCTTGCCTATTTAAAATGTTAATCATGTATACTAGTGCCCGCACAATATTGAGATGTAAATCCTATTGAGCTAGTTCGCTCACCCTATCATCCTGCCCTTTTTAGGTAGTGATGAGGAACCAGTGGAGTCCGATGGGGCCGGGCAAGAGTGATGAGCACCCGCCATATGACAGTTGATAGTCTAGGAATAGTTGTTTGAGTAGTCGATGCATTAGAGAATCATTTTCATTTGAATAATGAACCCTTTTCAGTGAGTCCTTCTTATATAAGGTTGTAACTAAGTGGATTGAAATGGAATAAAGAGTACTTTTGATGACATTATTATGGTATGAAATATGTGGTTATATGTAATTGTGACTCTGCGCTATTCAACTGTGATACGTCTATTTGTATCGTTCACGTCTCCCGGTATTTATTCCACTGCTAAATATCGAGGCGTGACAATTGGTATCAGAGCCCTAAACCTTAGGGTCCAAGGGAATAGGAACATAGAATGAAATTAGTTCACACGAGTCAAAATCTGTCGTACCTAATGTAAGCTTGGGTAGAACCAGGGGAATAGAAGTCACATGTGATATATTTAGATGACTGACTTATATTATTATCTTGAAGGTATTTATTACCTCAATGGCCACTGAACGTGCCCAAGCTAGGAGCATGCAACAAACAATACAGAACTTGACTCAGACTATCCTGCAAGCCACCCAGGGTGGAGGTAACCGCGGAGCCGGTGATCTCCATCGGAATTTTCAGAATATGGATCCGCCTAGGTTTGAAGGGAGTACTGACCCAGATGTTGCTGAACACTGGGTTATGGAAATTGAAAGGGTATTCAGGGTCATGCAATGCACGGACCAGAACAAAGTACTACTGGCGAATTTCCAATTGGAAAAGGATGCTAAGGCATGGTGGGAGTCGGTAGAAGCAACACTGAATGGCCAGCAACTAACATGGGCTCAGTTCATTAAGCAATTCAACACCAAGTACATCTCTCAGAGGGTCCAGGAATGGAAAGCAACCGAATTTGCGGCTTTGAAGCAGAGAGAATCAATGTGACCGAGTATGAGGCCCAATTCTCTCATCTGTCTTGATATGCTGTTCACTTAATTGGGACAGAAAGGATGAAGGCAAAACGCTTTCTGAATGGCTTGAGGCCCCAGTTCATCACTCAACTGGCGCCAATGGACATTCAAACCTATGCTGACATGGTAAGGAAGGCTTAGTTACTAGAAGATGCCCTGGAGATTGCCGAAAGAATTAAGGGAAAATCCATAAAAAGGGAGCAAGTGTCATCTACAGGAAGGTATCAGCCGACCATTGGGAAGAAAAGGCCCAGTGGCGGAGTAAATGAACCAACTGATAAAAAGCCAAAGGAGTTAGGTAAGCAGATAGTGGTGGCAACGGGAGAAAGGTGCAAACACTGTGACAAAGCTAGTCACCGATCTAAACAATGCTGGAGAGCGCAAGGGAGATGCCTGCGCTGTGGTAGCCGTGACCATAGGATCTCGGACTGCCCAATGTTGAAAGAACAAGCCCCTCAGGACAAGCGTCCGAATGGACAAAAGAGGCAAGGCCGCTTGCAAGCTATTCAGGAACCTGAAGCTGCTGAAGAAGGAGGTATCGTGGACGGTACACTTACTATTCTTTCCCGACCCGCATATGTTCTCTTTGATACAGGAGCTACACATTCCTTTATATCTCAAACATTTATTGACACCCTACCTATGATACCCATCCCAATGAAATCCGGAATAGTTGTGTCAACCCCGATTGGTCCTGGCACCAATCTTACAAACCACATGCCATCTAGTGAAGTGTTGATTGACACCCAAAACCTATCAGCAAATTTAATATGTATGGATATGGAGAGGTATGATGTGATACTCGGAGCAGATTGGTTGTCTGAACATGGGGCTAGTATCAACTGCAAGAGAAGTCGGGTAACCTTTAGCCATTACCCAAAACTAGTGTTCACAGGGGATAGAAACCGCAGGAGATTGTCATTTATCTCTACACTTCGAGTCAAAAGGCTGATGAGGAAAGGTTGTATGGCCTTTCTTGCCGCTGTTGTCATCACAAAAAAGGAAGTCAAAGTTGAGGACATCCATGTTGTCAGCGAATACGCTGACGTTTTTCCAAAAGACTTGCCAGGAATTCCTCAGCGAGAGGTCGATTTTACCATCGAGTTGGTCCCTGGAGCAGCACCAGTATCTAGGGCACCATATAGAATGTCTCCCGCAAAACTGAAGGAATTAAAAGAGCAACTGATGGAACTGTTAGAGAAGGTTTCATCCGACCAAGTACATTACCTTGGGGTGCACCTGTCCTCTTTGTTAAGAAGAAAGATGGGTCGATGAGGCTATGTATAGATTACAGACAACTAAACCAGTTAACTATCAAGAACAAATACCCTTTGCCAAGGATTGATGAGTTGTTTAATCAATTATCTGGAGCTAAATACTTCTCTAAAATAGATCTTAGATCAGGTTATCATCAATTGAGGATCAAAGGATAAGACATTCACAAGACAGCCTTCCGAAGTAGGTATGGGCATTATGAATTTATTGTTATGCCTTTCGGACTAACAAATGTCTTGCAGTTTTCATGCAGTTGATGAATAGCATTTATCGCCCATATCTTGATAAATTTGTGGTGGTATTCATCGATGATATATTGATCTATTCCAAGACAAAGGAAGAGCATGAGGAACATTTGAGGATCTCATTACAGATTTTAACGGAGAACAAATTATATGCCAAGCTAAGTAAATGTGAATTCTGGCTGGAGGAGGTATCCTTTTTAGGGCATGTGGTAACCATTGATGATATCACGGTTGATCCATCAAAGGTTGAGGCTGTACTGAAATGGGAAAGACTGACAAGCATCACAGAGATCAGGAGCTTTCTAGGACTAGCAGGATATTATCGAAGGTTTATAAAGGATTTCTCAAAGATTGCAGTGCCGTTAACTAAGCTGACTTGGAAGGAAAATCTGTTTGTATGGACCGATGAATGTGAAGAAAGCTTTAACAACTTGAAGAAGTGTCTGACTACTGCTCCTGTCCTCGCCTTACCCACTAAAGAGGGAGGATTTGAAATTTATTCAGATGCTTCTGGAACAGGTTTGGGATGCGTCTTAATGCAATAAGGGAAAGTAATAGCTTATGCCTCAAGACAGTTGAAGATCCACGAAGTGAACTACCCGGTTCATGACCTGGAGTTGGCAGCTGTAGTATTCGCCTTGAAGATTTTGAGGCATTATATCTATGGTGAGCAATTTAAAGTCTTTTCTAACCACAAGAGTTTGAAATACTTGTTCTCACTGAAGGAGCTTAACATGAGACAAAGGAGGTGGTTAGAGTACCTTAAGGACTTTGACTTTTCCATCCAATATCACCCTGGGAAAGCCAATGTAGTGGCAGACACTTTAAGTACACATCCGGGAGCTATGCTAGCTAGTATGATGCTGGGCAAATGGAAGTTATTGGAGCAATTTGCAAGCTTGAACTTAGACGTGGGAAAGAAGGAAAAACAAGTAATGATGTCCAATCTCCAGATACAATCCGATCTACTGACCGAAATCAAGGAGAAACAAGGAGAGGATCCATTCTTAGTTGAGATTAGGGAGAAGCTAGAACAAAGATCTGACTTTACTCTATCAGCTGAGGGAAGATTGATATTCCGAGGTAGAACATGTGTTCCTAATCATGGAGAACTCAAGAAGAGGTTATTAAATGAAGCTCACCAGTCCAAGTACACGATTCATCCTGGATCAACAAAGATGTACCAAGACTTAAAACGGTCGTACTGGTGGCCAAACATGAAGAGGGATGTGGCCGATCATGTATCATACTGTTTAACATGCATGAAAGTCAAGGCCGAGCATTTCCGTACAGCTGGTGGACTGCTACCACTAGAAATCCTGGCATCGAAGCGCGATAGCATCGGTATGGACTTTATCATGGGATTGCCCAAGACTAAGGGTGCTATGGATGCAATCTGGGTAGTAGTTGACCGATTGACTAAGTCGGCTCATTTCTTGCCGATTAAGAGTGCCTGGTCTGTGGATGTATTGGTTGCACTATATGTTAAGGAAGTAGTTAGATTGCATAAGGTTCCATCTAGCATAATATCGGATCGGGACCCTAGATTTACTTCACACTTCTGGAAGGGTTTACAAGTAGCAATGAGTACTAAACTAAACTTTAGTAGTGCCTTCCATCCTCAGATAGATGGACAAACCGAAATGACCAATCAAATTGTGGAAGATATGCTTCGTGCTCTGGTGCTAGATTTTAGAGGTCGATGGGATGATCAGTTGTACCTGATGGAGTTTGCATATAACAACAGCTATCAGGCAAGTATCAAGATGGCTCCGTTTGAAGCCTTATATGGCAGGAGCTGTAGATCACCCCTTTGTTGGGAAGAGGTTGGGGAGAACCAATGGGTTGTACCTGACTTAATTGAGGCGACTGTCAGAAAGGTTCAAATTGTCCAGGAACGTCTAAAGATAGCACAATCTAGGCAGAAGAGTTATGCAGACAAGAGAAGGAGAGAACTAGAATTTCAGGTTGGCAAACATGTTTTCTTGAAGGTCTCACCTTCAAGGGGAATACAAAGATTTTGGATCAAAGGAAAGTTGAATCCCAGATTCATCGGACCATTTGAAATTCTGGAAAGGATTGGTCAGGTGGCATATAGACTGGCACTACCTCCCCAGCTGGCGAGCGTGCATAATGTGTTCCACATATCCATGCTGAGGAAGTACTTATTCAATGCCGACCATGTAATCAACCATGAGGACTTGGAGATTCGGGAGGACCTGACCTATGAAGAGAAGCCGATCAAACTGTTAGATCGGAAGATTCAACGACTCAGGAATCGTACCATACCTATGGTGAAGGTCCAATGGAGTCGAGACGGAGTTACTAACGCTACCTGGGAAACAGAGGACATAATGAAGAAAAACCACCCAGAACTATTCTCAGTTACAAACTACACCATTATGTGTAAATTTGGGGACCAAATTTCTTAAGTGGGGGAGGATGTAACACCCCGGAAATTTAGTGATTTAGAATTTTAGAAATAAAGAAGAATAAATAAATTCCATAATTATCGGACGATAAAACTTACGTACCATTATCGTACGAGAGAAAAACACATCGGGAAAATTGTAACACGGAAAATAAACCAACCATAAATTAAATAAACATGTTAGAGAACTTACAACATTATGTATTAATAACCCATTAACAAGATTGGGCCATTGGAGCACATTTGACCCAAGGATAAAAATTTGGGACAAGAAAATACTCAGAAATTCATGTATGTAATTATGCAATAATTAGGGAGGACAATTTTGGGTTAAAATTAGGGTGATTAGTCATGTAAGGTAAGCCAAAACCGGACCCAACCCTAAGAGGTGGTTTCCTAAACCTTTGCTACCTCCTTTGGGTGAGAGAATCCCAGATTTTTGGAAAGTAGGAAGCAGAATTTGCAGCCCCCTTTCCTAGTCCCGTTAGGACATGTAAATACACCCTAAATCTATAAGAACTCGTCCTTAAACTCTTGGGGAAGGTTTAGCAACAAGTTGGGGTCGTGAGCAGCAAGTTTGGAGCGCTGGAGGTGTGGAGAACGGCTGGGGAAAACGTGGTGTTCCTCAACCTCGCTCTGCATCAACCCAGGAATCTGTAGAGAGTTGTTAGCATTCAAAGGTAGGTGTTCTCGGGCCAAGATTAAAGAAAACCAACACCATCATGTAGATCTTCGAGTCTAGGTTCATTTGCACTTGGTTTGATTAATTTTCATGGAGTATACATTGTGTATTCGTAGTTTTCCCTAAGTCACGAACAGTTAGGGCTTTTCCCGTTCTTCTTTTATGCATGCGATTTGATACCGAATAAGACTAAACTTCCTTCATGAAAGTTCTTCTACTGTAGTCACGATCATCTTTTATGTTGGACGTATTGTCCAAAAGTCTTTAGTTAGAGAGTTATAAGCGTGGTAAGAGAGTCGCTGCATGATACTGCGATTTCGGGCTACACTTAGCTTTATGTTCTTCATATGTTTCTCGGGATTCGAGACTGAATTAGATCCAACCCCCACATCAAAGTTCTTCTACTAGTTGTCCTTGTCATATTTTTTGTTGAACATTTTATCTAAATGTCATTCATAAAAGAGTTATAAGAGGGGTAAGTAAATTGCTGCATGAGACGTGTTTTCGGGTTACACGACCTATATGTTTTCTGGGAAGCCTCTAGTGTCGACACTACTTGATCTAGTGTCGGCACACTATCCCAAATTGGCCCAAAAGGTGTTCTGGGAAGGCCACTAGTGTCGACACTACTTGATCTAGTGTCGACACACTGTCCCATACTGGCACAATAGGTTTTCTGGGAAGGTCTCTAGTCGACACTACATGATCTAGTGTCGACACCGTGTACAGACCTGTTGACTGGTTTTCTGGGAGCTGTCTCTAGTGTCGACACTACTTGATCTAGTGTCGACACTACTTGACTAGTTCTGCATTATTTTGCCTTGTGTTTGAAGCATTGTGTCGACACCAGTAAGGGGTGGTCGACACTAACCTTGCAAAAAAATTGCATATCTTGGGTCTGATCATTTCATGATGTCTACTAGCATGTGCATGATGTTATATAGTATGCATGGACCTAAAAGAAATCACCCATTGAAAAATGGCAATAATACGAATATGATTCTAATGTGTAATTGTGATTGTCCTTTTGTTCATTGGATTATCTTGTGATCTTCCCTATTGTCAATTGATATGATAAGAATATGATGTAAATATGGGGATGAATAGATGTTAGTATGGACTTGTTAGTGAAGTTAATATCATGATTTGCATATGAGTTTCAATAGTTACATGCTTTCCGGTGTTCAATTAATTATTTGTCCATATGCATACATGCTAGGAAAGATCCGTGACTCGTCACGTACACATTTGCACGAATAGGCACACCCTCCTTGGGGAATTGAAAGCTCTCTATCGGTCATTCTGAATCGGCAAGGCTAGAGATCTTTTCCTTAAGACCTCCGTAAGTCTCCGCTCTCTGTGGATTTCCACATAGAGGTCGAGCGGGTTGTACCATGAAGTACCCTGGAGAAGAAAGTACATGTCCTGCATAAGATCTGTCTATAGAAACATCCTCATGTCAAGACATTAACGAATTATGAAACAGATACGTCGTTATACTGCCCTTTTGTCTCTTTTGGGCTAATTGTCATACCTTGACTCTATGAATGATCATGTTCCTTTTACTATGAGCTTGTCATTGAAACTCTGTGGCCATAATATGAATATGTTTGTTCGGCACAATATGGGACTTCGGTCCATTTGACCAATGCCTGTGCAATAGGGTCCCTGTCTGGTCCTGGGGAAGAGCGCCCCAACGTACTTATTAACTGCAGGAGTATGGACTTGTGGTGCGTGGCATGGCATTGATACTATATGCAAGAGTTGTGAAAATTGTGCCTTTGTTGATATGATAAGTTTGATTTGATCTGATATGATAAGATTCGATATGATACGCCTGATCATGTGAACACATGATATCTGTATGAATATGACCAATCTCTTTTGATACGATTCTACTCTTGAAATATCTGTCCATTGTATATGCAACTTGACATGTGATCTGAAATGATATCCGTTCTACTCTTCTATTCAATCTGTTAGTATTGCATGCATTGTCATCATATACATGTTCATATCTTGCCTATTTAAAATGTTATCATGTATACTAGTGCCCGCACAATATTGAGATGTAAATCCTACTGAGCTAGTTCGCTCACCCTATCATCCTGCCCTTTTCAAGTAGTGATGAGGAACCAGTGGAGTCCGATGGGGCCGGCAAGAGTGATGAGCACCCGCCATATGACAGTTGATAGTCTAGGAATAGTTGTTTGAGTAGTCGATGTATTAGAGAAACATTTTCATTTGAATAATGAACCCTTTTCATGAGTCCTTCTTATGTAAGGTTGTAACTAAGTGGATTGAAATGGAATAAAGAGTACTTTTGATGACATTATTATGGTCTAAAATGTGTGGTTATATGTAATTGTGACTCTGCGCTATTCAACTGTGATACGTCTATTTGTATCGTTCACATCTCCCGGTATTTATTCCACTGCTAAATATTGGGGAGTGACAACTTCGGCCCAGAAGTATCTTGGTTAATTATACTCTTTAGCATAGTTCTGGCGATGTCCAACAGTGTTATGTTCTTCCTTTCTGCTACTCCATTCTGCTGAGGTGTTCTTGGTGCAGAGAAGTTGTGTTCTATTCCATTTTCTTCACAGAACTTTACAAAATCTTCATTCTTGAATTCTCCACCATGATCAGATCTAATACTGATTGTCTGAATTTTTTGGTTCTTCTATACTAATTTGTTGAACTTTAGAAAAGCTGAAAATGTTTCTGATTTGGCTTTCCAAAAAGGATACCCAAGTGTACCTTGAGTAGTCTTCTACAATCACATAGCCATATAGTTTTCCTCCAAGACTTACTGTTCTTGTAACTACTATTTTGGACTGAAATGATGTCTTGGTTTGCTTTCCCTTTGCACAGGCTGTACAGATTCCAGTCTTCTTTAGTTTCATCTTCGAAGACCTTCAACTAGATCATGCTTGATTAATTTCTTGATTACTGAAGTGCTTGCATGTCCTAGTCTTCTATGTCATAAGTCAGTTTCTTCACTCTTGGTGGTTGCAAGACATAAATTCACTTCTTTTAATTTTGCTAGTTGTAGGGTGTACAGATTTTGACTCTTTGAGCTTCGAATACTATTTTTCCATCCTTTTGAATAATGCACTTATCATTCTAAAATCTCACCAAGTGACCCTTGTCACATAGTTGACTGATACTAATGAGGTTGTGCTTCAATCCTTCTACATACATGACATCTTCTATTAGATCCTTTTCTTTTGTTCCTACAGTTCCACATCCTAGTACCTTGCCTTTTCCATTATCTTCATAAGTGACTTGACCAATCTCATCTCTAAAACTTGTAAATAATTTTCTGTCACCTGTCATATGCCTTGAGCACCCACTATTGAAATACCATTTGATGCTCTCAGGCAACCCTGCAAACAAACTTAAGTTGTAACTTTTGGTACCCAAATTTTCTTGGGTCCTTGATGGTTAGTCTTAGGAATCCAGCGCAAGTGTCTAGTTGTACATGTGCTGACAGTGTGTCCTAGCTAGTTACAGTGACTACAACATAGATCAAATGCATTTTTTATGTGTGTAGTGTTGTTATATTTCTATTTTATTTGTAAACATATTGGTTAACTTTTCTAGGATTTTTATTTCCTTTTTCTTTTACAAATTGTGGAGTTGGATATTTTTCAAGATACACAATATCTTCTTCATTATGTGGAGGTGTATATCCTACTCCATATTTCTTTTTACCAGACCTAGCACCTTTTAGTCTTACAAATAGAGATGTTTTACAGTTAGAAATTTTCTCTATGGTAGCTCTTAAATAGTTATTTTCTTCTCTTAATTTTTCTTCATCCTTTAATTCTTTTAGATTGGATTCTATTTCCATGATTTTACTATTTTTATTTTTTAAGTCTTCACACAGTAGTTCATTTACTCTTTTAATTTTAGTTAAGTTTTGTCCTAATATTTCTACTTCATTTTTCAGGAAAGTATTAGATTTTTCTTAAGTAAGTAAATTTAACTTAACTATTTTTATTTGTTTTACTACTGTTTTATATTTCTCATATAGTTCATTGAAAGCATCTTCAAGACTGTCACAATCTGATTCAGAACATGATGTAAAAGAGGTTTCAGAATTTACCTGATCCAGTCCTGCCATGAGGGCTAGATTTGTTCTTCTTCTTCAGATTTCGAGCTTGAAGAGTCTGAACTTGTAGCTTATTCAGTATCCCATGTTGCTGCCATTGCCTTTTTCTTGTACCTTTTGAATTTCTTTTCTTTGCCTTTCTTCTTCTCAGATCTTTCTGCTTGATCCTTCTTCTTTAGCTTAGGACATTCAGATATGTAATGTCCTGGTTGATTGCACTCGTAGCAGGTTGGTTCCTTCTTCTTCTCCTTTTTGAAGAATCTCTTTGAACCAAACTTCTTCTTCTTGGCAAGGATCCTTTGCAGTTCCTTGACAACATAGCTTCATCATCAATGTCATCTGATTTCTCTTTTTAGTGTTCAGAGGAAGAGGAATCTGCAACTTTCAAAGCATTTGGCATTTTCTTTTTCGATGAACTTTCAGAAAACCTTTCCATGTTGATTTCGTGTGCCATTAGGGAGCCAATTAATTTGTCAATAAAAAGTTGAGTTAAATCATGTGCTTCTTCAATGATGTGACTTTGGGGGTCCAAACATTAGTTAATGATCTTAAGATTTTTCTTACAATTTTCATTTGTAAGAATCTTTCCTAGTGAACTCAATCCTACTATTATATTTGAAAATTGATTGTACATTTGAGTTATATTTTCATTAGGAAGCATTTTAAAATGTTCATACTAGAGACAAGAATATATATCCTAATTTGATTTACTCTATCAGTTCCTTCATATGTAACTTGTAGTTTATCCTACATTTCTTTAGCAGTTCTACAAGCATATAGTCTATTGAATTCTCTTTTAGATCGAGCACAACATAGATAATTTTTAGCTTTGTAATTTAGAGACATGTTTCTCTTATCAGCTATGGAGAGAGAAGAGGTAGTTTCACCAAGTATAGCAAAATCACCTTGTTCTATTACCTGCCATAGATCAAAATATGTGCCTCTGATGAAGCATTCCATCCGCATCTTCCAGTACTGATAGTCCTCACCATCAAAGAATGGTGGCCTTGTAACAGACTGACCTTCATAGTTGTGACCTTCAGCTACCATCTCTTCTCAAATCTTTCGATTCTTCTGAGAAAACCTCGCTCTGATACCACTTATTGGATTGAGATGACACTAATATGTCCTAGAGGGGGATAAATAGGACTTCTTGCACTTAAAATTTTTATCTGAAATTAGACAACACTAAATTAAATAAAATTGTTAGTGTTTAGTGTAGTGTGTGAAACAAGTGTAAGTTGGCAGAAGCAATCACACAAATGCACAATAAATGTTATCCTTATTCGGCCCTTCCCACATGAAAGTCCTATGTCTAATCCTCAAGCAAACCACTTGAGATTTCACTAACTGCCAAGAATACTTGGCCTTCTCTCACCCTTGAGAGGTATTACAAGCCCACTTGCTCCCAAGCAAGTCTTCCCTTAACAGGGGTACAAACACTACCTTCAAAAGGTCTTCCCTTCACAAGAGGGGCACAGCAGGAAACAAACCTCCTGTGGGTTGCACAGACAGAAATAAAAGACTAGTGTGCGTGCTGACAAGATTGGGCAAACACAAGGAATTCAGAAAGGATTACAAATGGAAATTTCAGCTCTACTCTTTCTAAATCTAACTAGGGTGGACTGAAGAGAAGATCTATGATTACAAATGCCACCCAACAGAAAAAGACTTCTATGAACTTGAGAGCATGAAGTTTGCAAATTGATGGAGAAGCTCTCTTTCTTTCACTTCAGTAGAAGGCCTTTTGGAGACTCTAGCTTGTGGAGCAGATTGGAGTTGTGTTGCTGATTGGTCTCACTATCCAAGTGTTTTTTCTTGTTTAAACTTCGACTTCTATATATGCTTTAGAAGATGTTTTCATTTGAAACTATCTGTTAGAGATCTAGCCATTTGAAGAGTGACCTTTGATCCTTTGGATGTAGATGCTGTTAAGATTTTGTTATCCAACAGTCTTTCAGCTTTTTAGCTTTCCAACAGCTTCAGACCATGTTTGTAGCTTCATAGCTTGGAAGATAGTCTTCATTTAATTTCTGTGAAACTCCATGCTGGAAACGTGCCTAATAAATGTTCTGCAACAAAGGACAAGACAAAAGAAAAGATACCTCTATACTTTTTGAGGTAGTGAGTCAGAAATATAAAGTAAAGTATAAAAATCGGATAGATAGATGTTCAGTGCAATAAAAGGTAGACAGATAGTTGCATCAGAAAGTAAGGTGAGGTTCTGATAGTGGTAGGTAAGCCTCTGTCAGATACCCCATGAGGCTGATAGTATTTACTGCAAGACAACTACTGACTAAAGAAGGACTAAACTTCTGACCAAAAAAAATAAGAGACCAATTTGTATAAATATTTCTGAACTTTTCAAAGATAATTTTTTTTGTGGTCATTATGAATATAATATATCCTACTTGTAAGAATATTTTAATGATAATAACATGACAAAGTATCATTTTGTAGGATATATAAGTATTCTATAAAAGATTTCATAGGGATAACAAACACATTTAATAATCATTCAAACAAGATTTCATGGATCTTATGAAACAATTATTTTATACAGAAAATGTTCAGTACAGAGATTGTCAGGGAAGTCGAAGTTAGAAAGACATGTACTTCGACTCTATTGGAGTTGGAGTCAGAAACAAGAGATACAAACTGAACTTCGACTCTACAGAAGTCGCAGCGAAACTGATCATAGAATTCGACTTCATGTAATGGTCTCACCTGTCAGCATTTGGAACTTCTCATATTGAGTGACCAGGATGTCAATCTTGGTTTCCTTCACTTTGTATGTTCCTTCGTATGTGAGCTTCAACTTGTCCCACATTTCCTTGGTTGATTTGCAAGCTGAAATTCTGTTGAATTCACTCCTTGTTATTGTTCAACACATGAAGCTTTTGGCGTTGTTGTTCAGGGATATCTTCTTTATCTTCATCTGTCCATTTTTTCCTTGACTTAGATATTTAGAGGTCACAATATTCTATGGTGCTCCAAATTTGGAAATCGTACCCTTATAGGAAGAATTCCATCATTGTCTTCCAGTAAGGGTAGTCTTCTCCATCAAATAGAGGAGTCCGAAAGATGGATTAGCCTTCTACCAAACCTTAAGCTGCCATTTGATCTTTGCTCTAATATCATTAGATCTACTTTGAATATTCAAAGACCACAACTCTGATACCACTTGTTGGCCACTTAGTTAAGGCAGCAAGGTATACCTAGAGGGGGGGGGGGGGGGGTGAATAGGAAATCTGAAAAACTAAAACACAAATCACCACTAAAACTTTTGTTAGTATAAACAACCGTGTGCAATGGAAATTAAAGGTGTGGAAACAAGCACACATAAGTACACAAAGAATTATCCTAGTTCAGCCCTTCCCACATGGAAGTTCTATATCCAATCCCCAATCAAACTCTTGGGATTTCACTAACCAAAGGTACAGTCCCCCTTAAGGACATACAACACACAACACCTCAGCTGGCTTCTTCTCTTTCCGGGTAAAAATGCAACCCCCTTCTTTTACAGGTTCAGAAGCAAACTTACTGGAACAAATCTCAGGGTGGTTACACCACTAGACACAAGCTGGTCTTCCCTTCAATAAGGGAAACACTTGCATAGCAAGCCTTCTCTTCCAACCCGAAGAGGTACACTGTGTACAATCCCATAGCTGGACACACCACCCAGCACAGCTGGTCTTCTCTTCTCAACAGAGGAGGAAAACTTCTGAAAAAAGAATCTAGAACCCGAAGTCCCTAGATCAAGCTTGTGGGAACGTGGAAAGATATTGACGTTTCTTGCATGTATATATATACGGTATAGGGTATATACATGTATATAAAAATATGTGTGTGCATGTGTATCTATGCATGGGCGTGCCAGACTGTTTAAGAAAACATACAAAATTTGATATTTATGAGGTGCATAGGCCTATAAACCTTAAGCCCTCGAACATTTATATGTATATATTCCGCACGCATTGTTTTATCAGGCGATTGGAGCGGCCGTGTACTGAACCATTCCCCACCGACTGAAGTCAGTGTTTCATTTACATCGAGTGAAAACTCGAAGACCTTCGATACAATATGTTTGTTAAAAGACATGTCGAAATTAAGTGGTTATAATGGCATTTTAGACATCCACAATTGTCCTCAAAATAATTTTGTCATATTTGTATTTAAGTTCTTAATGGGGTGTATGTACCACCATTAAGCATTTACAAAGACAGCATCATGCCTTCACACGTGTGTTAGTTCAAAACACAGAAGGACTTTTTTACAAAAGAAGCATAGCCAATATATATAGAACTGTAGTGTCTTCTTTTCACCACCAGAGTGCGAGCAAAGAACAATTCACCACCAACGTATGAAGAACAACACGAGAGGTACTTTTCTCTCTCTTCTCCTCTTCACATGCAAGCTCTTCAATCTAAAAAACCCTCTTTGCCAATTTCGCATGCTTCTTCGAACCCGTTTATCTCAGGTGTTCGAAATAAAAAAAACCCAAGGTTTTTCGGTCGTATCTTGACCTCTCGGGGCTTTTTGGTCATATCTTGACCTCCTGGGTCTTTTCGTCGTATCTTGACTTTTCGGAGCTTTTTGGCCATATCTCGACATATTCTAGGGTTTCTGCCGTTATTTGACAGTCCCAAGACTTGGATGGCCTGCCATAAGCCGGACCTCTTATTCATTTCTTGACTTTTCTGAGCAATTCTTGGTATTTCTGCCATTGATGACTTCCTCAGATGCTCCTGCCATTATTGGCTTTCTTGGATTTTCCCGCTTTGTTAGCGTTTCTGAGAATTCCTAATACACTCGGAGTTAAGCCGTACTTAGAAGAGAGCACGTTGCTCTAGAGAAGTGACGTGAGTTCCACTCCATCGAGTCGTGCAAACATCATGAGCCTTGCAATTTGTACCATTTGGAAGGTGTTTTCTGCGATTCCTGCCCTTATGAGGGACTTATCCGCAACTCGCAATTTCGTGCATTTTGGAGGATTTTCTACAATGCCCCGCCCTTTTGAGGACTTCTTTGCATTTGAAGGCCTTTCCTACATTGTCTTGTCATTCCAAGACTTTTCAGTAATTTTCACACTTCGAAGGGACTTTTTGCAATGTTTTTCCTCACAGGGGTATTCCTATAATTTTATGGACAGCGGGGATATTCCTGTAATTTCTTTACTACTTGGCATTTTTTTCTGACATATGTGTAATTTATACACACATGCATAACTTTATGTCCTCAAGGGATATAATTTGACATACACAAACTCATGCCAATGGGTATTCATGCCTTAGAACAACCAAAACCCCTATACGGGACTTCATCTCCCCCCAAAGGGAGGGTCTTCAAACATTTCTCCAAGCCCACCTAACCTCTCTCTATCCCACCTTCCACAAAGCCAAAGTCTTTTCCTTTTTGATCAGATCAGATCTCCTCAGCTCAACCCCTTCTCTCTGACCCTTGGCCTCCTATTTATAGGAGTTTTAGGGGCCAAGGGGAGGCCCCACCGACCTGTGGGGTCTTAGCACTGAAACCCGCCCTTGGGGGGGGGGGGGGGTGTTTGTGACGGATGGCGTCGTTCAAACCCATTAACCTAATAATGAGTTCGAATCGATTCCACCTCCCGCGAACGAGCCGTAGCCTCGCAAGGGATATCACACACATATCCGTGAAAACACAGAGGAACACACTGATATATATATATATATATATATATATATATATATATATATATATATATATATATATATAAGATTCACAATCCCACATATATTTACAATGGATTTACATAGCTAAATTTCAACAAAAGTCAAACTAAAGTACACAAGCCTGGGCATACCCCGAGGTACAACAGAAGTGTAGTCTACACTGCTGGAGGAGTCGGCCCAACACCGTTGCGATGCGGCTCCGAACTAGAAGACGGAAGTGAAACCTCCTGCTCTCCTTCACCTATAAGGAGTAGGGGTGGGCCTCGCAAGTCACTGGCTCAGTAGGGAAACTCTCCCAAAAATCGAGCAAATCAAACTCAAGTACGAAAGCAGGAAGCTATGCTAGCAATTTATAGAGTAAGCTGAGTAGGATATTTAAACTGTACATAACACTTACCATTTTCCGTTAACATAAATCAATTTTAATAAATAAACGGCAAACCACAACTCGGTGTACGTGCTAAAGTAGTGACCGCCACACTCGAGTCAAGTAAACGGGTTCCCGACACCAGCAATTGACTCGGACAAACCACACAGGTTTACCTCTCAGCCTCGTAGCCATGGGCGAAAGGTCCAACTGCCGCTCCACTAGAACAAGCCAAACAACTGTGGAGTCCAACCAACACCACACCTGTGGACCACACTGTCGCGGGCCCATGCCTGGCACCTTTAAGGACTCTGGCCCGAGCTCCCTAGAGTGAGGTATTGGAGAATAGGACTAGCTGGGACCCAGTACGTCTACTGGTGTTCATACCCCCAACCATGAGCGTGCCACAAGCGACAAAACAACAAACTCTCACAAGTCGTTGTCCCACTGTCGCCTTTCCCACAGTAGGACGTACAACTCAAACACAAGAGTGAGGGTGTCCAGGACAAACGGCACAGACCTCAACGGTACACAAGTACCGAGATAAGCCCTGAGCACAAACACACGTGCCTGGCTCAAAGAGAACCTGGGGCACCCAACTGAAGAGGTAACATGGTAGACGTCGTACTACTCACCACGCGCACACAAACCATGTACACACCGTACAAACCACGTGAACACCATGTCAACAACACGTGAACCGCACGCTAACCATGTGAACAACACACTAATCACGTGAGAACACGCTCACCTTGTGAGGAACATGCTTGCCACATAAAGAACACACTTCACGAGCGCTACAGGTGCCAACGCACCACTTATATTTGCCATGCACATAAAATATCGATAATCAGATAATCATGCCATTTAAATGTACACAAACAAATCCTCTCGGCTGTGGTCGCGACATAGGCAACTGTCGCCTTCTGGTCGTGACACCCCGACATGTCGCGTTCATAACCTAAACGCGACGGATCGGCCTGTCGTGTTCTGAACTGGACAAGAAGCTCCGTCGCCTTCACAGGCAGGAACCCTAATCCGGGATGCTATCCCCGGATCACCCCCACAAACCAAGCAAACCACGTTTAATTCCGTTTTTCATGCTTTACTGAGTACCCTAACATGATATCTACTGTTCTTAAAACAAATAACAGCCCGCACATGCATTGCACACGGTTTCATGATGTAAACAAGAAGAATCTCCCTACCTTCGCGAAGAACGCGAAAATCAAATACCACCCGGCATCTTCCCCCTCTTCGTGCGACGTCCTCGTGGCGAGACCATGCCGAGAAGGACTTCCAAATGCCAAAACGCCCGAGATCCCTGCAGCAGTTCTTCTCCCCGGCCAAACAGAGCTCGCTCAGCTCTGTCTGGTCGACCTGGGTTATGAACTATTTGCAGTTAAGAATGTGATGTACCCCTCCATCACGACCTGAACGCGACGGAGTAGGGCGTCGCTTTCACAAGGCCGATGTCAGCATGGCACCCAGCGCGCAACACGCGGCGCGCATGTACGAAGACCGCATCTCGGTCGGCGAGCAGAATGTGACCACCAGGGCCGTCGTGTTAAGAACGCAACGCACACCCTTGTTGTGTCGACAACCAGGAACCAACGGGTGCTATTGGCCCAACCTACCGGCCCGCTAAGCCCCAAAAACCTGCATACACACCTGTAACATGCCACATTGGCCACACATCGGCCACCACAACCACAAAAAAGGGATCCACAAGGATCCGAAAAACGCGCGACATTACATTACTATCATCTAAAAAGAAATGTCGACCTCGAAATTCAAGAAGCAACTTATGTACATAAAACTTTAAACACCACAACATGTACTATCATCTAAAAAGAATTAAAAGCTTACTCAAACAGATAAGGATACGCTTTAGCCATTTCCTTTGCCAACTCCCAGGTATCCTCTCCTCCTTGTCTATTTTCCCATCTGACTTTTACCAAATCAATTCCTTATTCCTCAACTTTTGTGTTCTGTGGCCTGTGATCTGCACTGGGTATTCTGGCATAGACATGTCCGGTTTCAAATCATCACGTTGATAATTGACTATCTGTGATGGGTCCTCAATGCATTTCCTCAACATGGAGACATGAAAAACATCATGGGCATCTGTGAAATTCACTGGCAAATCAATCCTGTAAGTTGTTTCCCCGATCCTTTCCAACACCTGGAAGGGCCCTACATATCTTGGGCTCAATTTACCTTTCTTACTAAATCTCAAAACACCTTTAGTAGGAGAAACTCTCAGAAAAACAAAATCTCCAACTTCAAACTGAAGTGGTCTGCGTCGATTGTGCATAGCTTTTCTGTCGACTCTGAGTTGCCTGCAACTTTTCTTAATAAATCTAACCATCTCTGTAGTCTGCTGAATTAATTCAGGACCCATTACCTGTCTCTCTCCAACTTCATACCAGTTTAGTGGTGTTCTACACAGCCTGCCATACAAGGCCTCATACGGTGCCATTCCGATGCTAGTGTGATAACTGTTATTATAAGCAAATTCTACCATGCCCAGATGGTGCTCCCAACTGCCTCCCCACACTATGCAACAAGCTCGTAACATGTCTTCAATTGTCTGAATAGTTCTTTCTGTCTGACCATCTGTCTGTGGGTGATAGGCTGAACTGTACCTCAACTCAGTACCAATAACTCTTTGTAAACTCCTCCAGAAACCAGAAGTAAATCTTGGATCCCTGTCAGAAACAATTGTCTTCGGGACACCATGCAATGGTACAATTCTATCAACATAAATTCTTGCTAATCTGTCCACTATCCAGGACATACTTACTGCTACCAATCTGCATACTTTGGTTAACCTTTCAACAAATACCCATATACCATTGTGTCATGTAACTGTCCTTGGTAGTCCTGCCATAAAATCCATAGCAATGTCGTCCCATTTCCACTGTGGAATTGGTAATGGCTGTAGTAGACCTCCGGGCTTCTGATGCTTTACCTTTATCTGCTGACAAACTAAACACCTTGCAATGAACTCTGCTATTTCTCTCTTCATATGTGGCCACCAAAAATGCTTCTTCAGATCTTGATACATTTTAGTGTTGTCTGGATGAATGGTATACCTGGATTTATGGGCTTCTTCTAGTACCCTTTGCTTTACTTCTCTTTCTGCTAGTACATACAATCTGCCTCTGAGTCTAACTACACAATTATCATCAATGGTGACACCTTCCATTTTCACAATTTTTGCTAAGTTTCCATCTGTCCTCTGAGCTTCAACAATCTGCCAATATAGAGATGGCTCTACAGCACTGCTGGCTAGCACTGCTCGCCGCTGACTGCTCGGAACATACAATGAATTCTCTGCTATTTCTTCATACAATTTTCATTCTTTAATCATCATATGGCTCAAATATGCCTTCCTGCTCAATGCATCGGCAACAACATTGGCCTTACCCGGATGGTAAGCCAAACTGAAATCATAATCTTTCAAATATTCAACCCACCTGCGTTGACGAAGATTCAAATCCTTCTGGGAGAAAATATACTTCAAACTTTTGTGATCTGTAAAAATTTCAAACCTCTCACCATAAAGGTAGTGCCTCCATATCTTTAAAGCAAAAACAACTGCCGCTAACTCCAGATCATGGGTTGGGTAGTTCTCTTCTGCTGGCTTCAATTGCCTAGATGCATAAGCTATAACCCTGCCATGTTGCATTAACACTACTCCAAGCCCTCTTCTAGATGCATCTGTGTACACAACAAAAACACCACTACCTGCTAGTAATGTAAATATTGGCGCTGCTGTAAGCCTTTTCTTTAATTCCATAAAACTTTTCTGACACTCATTTGACCATACAAATGGCACATCTTTCCTGGTCAACCTGGTCATAGGTGCTGCAATTATGGAGAAATCATGTATAAAACGCCTATAGTAACTTGCTAAACCCAGGAAACTTCTAATCTCTGTGATTGTCCTCAGCGCTTCCCATTTCATAACTGCCTCAACTTTAGCTGGATCAACTGCAACTCCTTCTGCTGAGATGACATGACCGAGAAACTGAATTTCTTTTAACCAAAACTCACATTTACTGAATTTAGCATACAATTCATTATCTCGCAGGATCTGCAAAGTAAGTTTCAAAAGTGTTGCATGCTCCTCTTCAGATGCTGAATAAACCAGTATATCATCTATGAAAACCACAATAAACTGATCCAGATATGGATGAATAATTTTGTTCATCAAATTCATAAATGCTACTGGTGCATTGGTTAGCCCAAATGGCATAACCACAAACTTGTAGTGCCCATACCTGGTTATGAATGCTGTTTTATCAATGTCTTCCTCTCTAATCCTTAGCTGATGATATCCAAACCTCAAGTCAATCTTGGAGAATACTTTAGCTAATTGAAGCTGATCAAACAAATCATCAATTCTTGGCAGTGGGTACTTATTCTTTATAGTCACATCATTCAACTTCTGATAATCAATACACATTCTGAAACTGCTATCTTTCTTTCTCACAAACAACATAGGAGCTCCCCACGGTGAATGACTCAGCCTGATGAAACCTTTTTCTAACAATTCTTGCAACTGTTTCTTTAATTCCTTGAGCTCTGCTGGTGCCATCTTGTACGGTGTCTTAGATATTGGCATAATTCCTAGCAGCAATTCAATAGTAAAGTCCACCTCTCTGTGTGGAGCCAAACCTGGCAAATCATCTAGAAATACTTCTGTAAATTCCCTGACTACTGGAACTGCTGCAACTGACTTTCCAGTCTCTACCAAACTTACTGAAGCTAGATAAACTACACAACTCGCATTCAACAACTTTCTAGCTCTAATTGTTGAAATGATAAACTTGGAAGTGTAAAATGGCATACCTTGGAATTCAAATACTGCTCCACTGGGGTGACAAAACCTGACCCTCTTCTTTTTGCAATCTACCATTGCTCCATAGGCCTCAAGTCAATCCATACCCAAAATGATATCATAATCCCTCAATTGCAAATCATATATTTTAGCTGGCATCAGATCCCAACAGGAACTTCATCTATATAACAAGAGGTGAGCATAAACTCACCCGAAGGAACCTCTACCACTAAGTCACGTAACTTTTCTTCTAATAGATGTACCATACTATCCAGTAAGTCTTCGAAAATAAAAGAATGAGAAGCACCTGGATCAAATAAAACTCGTGCTGAAAAATCATAGATAGGTAATATAGCTTCTATCAAATTGGATGCCTCTGCCTGGGCCTGGGTGATAGCCATAACCCGACCTCGACCACGCTAGTGCGGTGCTCCTCTACCTCGACCTATTGGTGGCTGCTGGGGTTGTTGTTGCTGCTGCTACTGCTGTACTCCTCTCCCATAACCATATTCCATGGGATAGGGATAGTTACGGATCAAATGTCCTGGCCGATCACAATTATGGCATCTATAACCTGGTGGAAGTGTAGGCTGCCTGGCTATGCTCTGCTGAGACTCCTCACCTCTGGCCTGTAGCCACGCCCCTACTGAAACATCTTCTGGCGACCTCCTCCTCAACCTCTGAATATTTTCTTCAATTTTGAGTCCCACTTGCTGAAACCTACGAAGATGGTCCCGATGGTGCCTTTCCTTTACTGATCCCCGAAGACTGCTGTGATAACCGAAAACTACCTGAACCTGTTTCCCCCGACTGACGAGCTCAAACAGACCTCTCCAGTGTGGCTGCTCTCTGGGCTGCCTCCTCTACAATCCTGCACAGAAGCGGTATCACCGCATTCTGTAGCTCAGTCCTCAATCCTCGAATGAAATACTCGACCATCATAGCATTATCTAATACAACATATGGTGCATATCTTCTGAGTGCCATAAACCTCATCTGGTATTCTAAAACAAAAGAATTCCCTTGCTGAAGAGCCTGGAATTGCTCCCTTTTTGCTTGCTGCACTTGTATTGGGAAGAATGTATCATTAAACACTTCTAGAAATTCCGGCCATGTCATAGTCTCCTCTATCCTGCCTGCAAAAGTGGTCTACATCTTTAACCTCCACCATTCTTACACAAAACCCCACAAATGATAGGTAGCCAAAATACTATGTCTACTGGAGGACATCTCATAGTCACAAAACCCTCTCAATCTCATGAATCCAGTGCTCAGCTGTGTCTGGATTAGGTCCCCTTGTGTAGGTAGGCGGCTGCAATCTCAAAAATCTTTCAACCTGCAGCGTCGGCTCTTCCACTGCCCTCACTGGTGGTGGTGGTGGTACAACTACCACAAGAGGTACCTCCACACCTGGTGGTGGTGGAACTAGTGCTACTGGCACGGCCCCTCCTGCATCTGGTGGTACTGCTACTACTGGCTGTACCGGTCCTACTGGTCCATCTTCATTCGGATATCAGTGAGGCTTTCCCATATTCTCTCTATCATTCGCTGGGTAGACTCCTCCTGCTCATCTCCCACCTCCCCAATCTCTCCTATCAACCATCTCAAATTCCTGAACAAACAACATTCCAACCACATACATACCAACAAATCATTACAAAACCAAGGTCAGCTACCAGCAGTGGACTAATGTAGAAATGAGGCTATGTAATTTCCCAGTTCCTTTATATTTACACAGACCTTGCTCTGATACCAACTGTGATGGACTGCGTCGTTCAAACCCGTTAACCTAATAACGAGCTCGAACCGACTCCGCCTTCCGCGAACGAGTCATAGCCTCGCAAGGGATATCACACACTTGTCCGTGGAAACACAGAGGAACACACTGATATATATATATATAGATTCACAATCCACATATATTTACAATAGATTTACATAACCAAATTTCAACAAAAGTCAAACTGAAGTACACAAGCCTGGGGCATACCCCGAGGTACAACAGAAATGTAGTCTACACTGCTGCAGGCTTCGGCCCAACACAGCTGCGATGCGGCTCCGAACTAGAAGATGGAAGTGAGATCCTGCTCTCCTTCACCTGTAAGGAGTAAGGGTGAGCCTTGCAAGTCACTGGCTTAGTAGGGAAACTCTCCAAAAAATCGAGCAAACCAAACTCAGTACGAAAGTAGTAAGCTATGCTAGCAATTTATAGAGTAAGTTGAGCAGGATATTTAAACTATACATAACACTTACCATTTTCCGTTAACATAACCAACTTTAATAAATAAACGGCAAACCACAACTCGGTGTACGTGCTAAAGTAGTGGCCATCACACTCGAGTCACGTAAACTAGTTCGCGACACCAGCAACTGACTCGGACAAAGCATACAGGTCTACCTCTCAGCCTCGTAGCCACAGACGAAAGGTCTAGCTGTCCCTCACTAGAACAAGCCAAACAACTGTGGAGTCCAACCAACACCACAAATGCCGACCACACTGCCACGTGCCCATGCCTGGCACCTTTAGGGATTCTGCCCGAGATCCCTAGAGTGAGGCACTAGAGAACAGGACTAGTTGGGGCCCAGTATGTCTACTGGTGTCCGTACCCCCAACCACGGGCGCGCCACAAGCGACAAAACAACAAACTCTCACAAGTCGTTGTCCCACTGTCGTCTTTCCCTCAGCTGGAGGTACAACTCAAACACAGGAGTGAGGGTGTCTAGGACAGACGACACAGTCCTCAATGATACACAAGTACTGGGACAAGCCTCGAGCACAAACACACGTGCATGGCTCACAGAGAACCTGGGGCACCCAACTGAAGAGGTAACCACGGTAGGTGTCGTATTACTCGCCACGCGCACACAAACCACGTGAACACCATGTCAATAACACGTGAACCGCACGCTAACCGCGTGAACAACACACTAACCACGTAAAAACATGCTCACCACGTGAGCAACATGCTTGCCATGTAAACAACACACTTCACGAGCACTACAGGTGCCAACGCACCACTTATATTTGCCATGCACATAAAATACCGATAATCGGATAATCATGCCGTTTAAATGTACACAAACAAATCCTCTCGGCTGTGGTCGCGACATAGGCAACTGTCGCCTTCTGGTCGCGACACCCCGACATGTCGCGTTCATAACCTGAATGCGACGGGTCGGCCTGTCGCATTCTGAACGCAACAAGGGTGTGACGGCCCTCATTATACTGGTACGGTTATACCAACACGTCGGTATAGCGAGTGCTGCCAGCCACAGTGGGACATTTACCCAACGATACAAATAGCTGAGATACACGCGAATATATATAACAGAGTAGCGGAAGTAAAAGAGAACTATCTCCATTCATTATCATCCACATTAAACATACATGCAGTTTACAAATTGCAAAAAAGGAACTAAAATTCACATGATTTAATTTGCCGAAATAGAAATACAATGTCCACATATTACATTCATTTAATGATAATTCTAATACAATGTCCAAGTACATACTAAGAAGTACACAATCACAAGATCTCAGAAACTGGCTAGTCTCTACGCTCGGAGTCTGTCTCCGCTGCCTCCTCCGAGGGTACTGTGTCACCAACTATACCTGTACGCCGAAGCAAGGAGTGAGTCCAGGGGACTCAGCAAGTAACACTATGCATGATATACACGTACAAGTCCTAGCGGTTTCTACACACACATTACTATTAGTAACACATAGCATGCTAGTCCATTTAAGTTTTCAACCTATCATGAAGGTTCTACATTTTATACATAACGCATGCTTTCAGATTTCAAAAATAACATTCACCTATCACATGGTCTCTATTCAATTCACTCATGAGACTTTAATCGAAACGTGAGAGCTATTGACATGAACAATTTACATACATGAACAGGAACATAATTAGCAGGGATTCCACATGTTCTTAAGTACATACATAACTTTTTATCATGCTTTAGGTTGCTGGTTTCACATGGTCCAATGACTATGAACCTACACATGAAAGCTATAACGTTGCTTAAACATAACACATGAACAATCCATCATGCCATTTTGCTCACATACTCATTTGTTGTCCTAACATGGATTCTAAACACTTTTGCACACATAACATGAGAATAATAACATGCATTTTCTGAATTCACTTGGTTTCAGATTTAGTTTCACATGGTTTCTATAACACATTTACATATCTAAGATTTCACATTTTTTTTCTTTACACTAGGTTCCTCTTTTCACATGTTTACACTTTACGCATACACATTCACATATCACTTACACATTTACACATGGTCACATACACTTTACACATTACACTTTACACATGTTTTAGTGCCGTGACACATAGTCCAAACCACCAAAGAAGGACACATTCACATCACATAACACATAGACGCCATCTAGGCAATACAATGGCGACTCTTGGACTGCGCAGACCGGGAGAACAAGTCTCCACCCTAACCAGTGGTACTTGTCCACCTCCAGGATTTCCCCCCTAATGCCCTTAGGGTCACATAACACAATGAACTTTCTCAGGGGGACTTTTCCCTGATACGGCTCCACTGCCTTCTCGGAAGCAGTATCACTTTGGCACAGTTTACACTTTACACATTTACCGTTTTACACATGGTTTTACACTTGACACTCTTCATCTCATTCACTTTTTTACTCACATGAACACCTCTGTTTTTCCTAAAATGGTACTACAGAGTTTTCAAGATTCAACACATAGTAAACACACCAATCATGCTGGGTTTAAACAAAATCTAATCACGTTTCGATCATATGTACGAATTATCATATTTCACATGAAAACACATAACTTTTTATTTACTGTTCCAATTAACCTGAAATTTTAACCACATGCTGTTTTCGGGTTCCAAATCATACCCTCAAATTGTCAGATTTTTCTGAGCTAAATGGGATTTACAGAAAATCAAACACCTAATTAGCATATTATTCACAACTTAAGCTAACATGGAGTTTACACATCATGCAATTTACCACTTGCTGTTTAACCATAAGCTACCAACATATGCATGAAATTAGAGTACAAAATTTCCCTAATTCATACATCTATGGATTTAACACTACGAATCATTTTTACATACTTCTATTTTATCGAACCGAAACTATTCACAAATTTCACAATCATGGATAAGTTTCCTAAATTTTCAAACACACATGCTGACCCACAATCTTCATGATTAGACCGAAATCAAGGCATTCACATTAATTCTAGTCATGGAACATGGGTTTGCAAAATTATCTACAAGTCATGCTCACAAGTTTAAAGACACGATTTTCCACATTCACCATCACACACACCACAAATGATAACCTACGTAGCGTATAGGAATACCATATATCCTCATCACGGAAATCATAACGAAATTAACGTATAATAGGGACAGAACAGCTCACTGTTCTGTCCTGAAGAACTAGACGGCGGTCTCTGGCCGCTGACTCAGAGTCAGCGGCATGGTCGATGGACGCCAAGGATGAACTGGGCGTCCAGGGACCTTGCCGTTTACTCAGGTCTGTGCAGAAACACAGACCCGAGCTCTGAAATTGGGGTGAAATGGAGGGTCTAGGACTCGAGGAAAATTTCATAAAAATCATAAAAACCTCCTAGACTCATACGGGACACCATAGATAGGTTACTTGCCTCTCTAAAAATCCTCCAAGAGATTTATGGCTCGAAGAAGACCTCCTTGGGCAGTTCCAAGAAGTTGCAGAAGTGCCTCCAGATTGCCTTCCTCCGAGCTCCTGGTTGATCTCCACGCCGAGGGGATGATGGGGAGGCCTTCCCCTATGCTTCAGCTTCCTCCTTGATGCAGAAGATCTTCAAACGAACCTCCAAGGGGTCGGATTTGGGGGTTCAAAAATGGGTTTTTCTCACAGCTCACCTAGGGTTTTTCTTCCTCACTTCTCTCCTCTTGCAAGGGGAAAGGAAAGAATGGGGAGAGCCATTTCGGGTTCAGACCTAAAGAGGGTTTTCTCCCACTCACTAGGGTGATGGGACACCCTCAGAGCCGTTGGGGGACATCCCCCCAATGGTTGCCATGCCTTGCTTCAGAAGACAGCAGCTCTGCTGCGCATGCAGGCCAGAGAAGTCGACGTCCAGATCGCTAGACGCCGGAATTAGGGTTGGCGTCCAGGGCTGGACGCTAACACCACCTCAACGGCCTGGGGATTGACGCCAATAGGGCCTTCGGCCAGAACCCTAATTTATGCAGAAACCAAGCATACCAAGCTTCTATACATGCAATAAGTACATGGTATTATATTCACACTATCATCATGCAATGCATACATTATTTACGTTTATATAAACACATGTACGTAATTATACTATTTAATATCTTCGTAATTACGTACATACATACTCCAACACAATATACACACACAAATACGAAAAAAATACGACGGAAATTCGAGGGTCTTACAAAGGGGCTCCGTCACCTTCATAGGCAGGAACCTTAATCCGGGATGCTCTCCCCGGATCACCCCTACAAACCATGCAAACCACATTTAATTTCCATATTTCAGGCTTTACTGAGTACCCTAACATGATATCTACTGTTCTTAAAACAAATAACAGCCCACACATGCATCACACACGGTTTCATGATGTAAAACGGTAAGAATCTCCCTACCTTCACGAAGAATGCAAAAATCAAATACAACTCAGCATCTCCCCTGCTCCGTGCAACGTCCTCGAGGCGAGACCATGCCGAAAACAACTTCCAAATGCTAAAACGCCTGAGATCCCCGTAGAAGTTTTTCTCCCTAGCCAAACAGAGCTCGCTCAGCTCTGTCTGGCCGACCTGGGTTATGAACTGTTTGCGGTTAAGAACGTGATGTACCCTCCGTCGCTTCCTGAACGCAACAGAGTAGGGCGTCGCCTTCTCAAGGCCGACGTCAGCATGCCACCTAGCGCGCGGCACGTGGCGTGCATGCAGATGAAGACCCCATCTCGGTCGGCGAGCAGAACGCGACCACCAGGGCCGTCGCATTAAGAACGCGACGCACACCCCTATCGTGTTGACAAACAGTGAACCAACGAGTGCTATGGGCCCAACCTGCCGGCCCACTAAGCCCAAAAAACCTGCGTACACACCTGTAACATGCCACATTGGCCACACACTAGCCACCACAACCACAAAACATGGGATCCACAAGGATCCGAAAAATGCACGATGTTACAGTGTTGCCAGTGGGAAAACACCCTGTAGGTGGGGGGGTGGGGGGGCGCTGGGCACGAAAACCCTTCCGTGGGGGGGGGGGGGGGGGTACAGAACCCCATTTTTGGGGGGTTTTTCTTTTGTTAATTTTGTGTCAACAAATGCCCCCCCGCGGGATGTGTGTCGAAGTCGACGGCGAAGATAGACGTCCCGTGCGATTTTCAAACTTTACTTTCCGCTGGCCTTAATGACTTGGCGAGGGATTGAGTTGAAATCCACAACAAAAGTTGATGCGCTTTAACATTTGTGCGGTGTTACCAACAACTTGGACAATGATTCGTTGTTGTAGTTTAGGCTGACGACCAAATCTACTATGCTTCTTGCGCTGAGCCATTGGCTCCTATTGTCTGCACAAATTTTTTAACTCAGGAGTTCCCAAAAGAGGACTTAGGAGAGCGCACATCCGTTCAGAGAAGTGACGTGGACCCACTCCACCAAGTCAACTCTACAGGTGAGTTTCATTGAAGAGCCGCTCCATGGCTTTGCTCGGAGCTGACTTCGGCCTTCTTTGCCCGAGTGTTGTCTTTCTGACTTTACTCGAGGATTTTATCTCGATATCCTTCTTCCGAGACTCGCCTTCCTGGCATCGCTCGAGGACCTGATTTGGTTGGAGATTTGACCGGTGAGGCTTGTCTTCTTGACTTTGCTCAATGGCTTGATTTGAGATTTTGAAATTTTCTCTGAGACTTGTCTTTTTGACTTTGCTCAAGGTTGGGTCAGGCTCGGAGCCCAGCTACTGAGCCTTGCTTTTTTGGCTTCACTCAATGACTTATCATTTGGTCGATGAGGCCTATCTTTTTTACTTTTCTCTTTGACCCGATCTTATATCTTTCTCCCAAGACTTACCTTCCTGGCTTTTTTCGGACTCGACTTGACCCCTTCCTCCTAAATTTTTCCTTTCTGGCTTTATTCAAGATTTGATGTGGAATTCTGCTGTTGAGGTCGACCTTCTTGGCTTTGCTCAACGGCTGCTTCATATTTGGATTGCTTGATTTTTCTTCGGTGAGAGCATCTTGCTTTCCTTTGGGGGATTTGTGGAGTTGTTGTCTTCTTCTTGTTCTTTCTTTTCTTCTTTTCCATATTGGGCTCCGAGACTCCTCGTGCCACATCATAGTGGGGAGGGCACGATCATTATCGTCTCGGCTACTGCCCCTTTATATTGGCCACTAGTCAGTAGTAAGCATAAGGGTTATCTCGTCACTGACGACGCATATACTTTCCCAAACCCAACAGACATTTCATTCCCATTTAGAGAGATTTTTTTTTCTTCTTCTTTTTTTCACATTACCATCTCCAGCGTCCTTTCGGGTTTTCGCCAAAGATGGCCCCCTCTAGATTTTTACGGTGCGCCCTTTCGATTTTCACACCGAGGGATTACCTATTTTTGTCCGAGGTGCCCTTTTAGGTTTTCACCTCAGTCGGGTTATAACCTTTTTACCCTTAAGCACACGGGGAGCCACGTACTTAAGCCCATCAATGCACCTCTTTTTTAAGCCCCATTGTTTTTTTTTTTTTTGAAGCTTGGTATCTAGGACGGAATTCCAAGACATTTGGTTATAAGGTTTATAATTTGGACTTAGCCTATCATTGTGGTTTGTCGGCTAAGAAGCACATGATTAGCCTGCCATTGAGGTTTGTTGGCTAAGGTGGATATGATTAGCCTAACATTGAGGTTTGTTGGCTAAGGAGAATGTATGACTCAGCCTACCACTTTGGTTTGTTGGCTAAGGGGATATATGGCTCAGCCTATCATTTTGGTTTGTTGGCTAAGGTGGATTTATGGCTCAGCCTACTATTGTGGTTTGTTGGCTAAGGGGAGATGACTCAGTCTACCATCTTGGTTTGTTGGCTAAAGAGAATATGGCTTAACCTACTATTTTGGTTGGTTGACTAAGGAATATGTGACTCGGTCTACCATTTTGGTTTGTTGACGAAGGGGAATGTATGACTCAGCTTACCATTGTGATTTGTTGGCTAAGGAAAATATGGCTTGACCTACCATTTTGGTTTGTTGACCAAGGAGGATATGACTCGGCCTACCATTTTGATTTGTTGGCTAAGGGGAGATGACTCAGTCTACCATCTTGGTTTGTTGGCTAAGGAGAATATGTGACTCAGCCTACCATTTTGGTTTGCTGGCAAGAAGGATATGACTCAGCCTACTATTTTGGTTTGTTGGCTAAGGAAAATATGGCTTGGTCTACCATCTTGTTTTACTGACCAAGGAGATATAACTCAGCCTACCATTTTGGTTTGTTGGCTAAGGAAAATATGGCTTGACCTACCATTTTGGTTTGCTGACCAAGGAAATATAACTTAGCCTACCATTTTGGTTTGTTGGCTAAGGAGAATATGTGACTCAGCTTACCATTTTGGTTTGTTAGCTAACAAGGATATGGTTTAGCCTACCATCGTGGTTTGTTGGCTAAGGAGAAATATGACTCAACATACCATTTTAGTTTGTTAGCTAAGGGGAATATAACTCATAAATGAGATTTTTTTCTTTTCAAATTATCAACCTTAGCCCCCTTTTGGGTTTTCACCGAAGCTGGCCCCCTCTGGCTTTTTCCAATGCACCCTCTCGGGTTTTCATGTTGAGGGGTTATCCATTTTTGCCTGAGGTGCCCTTTCGGGTTTTCACCTCAGTCAGATTTTAGACTTTTTTATCCTTGGACATTCCTTTTAGGGAAACGACCAAGTCCGTTGGGACATCTTAATTTTTGGTCCCATTTCTTTTTCTTCTCTTTTTTTTTTCTTTCTTCCTCTTTTTTTTTTTACATAGGCACATATTCCTGACTCTTAGCCTGGTTCAGGCATAGGGACGTCGGATGGCGATTGCCCCCGAAATTCATGTTCAGGGGCATAATATAGTTTCAAATGCCTGCCATTTAGCAGCGGGAAGGGGTGCTCGCTAGTATGTGTCGCCAGCGTGTATCCTCTTCCTTCATAGACTCCCACGACCACATATGGTCTGCGTCAGTTAGGTTGTAGTTTGCTGCTTGATTTGTCTGCCATGACTTCTCTTTGTTTGACCATGACGAGGTTGCCTTTCTTGAATGCACGAGGCTTGACCAGCTTATCATAAGCTCGGGTCATGCGGGCCTACTAATATTGGAGATGCTTATAGGCTTCCAACCTCTTGCCTTGTAGGTTGGACAATTCCTTTAACATTCTTTCTAGTTCTTGACGCTCCTCGGGCTGGAAGCCAGTATAGACTACTACCCTGTAAGATGACATTTCAATTTCAATGGGGAGCATGGCTTCAGCTCCGTATACCAAGGAGAAAGGGGAGCACCCGATGGGGGTTCTATAGACCGTCCGATATGCCCAGAGTGCTTCATGCATTTTATCCCCCCAGTCACGTTTGCGATTGTGGACTATCTTGGCAAGCAGCTTGCAGAGGGTTTTGTTGTAGTCTTTCGCCAGACCGTTGGCTTGAGGATTTTAGACTGTTGATGTCCTCCAGTCTATATGGAATTTGGCTGCCAATGCATATATTGTTTTGTTTTTGAATGGTGTACCGTTATCTAATATGATCCGATGAGGGGTGCCAAACCTATAGATTCGGTGTTGCTTGACAAATTTAGCGACAGCTACACCAGTCACCTCCCATAGTGGGATTGCTTTTGCCCATCGGGAGAAATAGTCAGTGGCCGCCAGAACGAATTTATGGCTACCGGAGGATGGTGGGAAAGGTCCCACAATATCCATTCCCCATTCCGCAAAGGGCCATGTAGGGGTTGTTGGATGCAATTTGTTCGGAGGCTTTCTCGGCACAGCACTAAAGGCCTAGCACTGATGACATGTGCGGGCATGTTGGGCACAATCCGCGTACATGGTTGGCCAGAAGAAGCCTTTTAGCTTGATGTTGATTTTCAATTTATCTCCCTCCCAACCAAGAATTAGGCTATTAACATGGGTGCATGGAAACAAATTCTAAGGCCATAATTTGTCAATGGTAGGCCCATCCCGATTAGGACCTAGCCCAACAATAGCTCAGGCTCAGCAAGACAATATGGCCCAAGTCAACTCAAAAGAGGTTAGATGTTAGGTTGGTCCCTAAGAGCTAGTCCCCCCCCCCGCAAGAGATTGTAGCAATAAATTCGAGCCATAGTGAATGTGTCGATCAGCCGTCGATGAGATCAGAGCAAATTGATGGTGCACTTGGTAACATTTCTTGCAAATCTTAGAGCACTAACAGCACTTCGAGGACCAACTCCAATGGAAATCCCATAAACTGTCAATCTCCCCCTTGCCTATATATATACAAAGCTATAGGCATAGGTAAGAGAGGACAAAAATTAGTGAGACCTCTCGACACTAATTCTTTATTCTTTCTCTCTCTCTCTCCCCCTCTAGATTCTCTCTACTACCTTTCAACAAGGTCAACTTCTGATTTGAATGTCGGAGAGTCACCTCGAAAATCCCATCTCAAGATTGAATATTTGTAGGCACATCTCAACATCAATCTGAAAGATGAACTTATTTTCTATCTCTATCATTGACAATTATCATAAACCTAGCAAACATTTCATAAATTGATTCATCAGTTTTCATCATAAACAATTCATACTCAGAAACAAGTATGGTTACTTTGGTTTCCCTAACTTGAGATGTTCCTTCATACATTAATTCAAGTTTATCCCACATTTCCTTAGCGGATTTGCACATGGATATTCTTGAATACTCTTTAGGGTGAAGAACTCACTGAAATATTCATGACACAATAGTTAAGAGTTTCTTTCCTAATTTGCTCTCTAGTCCAATTCTCTTCATTCCAATGGTTCTCATAGGGACCCTTTTCAACTATCTTCCAGATTTCATAATTATGAGCCCTTAGAAAAGCTTGCATGCGATTTTTCCAATAAGAATAATCAGATCCATCAAAATATGGGGGTCTATTGATAGAGTGACCCTCAGCTACAAAACCTTGAGAATCCATGCATCAAGGTAAGAACCAGTGAATGAGCAAGCAGACAATTCATGCAGATAGAACACACAGATCAAACAGAAGCAATCAAATCAGATCAGAATCAGATATTAACTTGCTCTGATACCAATTGTAGGATCGAATATGTACGATGAACAGATTTAGAAGGGGGGGTTGAATAGATCTAACACAAATCTCAGCAGATGCTTAAGCAATTTAAAAATCACTTCAAATTATAGATCCATTCAAACAGACAATCTTACTAATCTGATACGTGAATGTGTGTAGATGATCTGTTAAGCAATTAGACAAGTAATGTGAATGTGAAATCCTATGCATGCATCTAGCGTAGGAAAACATATCAAACCATTACACAAGGGATTTTTAGGTGGTTCGAAAATCACACCAGTCATTCCTACATCCACCCCTCATACAGTGAGGACACACTACTCAAATCTGAGTACAACACACACACTTGAGCTCGACGGCTTAAACCACACACACACAGAGCTCGACGGCTCAGACCACACACATGAGCACGACAGCTCAAACACACTAGCTAGATCAAATTCACAAGAAATCAGATCCTCTAGCACTGATCTGATTCACACCCTTACATGCACACAAAAATCTGCACAGAACGCATGTACAGATCTCATTAGCACTCAAAGACAAATTGAGAAGAACACTCCAATAAAAATGAATGAAAGAGAGGTGAATTGGATGTCCCTTGTTGAAGATGATCTACAGAAGCTTGAATTGAAGGTTCTTGAGAAGATCAGATGGAGTACTCCTTCAATTCACAATGCTCTGTTTTCACTTCTCCTTGCACGATTCCTCCTTCTTTCTCTGCTGCTCTTCTTCTTAATCTGCTCCTCTTTCAGCAATCCAATGCTTTCTCTTACTGCTTGGCTTGATCCCCACGTCCTATGTGTTGGGATTTCGATGGATGGATACTTCAGATGAGATAGGACCTTTTATAGCCTCTGTGCAGTCCCTTTTACGTGGGAGAGATGTGCACAGAAACCTAGAATGCACCCAAGGCTGCCACGTGTCCAAAAGTTCTTTTCCTCATTAACACTTGGATGAAAGGGCATTTTGGTAATAATAGAATCTCTCAAAAAGTTTTCAGAAATAAATCACAGCCTTTGGATATCATAATCTACGTGTTTCTGAGTTTTCACGCAAAGTGAGTCGACTCAAGTTTCCATGTGTGTCGACACTACTGACCAAATATCAGCTCCCGCTTAATGGTAGAACACTAGTGTCAACCTGACAAATAGCTAGTGTCGATCTGACTTTCAAATGGTGTCGACCTGATCAACAGCTAGTGTCGACCTCCTGTGTATTTCTTCAAATAATGTTCACTGGAAGGATACTAGTGCCGACCTGATTTTCAACTAGTGTCGACACTACTGTAACTTGTTCTTCAGGAGCTTACTCGGCAGACTTTGTGTGTCAACCTAATTGTCAACTAGAGTCGACTTGACTGGTAGCTAGTGTCGACCTGACTTTCAACTAGAGTCGACACTAGTTTGACAAAACTTTGTAAACCTGTACATATGAAGAGTGGACCATCAAAACATGTCATTATCAGTAAAATATGAAATATTAAGTATCAAAAATATGTTTTTTAGACATTATTGTAATATTTACAATATGTACAATATGTCATCATCAAAATTAAAGTATGAGTGATGTCCATTGGTTATCATTAAAAAATCATCATTAAGAAATTCAAATACACACTCAACACAACATTCTCCCCCTTTTTGATGATGACAAAATAAATGCTCAAACTTTTTCTCTTCATATTTTTTCTCCCAGAAACTTATTCTTTAACTCATGCATTAACTCCCCCATAAGGCCATAAGCTCTTGATCTTCTCCCCCTTTTTGACAGCATAAAAAAGATAGATATGAAAATATAAATGGTAGGAGATCAAGGAATGAAGTTGTGGAAAGGAATGTTCAGAAATGATCAAAATGAGTGAGGCAAAGTGATATTAACATATGAGAGAAATTATTATGTTTTGCAATTGTGGAACAAAGTTTAATCACAAAGAACACTCAACACAAAGCATAGCAAGACATAATGGTCTGAATGTAGTAAAAATAATGATACAATTGTGAGTCAAAGTGACCTGTATGAGTGATCAGGAGAATTTAACAAGGAGGTTATGAGATTTGTATTTAACACAGTGAAGAATAATAGATCTAAATTTAGTATACATGAACTTTATTCAGGTCTTGTGCTTTTCTGTCCTGTCTATTTGAAGTTCCTTTCGTTTTTACTGGAAAAGAAATACAATAATAAATTAGTTAAATCTCACCTTTCAGTGCAAGAGATCACATTTACCAGATGCAAGACCTCCTGATTACTCAGTGGTTTAGCTTTCACTATCATACAGAGAGTTGAAAATTTTGTTTTCCACTTTTTGATGCGAGACAATTCACTTTTTAGGTGAGATGGCCTGGTTACTCAGTGGTACAAGAATTTGCATTGCTCTGTTTGTATCTTTCCAGATTGTTGTTTATTTTTTTGATGTTTTACAAGATTATATTTGCTTTGACCAAAAAAACTCATGGCTACCAACGTATCGATATTGTTCTTACCATGTGATAAAAATGAAGCTTAAACATGCACATGTTAAACATTAAAGCCACTCATGTGCCTACAAGTGTTTTGCAAATCATTTTAAAGACATAGCGCACTTAGCTAGCTCTTCGTTCCTGTGTCCCTTTCGGTTGAAAAAAAAAATTTAAAGACATTCAGTATTAAGATGACACAACCTTGATATGAAAGTGAATCTTTGAAATTAAACTAAGTGCATAATTAGTTTAGTTTGAGTGTCTTAAGTCTATCATATAAAAATAGCACAAGGACTCAAAAATTCTAATTGGTCAGGCTCAAAATAGACAAGCAAGATCAAGGAAAGTGAGTGAAGAATTAATAGTGACTCCCCCTTTCAAGTAGAGTAGAATCATCAAGAGTGAGTGAAGATTGTTGATGAAGGAAGAGTTAAGTGAAGTGAGAGTAGAATCATAAAGAGTGTTTTATTGAAAGACAAGGCTCCCCCTCAACAATTGCATAAAAAGGTTCTTGATATTTGGTGGAGACATATACTCATGCATAGTGAAAGTGTCCAGACAAGCCTGACTTGCCTTTCTTCAAATCACTATTTGATATACCAAGAATACCAATGCAATGTGAGAAGTAGGAATTTATTAGCACGAGTAAGAAGGCTTTTTTTTTTGCAAAAAAGGAGATGGAAGATATCAAAGATGTGAAAACTTGCACAAACCAAACTCTCTCCTTAAGGATGAAAATCTATTTTCTGAGATAGACTTAGTGAAAATATCTCCAACTTGTTTTTCCGTTTCAATGAAGTGAAGCACAACTGATTTCTTAGCAACCTCATCTCTTAGAAAATGGTGCCTTATTTCAATGTGTTTTGTTCATGAAGATGTGAAAAAGATGTGAAAACTTACACAAACCAAGCTCTCTCCTTAAGGATGAAAATCTATTTTCTGAGATAGGCTTAGTGAAAATATCTCCAACTTGTTTTTCCGTTTCAATGAAGTGAAGCACAACTGATTTCTTAGCAACCTCATCTCTTAGAAAATGGTGCCTTATTTCAATGTGTTTTGTTCATGAATGCTGAATTGAGTTTTTAGACAAATTGATTGCACTAGTGTTATCACACAGAATAGGAATACAACTTAATTTGTGATTATAGTCTAGGAGCTAGTGTTTCACCCAAAGAACTTGAGTGCCATAACAACCAGCCACAATATATTCAGCATCTACAGTGGATAGAGCTACTGAATGTTGCTTTTTAGAAGCCCAAGAGATTAGGCATCCACCTAGATATAAACACAAGTCACTAGTACTTTTTCTATCAAGCTTGCAACCAGCATAATCAGTATAGTATAGCTAGTGTAACGTCGCGCATTTTTCGGATCTTCGTAGATCCTCGGTTTAGCGTATGGTCACACCTTAACCAGTGCGACTTGTGTTGTGTGTTTCTTATTGGATCCTTACCGGGGTTGGTTATGGATCTGTGTTGGTGTTCAGTGCGTTGGACATCAGCAGTGGGTTGGCATCCAGGTGTGTGACGTCTACTGTGTGTTGGCGGCAATGGTGTTGTCGTTAACATGTTCTTGGCGTCCATCGATGTGGACGTCTATCGTTCTTTCTAGTGGGTTCTATTGCATGAACTTGGCGGCGAGCAATGTGGACGCCTAGTTGTGACGGTTGGTTAACGGCACAGAGGTTGACGTTAACCTGAGGCGCCTGTGTTTTTAGGGGCAACCCGAGCCTTCTTCTTTCCCCACCTTCTTCCCTCCTCTTCCCTCACTTGTACCCTTGTGCCTCTTCACTACTTCCGGCGGTCGACGGGAGCACGTAGGAAGGCCGTGATGCGCGCACCAGCGGCAGATCAGGCGGGGAATGACGGATTGGAGGGCGGTGTTCGCGGGAAGCTCCTGGGGTTTCAACGCGATTTGGGGTTCTTTAGGAGTTTATTTGCGTTTCAGAGGTAGGGACTGGACCCCTTGATTTCTCCTGTTGATTTGTCATGCTCCGTTTGCATAGACTACTTGTTAATCGTGTTTTCGGGAAAAAGGTTTACCATGCCGGGAGATTGGGTGGTTTGATCGATCCAAGTGTTGGATCTTGCTTTTCCTGTTGATTATAGTATACAGATGTAAGGGGAAGTGTTTCCTCTCATTTTTCTGTTGTTTATAAGGCTAGATTGCCCGTGTGATCGGCCTGGGGCCGTTCTGTGCGTCCTATGTGTGTGTTGAGTACTGAAGATCTCGACGTCAACATCGGTTGACGCTGAGTTCTTCGTTGGGAGATTAACGGCTAGGTTTCTAGCTGTTGATTTTGAGTAAACGGCCAGGTGGTGGCTGCTTACATAGTATTGACGGCAAGAAATATTGTCGTCTATATCCTATGGACGGCAATCGATGTTGCCGCCAACCTGTGCATGTATCAGCACAGTGTGTTTCACGACGTTCTTGTTGCAAGTATTGCGATGCAATGTGTTTATCGATACTGAGCGTGCATTAACACCTGTGGTGCTCCTAGAGCACAGGGATTTTGAGGCCAGCTTACCAGCTATGTAGTTTACTAGTTCTTTACGTGTATGCGTGGGATTCACTACATCCTAGCGCACAAGATTTATGTGAAATATTACGGGGTTTTGATGTCGTGCATGTGGTTGGTGTGTGCATGGCATATCGTACATTATTGTGCTTATTGTATCTTAATTATTATGATTAGTTCGGGGTATTGTGGCGATGAGGTTCACATCTGAACCTAGCCTCGATCCTTTAGGATCTTTTGTAGATTCTTCTGGATGAATGATTAGTAAAGTTTAAGTATGGTTATTATGTGAATATTGTGTGCTGTGTTTAGTGTGACCTTTACTGTCACTAGGTGACCGATGACAGGTCGTGGTGTTATTATTATATGGTTTATATGTGTTTGTGTAGGCTAGCTTGTAGGTCACGAGTGACCAGGACAAGCTATTCCTCACACGTGTATCGTGGTTTGTAATAAACGTATAAGTGTTGTGGTTTGTGCTAGCCGAGTGTGGTGGTCTGGCGCCTATTCCGGAATGCCTCTCTAGTCGGGTACCCCAGGTTCTTTGTGAGCCAGACAGGTGTGTTTGTTGTGCTCAGGGTTTGTCCCAGTACAGTGTGGTACCGTCGAGGTTTGTGTCGTCTTCTTGGACACCCTCACTCCTGTGTTTGAGTTGTACGTCCGGCTGAGGGAAAAACGACAGTCGGACAATGGCTTGTGTTTGTGGGTGTGCAGTCGCTTGTAGCGCGCTCGTAGTTGGGGGTACGGACACCAGTAGTCGACACTGGTCCCCAGCTAGTCCTGTTTCTAGTGCCTCACTTTAGGGTGCTCCGGACAGAGTCCCTAGAGGTGCCAGACATGGACCTGTAGCTGTGTGTCTACAGGTGTGGTGTTGGTTGGTCTCCACAGTTGTTTGACTTGTTCTCGTGGAGCGGTAGTTGGACCTTTCGTCCGTGACTGCGAGACCGAGAGGTAGTTCTTGTGTTGTGTTGTTCGGGTTGGATACTGGCCTGATCAGCCAGTAGTCCGTTCCCGTGTGGTGGCATCATTCCTTTATGACTTGTGCTTTGCCACTAGTTGTGGTTTGTGAGTTTGTGACTTATAATCGAGGTTTGACTCGTTCGAGGTGTGCCCTGGTGTTGGCACAGTTATGACTACGGTTGTGGTCTGTGGTGTGCCCGAGTGTTGGCACAGTTTTGGTTATGGAAGGTGAGTGTTGACTCACCACAAATGTGGTTAGCTCGCTATGGTGTGCCTTGTGGTGGCACTGGTTTACTGGTGGTTTCCGTGGTGGTAGGTACTTGTACCTCGTGTGGGTAATGGTTTGTGGTGATACGTTGTGTACCAGCCTTTTCTGGTATTGTCGTGAAATTGTGTTCTGTGAAGGTCGTATGGTGTGATCTTCCACTTGTTGTGCACCCTCTTTCGGGTAAGCTTTCGTTTAGGGTTTAATGCGTAAGGGATTGGCCATTGTAGCCAACCTTGCCACTTTGTGCATAGCTATCGAAATCTTGTGGTTTGGGGTATAAAGGATTAGCTCTTGGTTAGCAATCTAGTACCCAGGTGCTTGAGGCTTGCCAATGAAGCTTGTTGCCTGAGTAGTGGTTTGCTCGTGTGGCATATAGCTTAGGCGGCCAGTTGTTGAGATGGTTTACCTACGAGGCCCGAGACTTGGGCGTTCAAATTGTTAAGTAGACTAGTAGTGTGGTGCTAGTCCGATTACTCCCTTTTTCTTTCCGAGTTTGTGTTTAGTTATTGTATTTACATTTAATTGCAGTTTTATTTGAATGTTGTGAGCATAAAATGGTTTGGCTGTTAGTGTTTCCAGTGAGACCCTCTAGGGTTAAGGTCTCTTGAGTTTCTAGTGTTGTTTTGGGGCCTCCCTACTGAGCCTTTGACTTGTTGAGGCTCACTCCCCTACAGTTCTTTTCAGGGCTTGCCGTGTGTTTGGCTTGCAGCGGCGTTGTATCAGACTTGTACCACCAGCAGTAGTGTAGTAGTTAGTGTTGTGTGAGCTGTTGCTCCCTCGGGGTATGCCCCAGGTACTTGTACTTTATAATTGGACATGTAATAATGTAATGGGACAGTTGTAAATTGTTATATGCAGGTATGAGCACATGTACTTTCTTGTGTCTTATACTGTGTAGTTGCCTTTTATACTCTTACTGGACTCTTGTGTGAGATATCCCTTGCGAGACTTCGGTCCGTTCGTGGGAGGCGGATCTAGATATGGAGCCTTAATGGGCATAAATATCCAGGGCCGTCACAGTTGGTATCAGATCATTGTCCATTTAGAATATGAAAAGACATTGAAGTTACAATGTCCCAATACATGAATTAATGTCCACTGCTGGTAGTAAGTATGTGGTTTTATGTGTTATAAGGTGATTTTTATGTGAGCTTTTGGCACGCAAACCGTGTGTTTCTGTTTGTTAATTAGCAGTTGTGAGCAGTTGTTGAGCCATAGAGTGGTTAGTGGTATAAATTGTGTCGTTGCACCAGTGTGCCAGGGTGCAGTTGAAATTTTGTGTTTAAAAGTTTTCACTGGCAGATATTAAAGGAATTAGTGGAGTTAGTTATGTTGGTTAGCAAAAGTAAAAGGCAATCTTAGAAAGATATTTGCAAATGGCGCTCTAGTAAATAATATGGTTAACAGAGACAAGTATAATATGAGGTGTCAGTGTGACAGATCAACAGAATGTTACGAGCAAAGAATAGTGTGTGTGTGTGATAAATTGTAGAAGAGGACCTTGGCAGAGGTATTGTTGTGTTTGAGATTTGTGTTAGTAGGAATTGAGAAGCGGCTTGAGTAATAATGTGATTAGAGTTTTGGCAACTTGAGAATGATTAAATGAGGCAGATTGCTTTCAGATGAAGTACGGATACATAGAGGAATAGAGAATTGTGACAGTCCGATAAGGATAAGGATGTCTTGACAATTAGAGAGTTGAGCAGAGGTGGTTAGTTAAGTAAAGAAAGGGTAAAGAAAGATTACTGTATAGTTAGACTTTTCTGAGCACAAGAAAAATACCGGCCTAGCAAGTGGCAGTTTATGAGAATTATATAGAGTCGGATGCAGTATTACAGATAAGGTTACTGTTGTTTAATAATTGAGTATAATTCAAGAAGAGAAGAGGTGAAGTTTGTGTTTAAAAGAGATTGAGGCTGTACGGAATAAAATAAGAGTTATGTGAATCAGAATAGAAAGAAGCGGATTAATTAAGAAACAGTTAAGTGGTGCTAGGTTAAGTGAAATAGAAAATCAGGTGGAGTAGGCTATTGTATTAACGAGATTAGCTCCAAACTATGGCCTTGGCAGTTGTGAATAAAGAATACTTGTGTGACAACAACAATAGCGGTATGAGTGTACAAGATGAATAGCTAGGCAGCACAATAATTGAGAAGAATGTTTATAGAGAAGATATTATGTTTAATATAGTTGGCAAATTATTAATCTGGAAAAAGAAAGAGTATGATAGATTGTGAAACAGATATAACTGAAAGATCGAGAAAGTGATCAATAAGAGTTTGCATGACTAAATGGAAATTGAAAGTGGCAAGTACAAAACAGAGAGAATGTAATCAGTTAAACAGTGAATGGCCTAAAGTCAGATGGCACCCGATTGAAATAAAGTTTAATGCATGTAAAGCTAGCTGAGCAGTTTAATTCTTCCCTAAAAAGAAAGTGTTACAGTAATGAAAGCAGATGTTTTGAGAAATGGTAGAAATATTGTGGTTAGTCAGTCAGGAAGTGTAAGTTGAAGCTAAAAAGAAATATGAAAAGTAGAGTGTGTCAATAATGTAATGGTAGGGCAGAATTCAGATTTGGGAAATCTGTGGCACAATCAGAATTGAAGTATTAAAGGAAGCAGTTTAGAAGCTTCGATATTGTCTGCCAATATTGATCAGTTAATTAAGGTGATTTGAGAAGCTTAAATAGTCAGTATTGAATATAGCCGGAATCAAAGCAATTATGAAAGTGTGCAGCAATTGTGAATAATAGTAGAAGCAGAATGTATGAAATATTCTGTCAGATATTCAGCAGGATTAGAGTAGCGCAGCGGAAGCGTGGTGGGTCCACAACCCACAAATCAGAAAACTGAAAATATGAGAATGGATAAAATAAGGTAGTAGTTAATAATGATAAGCAGGTAATGGAATGACACTGAGTAATCTGAGAACTTAAGTAAGGTTCTATGTAACAAAGCACTCAAAGGTTGCAGAATAAATTGGGAAAATCTGAGCAAGAAAAGTGGTCCAGAAAGAAATAGTCTGGATACAACAGGAAAATGTGGAGATAGGTTGAGTCTAAGGAGATAAAGCGCCACTAGCAAGGTAGAATTGCCCATGACAGAAAGATAATGACTAATAGATGGAATCTGTGAAATAAAGCAGTTATGAAATGAAAATAAGAGAAAGGAGAAGCAGGACAAGTGCAGAATGGAATAGAATGAGACTGGCAGTATGAAATAAATTGAAAGGCAAGTGCAGAGAAAAAGTATCCTTCTTGTTCTGTACACGGTTTTTTTTTTTTTAGGTGATAGTCCGGCGTGCCGTAGTTTATGTTGAATGTCGAGGACGACATTTCTTTTTAGGTGATAGTAATGTAACGTCGCGCATTTTTCGGATCTTCGTAGATCCTCGATTTAGCGTATGGGGTGGTCACACCTTGACCAGTGCGACTTGTGTTGTGTGTTTCTTATTGGATCCTTACCGGGGTTGGTTATGGATCTGTGTTGGTGTTCAGTTGGCATCTAGGTGTGTGACGTCTACTGTGTGTTGGCGGCAATGGTGTTGCCGTTAACATGTTCTTGGCGTCCATCGATGTGGACGTCTATCGTTCGTTCTAGTGGGTTCTATTGCATGAACTTGGCGGCGAGCAATGTGGACGCCTAGTTGTGACGGTTTGGTTAACAGCGCAGAGGTTGACGTTAACCTGAGGCGCCTGTGTTTTTAGGGGCAACCCGAGCCTTCTTCTTTCCCCACCTTCTTCCCTCCTCTTCCCTCACCTGTACCCTTGTGCCTCTTCACTACTTCCGGCGGTCGACGGCAGCACGTGGGAAGGCCGTGATGCGCGCAGCAGCGGCAGATCAGGCGAGGAATGACGGATTGGAGGGCGGTGTTCGCGGGAAGCTCCTGGGGTTTCAGCGCGATTTGAGGTTCTTTAGGAGTTTATTTGCGTTTCAGAGGTAGGGACTGGACCCCTTGATTTCTCCTGTTTGATTTGTCATGCTCTGTTTACATAGACTACTTGTTAATCGTGTTTTCGGGAAAAAAGGTTTACCATGCCGGGAGATTGGGTGGTTTGATCGATCCAAGTGTTGGATCTTGCTTTTTTGGTTTGATTATAGTATACAGATGTAAGGGGAAATGTTTCCTCTCGTTTTTCTGTTGTTTATAAGGCTAGATTGCTCGTGTGATCGGCCTGGGGCCGTTCTGTGCGTCCTGTGTGTGTGTTGAGTACTGAAGATCTCGACGTCAACATCGGTTGACTCTGAGTTCTTCATTGGGAGATTAACAGCTAGGTTTCTAGCCGTTGATTTTGAGTAAACGGCCAGGTGGTGGCCGCTTACTTAGTATTGATGGCAAGAAATATTGTCGTCTATATCCTATGGACGGCAATCGATGTTGCCGCCAACCTGTGCATGTATCAGCACAGTGTGTTTCACGGCGTTCTTGTTGCAAGTATTGCGATGCAATGTGTTTATCGATACTGAGCGGTGCATTAACACCTGTGGTGCTCCTAGAGCACAGGGCTTTTGAGGCCAGCTTACTGGCTATGTAGTTTACTAGTCTTTACGTGTGTGCGTGGGATTCACTACATCCTAGCGCACAAGATTTATGTGAAATATTACAGGGTTTTGACGTCGTGCATGTGGTTGGTGTGTGCATGGCATATCGTACGTTATTGTGCTTATTGTATCTTAATTATTATGATTAGTTCGTGGTATTGTGGCGTTGAGGTTCACATCTGAAACTAGCCTCGATCCTTTAGGATATTTTGTAGGTTCTTCTGGAAGAATGATTAGTAAAGTTTAAGTATGGTTATTATGTGAATATTGTGTACTGTGTTTATTGTGACCTTCACTGTCACTAGGTGACCGATGACAGGTCGTGGTGTTATTATTAATATGGTTTATATGTGTTTGGGTAGGCTAGCTTGTAGGTCACGAGTGGCCAGGACAAGCTATTCCTCACACGTGTATCGTGGTTTGTAATAAACGTATAAGTGTTGTGGTTTGTGCTAGCCGAGTGTGGTGGTCCGGCGCCTATTCCGGAATGCCTCTCAAGTCGGGGACCCCAGGTTCTTTGTCAGCCAGGCACGTGTGTTTGTTGTGCTCGGGGTTTGTCCCAGTACAGTGTGGTACCGTCGAGGTCTGTGTCGTCTTCTTGGACACCCTCACTCCTATGTTTGAGTTGTACGTCCGGCTGAGGGAAAGACGACAGTGGGGCAGCAGCTTGTGTTTGTGGGTGTGCAGTCGCTTGTAGCGCGCTTGTAGTTAGGGGTACGGACACCAGTAGTCGACACTGGTCCCCAGCTAGTCCTATTTCCAGTGTCTCACTTTAGGGTGCTCCGGCCAGAGTCCCTAGAGGTGCCAGGCATGGACCTGCAGCTGTGTGTCTATAGGTGTGGTGTTGGTTGGTCTCCACAGTTGTTTGACTTGTTCTCATGGAGCGGCAGTTGGACCTTTCGTCCTTGACTGCGAGACCGAGAGGTAGTTCTTGTGTTGTGTTGTCCGGGTTGGATACTGGCCTGATCAGCCAGTAGTCCGTTCCCGTGTGGTGGCGTCGTTCCTTTCTGACTCGTGCTTTGCCACTAGTTGTGGTTTGTGAGTTTGTGACTCATAATCGAGGTTTGACTCATTCGAGGTGTGCCCTGGTGTTGGCACAGTTATGACTATGGTTGTGGTCTGTGGTGTGCCCGAGTGTTGGCACAGTTTTGGTTATGGAAGGTGAGTGTTGACTCACCACAAATGTGGTTTAGCTCGCTATGGTGTGCCTTGTGGTGGCACTGGTTTACTGGTGGTTTCCGTGGTGGTACCTCGTGGTGGTAGGTACCTGTACCCCGTGTGGGTAATGGTTTGTGGTGATACGTTGTGTACCAGCCTTTTCTGGTGTTGTCGTGAAATTGTGTTCCGTGAAGGTCATATGGTGTGATCTTCCACTTGTTGTGCACCCTCTTTCGGGTAAGCTTTCGTTTAGGGTTTAATGCGTAAGGGATTGGCCATTGTAGCCAACCTTGCCACGTTGTGCATAGCTATCGACATCTTGTGGTTTGGGGTATAAAGGATTAGCTCTTGGTTAGCAATCCAGTACCCAGGTGCTTGAGGCTTGCCAGTGAAGCTTGTTGCCTGAGTAGTGGTTTGCTCGTGTGGCATTTAGCTTAGGCGGCCAATTGTTGAGATGGTTTGCCTACGAGGCCCGAGGCTTGGGCGTTCCAATTGTTGAGTAGACTAGTAGTGTGGTGCTAGTCCGGTTACTCTCTTTTTCTGTCCGAGTTCGTGTTTAGTTATTGTATTTAAATTTAATTGCAGTTTTATTTGAATGCGGTGAGCATAAAATGGTTTGGCTGTTAGTGTTGCCAGTGAGACCCTCTAGGGTTGAGGTCTCTTGAGTTTCTAGTGTTGTTTTGGGGCCTCCCTACTGAGCCTGTGACTTGTTGAGGCTCACTCCCCTACAGTTCTTTTCAGGGCTTGCCATGTGTTTGGCTTGCAGCGGCGTTGTGTCAGACTTGTACCACCAGCAGTAGTGTAGTAGTTAGTGTTGTGTGAGCTGTTTCTCCCTCGGGGTATGCCCCAGGTAGTTGTACTTTATAATTGGACATGTAATAATGTAATGGGACAGTTGTAAATTGTTATATGCATGTATGAGCACATGTACTTTCTTGTGTCTTATAATGTGTAGTTGTCTTTTATACTCTTACTGGACACTTGTGTGAGATATCCCTTGCGAGACTTCGGTCCGTTCGCGGGAGGCGGATCTAGATATGGAGCCTTAATGGGCATAAATATCCAGGGCCGTCACAGCTAGATAGCTTGCGGTTCCTCTCGATTATAGGTGTTATAGTTGTGGTAAATTAGGACATTTAATCAGGAATTGTCCTTATCCCAAAGAGTACAATTATGGTAGAGCAGCACTACAGCAGCAACAGTAACCCCGGCAACCTCCGGCAGATCGAGGTAGAGGTCCGCCTTTCCAGAGGGGTCGAGGATGAGTTATGGCAATCACCAAAGCGCAAGAAAAGGCGTCTAATTTAATTGAAGGTATATTACCTATCTTTGAATTTTCTGCAAGAGTGTTGATAGATCCAGGTGCATCGATTCCTTTATTTCTGAAGATTTTATGGATAGTATGGTTCATCCTTTAGAAGAGAAACTGTGTGAGTTGATTGTAGAAGTTCCTTCAGGTGGGTATATGTTCATTTCTAGTTATTTAGATGAAGTTACAATAGTGATTCAGGGAAATCAATTTCCAGTCAGACTATGCATTGCAGTTGAAAGACTATGATATGATTTTGGGAATGGATTGGTTAGAGGCCTATGGAGCAATAGTGGATTGTAGGAAGAAGAGAGTCAGATTTTGTCATCCCAATGGAACAATATTTAAATTACAAGGTATGTCGTTTTACACTCCCAAATGTATTATTTCTGCACTTAGAGCTAGAAGGTTAATTAATGCGGGATGTGTAGCATATTTAGCTTCAATAAGTTTAGTTGGGTCAGATAAGTCTGTGGAGATGGTTCTAGTGGTCAAAGAATTTGCAGATGTGTTCCCAGAAGATTTGTCAGGGTTAGCTCCGCAAATAGAGGTGGATTTTACAGTGAAATTGCAACCGGGTAGTATGTCAATTCGAAGGCACCATACATAATGGCACTAGCTGAATTGAAAGAATTGAAGAGACTGTTGCAAAAATTGTTAGAGAATGGTTTCATTAGGCCCAGTCATTCACCACGGGGTGCTCAGTATTGTTTGTTAGGAAAAAGGATGGCAGCTTTAGAATGTGTATAGATTATCGTCAGTTGAACAAGGTTACTATTAAGAATAAGTATCCACTTCCAAGAATAGATTATTTGTTTGATCAATTGCAGTTAGCTAATATATTCTCTACGATTGATTTGAGGTCAGAGTATCATCAGTTGAGAATTAGAGAGGAAGATATTGATAAAATAACTTTCAGGACAGGGTATGGTCATTATGAGTTTGTGGTTATGCCGTTTGGGTTGACAAATGCACCAAAAACTTTTATGAATTTGAAGAATAGAATATTTCACCCATATTTGGATAAGTTCATTGTGGTATTCATAGATGATATATTGGTGTATTCAACATCAAAGGAAGAGCATGCAACACATTTAAGGATCACTTTGCAGACTTTACGGGAGCATCAATTGTATGCTAAGTTCAGTAAGTGTGAGTTTTGGTTACAGGAAATTCAATTTCGGGGTCATGTGATTTCTAGAGAAGGAGTAGCGGTGGATCCAGCCAAAGTTGAAGCAGTCATGAAATGGGAAGAACCAAAGATAGTTTTAGAAATTAGAAGTTTTCTAGGTTTGGTAGGATATTATAGGTGTTTCATTCAGGGTTTGTAAAAAATTGCAGCCCCTATGACAAAGTTAACTAGGAAAGGAGTGTTGTTTGTGTGGTCAGCAGATTGTCGTCGGAGCTTCATGGAATTAAAGAGAAGACTCAATTCAGCACCTATATTGGAGTTACCATCAGGCAATGAAGGATTTGTATTATATACAGATGCTTCTAAGAGATGGCTCAGAGCAGTGTTGATACAGTATGGAAAAGTTGTAGCATATGCATCCAGGCAGTTCATGAAGAGAATTATCTAGCACATGATTTGGAATTAGCAGCAGTGGTATTTTCTTTAAAGCTATGGAAGCATTATTGTATGGGGAAATGTTTGAAATTTTCACAGATTATAAGAGTCTAAGGTATATTTTCTCTCAAAAAGATTTGAATCTCAGATAGCGCAAATGAATGGAATATTTGAAAGATTATGATTTTAGTTTGGCATATCACCTAGGTAAGGCTAATGTAGTTGCAGATGCGTTAAGCAAAAAGCAGTTTTGAGTCAGATGATTATAAAGGAGTGGAAGTTATATGAGGATATAGCATAGAATTCCCTATTTATTCCGAATAATCAACAACGAGCAGTATTGGCCAGCAGTGCAGTGGAACCATCATTATATTGGTAGATAGCAGAAGCTCAAAGAATAGATGAGAATTTGGTTGAGATTGTAAAGATGGAAGATGCTACCATTAATAATGATTGTGTGGTTAGGTTCAGAGGTCAATTGTATGTTCTAGTAGAAGTAGAGATAAAGTAGAAAGTATTGGAGGAAGCACACAGGTCCAGATATTCAATTCACCCAGACAGTACAAAGATGTATCAAAACTTCAAGAAACATTTTTGGTGGCCAAATATGAAGAAGGAAACAGCAGAATTTATAGAAAGATGTTTGATTTATCAGCAAGTAAAAGCAGAGCACCAGAGACCAAGAGGATTGTTGCAGCCATTGACGATTCCACAGTGGAAATGGGATGATATTGCCATGGATTTTGTGGTAGGGTTACCCAGAACAACATCAGGTCTTAATGGAATTTGGGTTTTTGTTGATCGATTGACAAAAGTATGCAGGTTATTAGCTATAAGCATGTCTTGGACAGTTGATCGATTGGTTAGACTATATGTGGATAGAATAGTACCATTGCATGGCATTCCAGGGACTATAGTTTCAGATAGAGATCTAAGGTTTACATCGAGTTTCTGGAGGAGTTTACAGTGAGTAATTGGTATTGAGTTAAGATATAGTTCAACTTATCATCTACAAACAGATGGGCAAACAGATAGAACAATTCAGACTATAAAAGATATGTTGCGAGCTTGTTGCTTAGCATGGGGAGGCAGCTGGGAACATCATTTACGAATGGTGGAGTTCGCTTACAACAACAGTTATCATGCAAGCATTGGAATGGCACAGTATGAAGCTTTATATGGAAGAACGTATAGAACACCTTTGAATTGGCATGAGGTAAAAGAGAGGCAGGTTATGGGACCAGAATTAATTCCACAATGTTCGAAAATGGTCAAATTTATAAGGGAAAAACTTCAGACAACACAAAGTCGTCAGAAGAGTTATGCAGATACAAGATGGAGGCCAGTGCAGTTTGAAGTTGGTGATTATGTATTTTTAAAGGTTTCTCCCACTAAAGGTGTTTTAAGATTCAGCAAGAAAGGTAAATTAAGTCCGAGATATGTCGGTCTATTCTGAATTCTAGAAAGAATTGGAGAAACAACTTACAGAGTAGAGCTTCCAGCGGATTTCATTTATGCACATGATCTTTTCCATGTCTCCATGTTGAGAAAATATATCTGGGATCCTTCACAAATAGTCAGTTACACCAGAGATGATTGAAGCCAGACATGTCTATGCCAGAATATCCAGTTCAAATCACAGGACGAAGAACACAGAAATTAAGAAATAAAGAAATAGAGCTACTGAATATTAGATGGGAAAATAGACAAGGAGGAAAAGACACTTGTAACGACCTGACCTCTTGGACCCTCGCCAGAGACCCTAAAGTTCACGTTGCCACCCATAAATTCGAAGACCCAGAAGTGTTAGAAGAATATTCTACTGAAACAAGCACCAAGTTCAAATAACTACAACAGTTTGTACAACATACAAAAGTTTGTACAACATGTCCCAAATAAAAGTACAGGTACAAGAAGAAAGGTGCAGTCTTTAAGGGGCATACTATGAGAAGTTGCAAATTACAACTCTCAACTCACTCAGGTACAACTCACAACACTCGCTCTTACTGTTGCTGACAACACACGGCGCCACAACCATCTCTGCAACTGTCCGACACTAAGCTCCTGCAATGACGAGCCCCTAACTGAAGAGAGTAGGGGGGTGAGCCTCGCGAACAAGACCTAGTAGGGATTACCAGTCCCTCACCGACAAGAGCAACAGGAAGTCCAAAAATAGGAAACTATACTAGAAAGCAATAAAGTGAGGACACGTATAACATGATACTACAAAGAAGCGAAAAGAGAATAATGCCACAACCAACAACCGATGTAGGGCCACACATGACTCTCGCAAGAACCAACGAAGTCAGGCACAACACGGAAACAAGCCTCGGCACATCCGCTGAACATAGAGCAACTACGTGAGAAGGACATCTCACCGCAAGCACGACCACCTCAGACCTCAACGAGGTCGAGGGCCACAAGCAGAACCACCCCAGACCCCGGACACACCACGAGGTTGGGAAACCACACATGCCAGTGCCACCACGGACTGGCACTAGGGAACGGGACTACAGAACAACGGTCGGGTCCTGCACAAGGCACATTGAGAGAACACGCAATGCAGAAACCACCAAAAGCACGGGCCAACAAGGACAGACCAACGATGCCCACGGAAACTAAGCACAGACAGACTATAATTGTCGTGCAATCTAGAGAAACAGATCACACTTAGAAACACGACAAGGAAATGACGTCACAACAACAACAACAACCAAGCCACCACCACTAGTAGCTAGGAGGAGGGTATGCCAGTCACTCCCTCTACTCGCCAGCTGGCTGCTGCCTCCAACCTTCCCAGAAGAGCAAGACAGAGCCGCCACAGAACACCACCAGAACACACACACCACCACAGCCAGCCAAGCTGCGGCCCTACACCTAGAACCACTATGTGGTTCTGGAACCAACACAAAGTAAGGTAGTGAGAAAAAGGACTATCTGGGTTGCTCTGGGAAGAAAACACCTCGACGACCTCGGTGTCCCGCCCCAGGCAAGAGAGCTCTACAAACAACTCGACACTGTTGTCCAAACCTCGTTTCCCCCTCCGCTACTAGAGTCTGCCAACTAGGTTGTAGACTCAAGAACGTCTATAGCCTTGAGTACTCCCTCAACGAGATCACGGGGATGGGGGTCCCAGGAAATAGAGACAAGCACAACAAGAACCATGCCAAACTGCTGGCTTGTAACACACAACAAGCACATCAAGCACAGGCAAGTATGGACCCTCGAGAGGGCCGTCAGCCAACCAAGGCATGCATGAGCAAGACAAAACCTCGGAACACCACCAGTCGGTACAGAAAGCCCATCACTCTACTAATAATTGACCACCGGTCAATCGGTTATTAGACAGACACGACCTCCTGGCACCGCTGCCAGGACAGGCCACGAAGGTGTCACCTTCAGTCACTGAATGCAGCAAGGTAACCTGGCGCGTTCTCCACCCAAAGGTCCCAAGGGCAAGCGAACCCTAGGGCACACATCGACACCCCAACTAGAACCATGAAAACATCGACAACTAGCCGAGGCAACACAAGCACTATCACGTCCTCCTCGGCCGTTGCGATACCATCGCGACGAGCAGAGGCACCACGACAACAACCCTATCGCAATGGGGAAACACATTGTGACATGATCGTGTCTGACTACCGAACCACGATGCCATTGCGTCTGGCGGGCGTGTCACGAGACAATCGCTCCCGATCGGGCGAATGCCTCCTTTGATGTTGCGACGCACACCGTGGTCGCAACACCAGGAGGGAGGCAGACCAGTGGGATGTGTTGCCCAACTAGCAAGCCCAAAGGGGGGGGTGAATGGGATTCTTAAAATTTTGATCACTTTTAAAACCTGTCCAGAAAAACTATCACACAACACACTTCGATGACTGTTAGTGTTAGTAAAAAGAGGATAGAAAACACAAGGCAATCAAACACACGACACACAGAATTTATCCTGGTTCGGACCTCCTCTCCAAAGGAGTCCTACATCCAGTCCCTGAGCAACAACTCAGGATTTCACTACCCAAGGGTATAGTCCCCCTCAAGGACACTTACACACCCAGCTGCAGCTGGTCTTCTCTTACAACCCGAAGAGGAATTACAACACCCTAGATCCCACTAGGTCTTCCTTCTACACGAAGGAAAATAAACACCCTGGAACCCACCAGGTCTTCCTTCAACACGAAGGGAAAGAACACAGGAATGTATTCAAGGGAGGATACACCCCTAGATCAAGCTTAAGGACCAACGCTCGATCTGAAGCAACGACTGAGAGGGAGAGTTCTACGATGAGGAACACTCTCAGTTTACAGAAGCTCTCAAGACTAACACAATAATGTAGAGATCTAAGAGCTAGACAATCAAAGGAGTGAGGCTTCGCTCTTTCAGATGCTCGCTGGAAGCTTGTAAAAGATTGTCGTAAGTGTTGTGTGTTTCTGGAGCTTCAATCTTTTATATATGACTTCTATTTGAAATTTGAACGTTGAAGTGTCGTTATCTCTAAGCTTTTGTTTACGTTAGACTGCATGTCACTGTAGAGCTTCTTGTTCAACAGTCTTTAGCTTTCCATGCACGCAACAGAGAGAGGATCTTCTTTGATGTCCGTTATCTTCCATATTGTCCAACGTTGTATTGAGGTGCGCTGTCAGAGACCTGTACGCATTAAATGCTAAAACAATAGATAACTAGGTTGTCTCTTGTTGTCAGTCAACGTTAGAATGATTTTATATCAAGATAGAAGTTCCATTATGTTCTTCTAAAAGGATGTTTACAGTAAAAGTATGGAAATAGAAGATATCGTTTGCATGCAGTGCAATGATATGATCAGTCATAATAAATACATGGATGTGAGAGAAAAGTGAGGGAAGACATTGACTTTTCAAATTATCTGAGAATAGGTTTGAATATCAAGTCGATATAGACAATGAAATCGATATGAGCATAGCTTATGAAACCGATGTATGGATGAGTCGTTGTTCATGTGAATCGTTATACATTCATAAACAATTTGATGTACACACAAATTTTTATGCATTAATAACTGAATCGTTATGATACTATCAGCAAATCGTTATGAGCAAATCGTTGTTTCACTTATCGAGTCGATATAGTGAACAAATCGTTGTTTAATGTATCGAATCGTTACTGCGACCAGTCGTTGTGTAACTTAATGAATCGTTACAGTGACTGAGTTGTTGTGTAACTTATCGAATCGTTATGAAACTTAACGAGTCGTTGTGAGAGCAAATCGTTGTTCTCACTTATCAAATCGATGCGACGACCAAATCGTTATGAACCAAGTGGTTGTGAGAGCAAATCGTTGTTCTCACTTATCAAATCGATGCGACGACCAAATCGTTATGAACCAAGTCATTGTGAGAGCAAATCGTTGTTCTCACTTATCAAATCGATGCAACGACCAAATCGTTATGAGCCAAGTCGTTGCGATCTCTTAGCGAATCGTTATGAGAGGCAAATCGTTGCAATCTCTTAGCGAATCGTTATGAGATAGACTTCAATAGAATAGCGATGACTTATGAAATCGTTATAGAACCAAAATCGATGTAAATGAGGAAATTGTTATGATTATAAGGAAATCGTTATAACAACTAGAGAGTCTATGTGTACTTAGAAAATTATATGCTTTGAACTGTAAATGCTGGTATGAAGAATACTTACCAGTTTAGCTTGTTTTTCTTTGTTAGATTTCCTGTGCTCAAATCTTATAGAAGATATGTTAGAAATGCACATTATCTTAGTTTTGTTAATCACCAAAATAGATATTTAATTCATTTAAATTACATGGGGAAATTCTGATCATTAATCTCCCCCTTTTTGGTGATGACAAAATATAGCAACAATAAAAGATTTCTGAAATAAATCTAAATAAATTGTGAAATAAAATATAAGAGATGTTTTTCAGAAATCTTATATTTCTCCCCTTTTGTCATTAACAAAAGGAATCATTCGGAGACAAAGAAGAGAGATAAAAGAGAGATAAGAGCAAAGAACTTTTCTATTTATCTTGAGGGGTGACATGAAGGTAGAAAGCAGGAGATAGAAGGCAGGCATGCCGCTGAATAATGCGCAAAGCCTTGCATTCCTGCTCCTTAAAATAGGTCTGGAAAACCCCAAAAGCAATAGAGTAAGATGACCCCATGTCTGGAAGCATCCTCTTGATGTGAAGTTGGCGTTGATCTTCTAGAAAATTAGTATATTCATCTTTGCCAAGAGATTCTTTGAAGGAGAAGAAAGATCCAAAGCTGGCAAACCGAAGAAATTGGTTGATCTTGACAGGGTAGTGGATCTGATGCTACAGAAGATCTTTCTTCAAGGCCAAAAATAGCTTGTACCGCTCGACCCGCTGAAGGTAAGGGTCCTGAACTAAATTGATAGAGTTCATGTCCAAAAAGGCTTCAGCTATAAGAGTAGGTTTCCCTTCTTTGAACAAGGAGTTGTTGATTCATTCCAACTGAAGGGCAGACTGATTATAGTGCTTTTCCCAGTCAGTAGGAGAAAGCCTTTCACATTCAGATAGCAAAGGCGCAAGAACTTCAGAGGAAATATGACCTAGATGATATTCTCTAAAGATGAATCTTGGGAAGGAGGGGAGACGACCCTGCTGAGCTGAGATCCTACCCATGACACGAGCAAATCTATCAAAAATTACAGGACCAACTGAGGAGTCTATGACCAAGGAGTGCATCTTAGGGAGAAACACAGTGTCTGGAATTTGCAAGGTAGCAAAATCCACTTTGAAGGAGCAATTTACTGGATTTTCAACTTTCAACAAAGCAATGGCTCCCTGGAATTGACCCAACTACACTTCAGGTAGCTTATGAAGATACCGATAGTCATTGAAGAGCTGGAAGTACCTGATGAGCTTAACTTCCTTTTGAATAAAAGGCGCCAAGTAGACTGATGATGGATGACAAACCACTCAGAGAGAGTGAGTGGATGATCCTGGGGTGGAAACCGTTCGGACTTCATAAGAAGAAACTTCTTGTAGAGAGCCTTATGCCCTTTAGCCCACTGATCTTCAGTCCTGCATTCAGCCATTTGGAAGATTTTGGATTGATCGTCTTTTAAAAAGTGATTATAGGGAAGGACAACATTGAGGTGATCGGTGAGGTTGAGAAAAGGAATACCAAAAAGGGTGGCAAAGATACATTTTTGGAGATATTCACAATAGACTGATTTTCTCCGATTTTCAATTGTGAGGGAAAACCAAAGAGGAGGAAATTTAGGTTCGGTGGGAAGAGCAAGAGTGTTAGAGAGTTTCCTCTTTTTAGAGACAGGACTAGAAGAGTCAGTCCTATGGATGTGAGAGGCAACTGCCAGAATTGAACGGATGGTGGTAATTTCCGACTCATCCTCAAATTTATTGAGAAAGGGACCTTCGAGTTGTGCACCTTCAGGTATAAAGGTGACAAAGGAAGGAGGAGTAGGAGGATGGAGAATGATTGATGGGTAGAAGGAGGTGTGATGGACGGTCTATCTAAAGAAGGACCAAAGGAAGAGGAGGCTCCAGCTGATGATGAGACTAGAGGGTCTTCAAGAATAGGAGGAGGTGGTGGAATTGATGTAGAAATGGCAGGAGATGAGGAAGGTTCAGAGGGAAAAAGTGTTGGAGATGAGATGGTTCGAGGTACAGGTTGTTTAAAGGTAGGTGGAGCTGGAGGTGCTGTGGAGGAGGATGGTGGTGAGGAAGGAGCTGGTGTCTGAATGGGAGAAGGAGCTGGGGGCTCAGGAGCTATAGCTTCTTCTTCTATCCTGACATGATCAGCTTTAGTAACCACTGGCCCGGTTGGCCTTGACATATCCTCAGCCGGCCCTGTTGGCCCAGATTCTACAGCTGCCACCTGATCAACAACCACTGGCCCTGATGGCCCAACCACATTCTCAGATGGCCCTGATGGCCCTGCCACATTTCAGATGGCCCTGATGGCCCTGCCACATTCTTAGATTGCCCGGATGGCCCTGCTGGCTTCTCTGGAGGTGGCCCTGATGGCCCAGAAGGAGTATGAGGGGCAAAAATTTCAGTCACAAGATTTTTGATACTGCCAAACTCACTTCTCATCCATCTGAAAACTTGCTTGACCATTCCAAAATCATTTTTAACGATTGGATGTCAGAGGTCAAGGCTCCAATCTCCTTGGCTGCTGAACTCTGGCTAAGAAAGATTGACTGGATATCCGATTGCATTGAGCATAGAATTTTGCCTTGCTCATCCAATCTTTTGATAACATGCTTCATATTTATCTTCAGCTTCTTCTTCTTCTGATGTGGCCGCCAGGTAAGGAGAGGAGTTTCCTGAGCCACTTCTTTTCCCTTGACTTCTCTTGCCCTTTCAACGGGCTCCACAGAGTCATCACTGTTATCTGAGGCACTTTCCACAATGCCTTCTTTGAACTCATCAACATTGGGGACATTGGCTGTGTGCTCCCCCTGAGAAGCTGCTTGTTCTTCAACAACTTGCTCTTCTTGAATAGGAGTGGTTACTCCTTGCACATTTTCGCTCACAATCTCCTGCTCCCCCTGAATGGGAGCATCCTCCATCACCACATCTGCAGTGTGGCTTGATGCCACAACTTCTTCTTCAAGAGAAACCTCTGGCACACTCTGAGTGCTTGGAATGGAGTCTAGCACTCTTCTGAGGACTGACCTTACCATAGAAGTTGGAGGGACAATCACTTGCGATTTCTCAATAGGTTCAAGGTGATCAAGAGGAATATCCTATATTCTGCTGCCTGCTGCTTCTTCTGCTGGTGCTTCTGCCCTGGTGTCTATTTGCTCAATTGCCTCTTCCTGAATTGTTGTGGCTACTACTGCTTGCTGAACCTCTTGGTTTCGCCGATGATGGATTCACCTTCGGCCACTGAAGTCTTGGTCCATATACCATTAACCAGAGAGAATCCGCTCTTCTTCAAATTTCTGCTGCGGATTGCCTGCCCCATCTTCTCTAGCACTGCTCCAGACAAATTTATACCACAATGTTGAAAAACCTTGGTGAGTAGGTGAGCATATGGAAGGGACACATTTAATTTATTCTTTTATCCCAAATCTGAGCAGATGCAAACTTCATCCTTTCCAAAATAACTTCTGCCATGTTTATTTCTTGGTTCTGGATGGTCCAGAACATCATATCTGAATCTGCCTTGGTACAAGTTGAGAAAGTGGCGCTTCTGGGGACCAGAATCTGACAAACCATAAAGTGCAAGAGGCGGTTGAAGGCATTCATCTGGTTGATATCCAACTTCCCATCCTTAAGCTTAAACTCGGGACCAATAATCCCTAATCCTTTAGCCTGGGTGTCCACAGTGTGAACCCCACTGTGACCGTGGTGCAAACTCCAAATAGAGACTCCAAAAGAGTATATGAGATTCTAATCTGGGTTCCTTTGACAGATGATGTCAAGGATCCGTCTTCCTCAGTCTTCAGGCACACATAGAAAGCTTTGACGAGATCTGGGTAACTCACCTCTGATAGAGTTGCTATCTTTGACCACTTCATCTTTTCCATTGCTGCAACTACACTGCTCATCCCATTTTTCTGCAAATCTGCAACATCTACAGCCTTATTTCCACACAGCTTCATCTTCACTGAGGTAAATCTTTTTTGCTTCTCTACAATGAGAAACTCAGCTCCGTAGCCCCCGACGCTGCCAGAAACACCAGAAGAGGCCATGAATAGAATGGGGAAAGTTTCTGGATGATTAGAAGGAGAGGTGAAGCAGAAATCCTCAAGAAATTTCTCGCGGGAAGGAGTTGGAAACTTGAAATCACAGACAGTCGATGCCGGAGTCGATAGGGTATCGCCTCAGGCAGATAGAGGGAGATGAAGTTGGTATGTGAATCGTTGCCACACAGATTTCGGGATATAAGAATTAAGGATAAAGTGACTTTTCGAAATCTGAGGCGCCATAAAGGCAGAAAACGACAAACTGACTAGTTTGAGAGAGATAAAATCTTATAGAATAACGAACCGTCAAGGATATTAACAACCAGGCAATATTTGTGGAATTTTGCTTAAATTCAAAAAAAAAATTATATTCTAAAAATTAATATTTCAGTTTTCATACAGATAAATCTTTCACAATTTATACATGTCTAGTTCCCTTCTAAGAGATGTAAATCTCTCTTCAGGTAAGGCCTTTGTGAAGATATCTGCTAACTGATTATTAGTATCAATGAAAGAAATATCTATGGTACCATTTGCTACATGATCACGAATGAAATGATATCTAACCTCAATGTGTTTTATCTTTAAGTGCTGCACTGGATTTTTGTTAGATTTATTGCACTTGTATTGTCGCACAATAGTGGAATTGTCTTGATGTTGAGTCCATAATCCTCAAGTTGTTGCTTAATCCACAGAAGTTGTGTACAACAACTTCCAGTAGCCACGTACTCAGCTTCATCTGTAGACAGTGCTACTGAATTTTGCTTTTTGAGGACCATGATATCAGACATCCTGCAAGAATTTGACAACAACCACTGGTGCTTTTTCTATCTATTTTGCATCCAGCGTAGTCAGCATCAGAGTATCCTACTAAATAATTTCACATGATTTTGGATACCACTGACCTAAGTCATAAGTTCTAGTCAAATATCTAAAAATTCTCTTGACAGAAATTAATGAGACTCTCTAGGGTCTGCCTGATACCTAGCACACATGCAAACACTAAATATATATTAGGTCTACTTGCTGTTAAATAAAGCAAAAAGCCTATCATACCTCTATAAAGCTTCTGATCTACTTTCTTACCATCTTTATCACTGTCTAATCTTGTTGATGTACTCATTGGTGTTGACAGTGGCTTGACATTTTCAAAACCGAATTTCTTTAGCAGCTCTTTTGTGTATTTGGCTTGACAAATATGTGAGCCTTCTTTTCCTTGTTTGATTTGCAATCCGAGGAAGTAGTTAAGCTCCCCCATCATGCTTGTCACGCCCCTCTAATTTAGCAGCAGAATAAATCGGAGGGAGACGCGAACAACGAGTATGGTAACGACAATTGCGCATACTTTCGCAAACATCAGAGCATCTAATGAACAATAATTGAAATAACTCTTGATTTCATTATAAAATCACTAAGACCATTACAACCGCTAATTCGGAGCCAATACATAGGGCTCAATGTCATCATTACATTGAAAAGAAATCTAAAGCAATAACTACTAGACTCCATGGTACTAAGGTAACTTCATGAGTTGACTTCGGGTCGCTCATCGCTCTAGTCTTGTCCCATTGGTACGTATAACGTCATCGTCTGACTTACCTGAGACACAATAACAAATAATGAAGGGTGAGCGATAACGCCCAGTAGGACTTAAATCTCAGGCTCAAGCAGGCTTTAAATAATTAGTGCATTAAATGGCAGAGTAACTAAAGATAGAGCGAGTCATGTAAAGTCGAGAATGTAAGAGCACAAGTAACATGGTTCAAATAGCAGATGAATCAAGTATAGTACAATGAATAAGATCGAGTCACGATAGAAAGCAACACAACACCACAATGGCACATAGCGTCAACGTCAAGCAATATCAAGCAACATGTGTAGCAAGGAGAGAAAACGTAGTTGGCCATATAGAGAGTAATTTGCACTTTGATTGATTTTCTTATCAATCGAAATAGTCTGGCACTTTTGATTCACTTTCGTCAATCGAGATAGTAATTGCACTTTGGTTATCCGAAGATAGCCGAGAGAGAGTATAGCACTTGTTTGTCAAAAGACAACGAGAGAATATAGCACTTTGTGTTGATTGTCTTAGATTAATCTTGATAGTATGGCACTTGGATGTAATGTCGACATCCTGATCATTTAACTCCCGTGGGCAAATGGCACTTTCGGGCGCTCCTCCCAGTACCTGATCGGGCCCTATTGCGCTGGCATTGGTTATATTGTTTATCTTTAGACAATCAGTCAATGGCCAATATAGAGTACCAAGAAGTAGATGAGAGCACTAGATAAATAAACGAGATAGTAGAGAACGTGAATAGACGAGTGAGTAGAGTATAGATGAGAGCTAATGGACATTGCACGTAATGCGACGAGTAAACAAGCGATAGTAACAGTTGCACAACACGCGCACTTGGTGTTGGCAGTCAGGTGGAACTCACGATCTTCTCGCTGGCCATGTTATGTGCAAGTCCAGAGGTCCGACGTGATTCAAGGTAAGAGCGAACTTCTAACAGCTGTTTGGATCATATCGATCCCTAAAGTGTAATGGGTGTTAAGGTACAACCGGCTCGTCGACCATATGGGAATCCATGATCAGAGGAGACTTACGGAGGCCTTGTGCAAGGGTTCACTAGTCCGGCGAAAGGAATATCCAACGAAGAGTTCACCACAAGCCAAGTAAAGTGTGTATATAAAACAGGTACTCGACGTTCTAGAGGAATTCTAGAACAGTGGAGCGTCGATATCGGTATATAAACAACGCAAGAAACGAATATAAGTCCTTTAAAATAGGGCAATTAATATACTTTATTGCAATAAATTACCAGAGACATTAAGAGATATTTTATGTCATAATTCAGCCATATATGGATGGTTCATGTGTGTGCATGTGTAAGAGAAATTATAGATAGAAAGAAGTCGTGAATATGTATTTTAAAGCATTCAATAAAGCTCCATTTTAAAACAGGTGTTTTTACTGCGTATATGACTTTTAAAAAGGCGTAAGAATATTTTTTAAAGTGAGAGTAACAATTTTTATGGGTTTTCATGCAAAATCCTGTGAAGGCAACATAGGCCAGTAAGGATTGTGACATGGGTAGGGCAGGTAGCGACAGGGCCTGCAAAGGGTTGCGACAGGGCGGCCAGGACAGAAGGGCAGATCGCGACAGGCTTGCATGAGGGTCGCGACGGCCTGGTCAGCAGATCGCGACAATACGGACTGTCTCTATCAGATCGCGACAGAGCGCTCTGTCGCGACGACCTTGTGAACGCGGCCTATCGGGCCGTCATGTTCACAGGGCCTGCGCCTGAGCCTGACAGAGTTCTGATCTGTCTTGGATTGCGGTCCAGAAACTTGCCTTTTTGACATAGGGTAGTTCAGAAAATCATAACTAATTGTATACACTACGAAAAATCATGAAACTAGTTGCAAATTAAACTAGACACGTAAGGGTACTTCCAGTAAATCGGAATTAGAGAAAGAGCATGGTTCATACAGGGTTTGAACATGAGCACGAATGAGTCATTTAGAACATGACACAGAGAGAAAGATCGATTAAATTCGATCAACATGCTCGATGAAATTTATGGCTTTTAGGGGCAAAAGATCTCTAACAATAGAGTATCTACAGTAAAAGTTCGTAGCATGGGATCAAGTATACATAGAGATTTGAATTAAACATGATGTCTCGGGGTTATCATGTTTGTAGATCTTCTAAAATCAAGAACAAAAGATTGGCTCGATGAAAAAGAGTGAAACAAGAGGGCTTTTGTTCCTAATGTATGGAACAATCTACAGATGGATTTAATTGAGTTTTGCTCATGAGAATGCCTACCTTTGACTCGATTTATGTTCTAGGGCTTAGAACTCCAAGAACAAGGAAGAAGCTTGGTGGATCTTCCTCTCCTCGATTTCTCCTCCTCCTTGGCCTCTTCTCCACGTCCAAGAACCCCTTTGCACGAGTTAGGGTCGGCCAAGAGGGTTTAAGAGATGTATTTATGCATGTTATATTTCTAATTCCTAATAGTACTCTAACTTCTATTAAATTCTGAATTTCCTTCTTTCCTAACCTCCTCCCAAGCTTTCCACTTCCTATTTGGGTTAGGATGGGAGCCAAATTCGTGGCCAACCTATTAGGGTAGGTTTAGGAATCCAATTCTAACTCAAACTTCCTATTTAATGCATTAATGACCCCTTTTCTATTTATGTAATAATTTAGTTACGAATTTAGGGTATTTTCCTATTATTCTTCATTTAATAATCTCTATTATGGCCCAATAAATTTTATATGGTCCATTTATCAAAGCCCATTATTTATTAGATTTTATCTTTTACGATTTCCCTTTTAATTAAGAAATAATAGAGTTACGAATTTTATTATATTTTTCTTACCTAATTTATTCATGGACTATGAGAGGTCCATTGGTCCAATTCCGATAATGGGTAATCGTTTCATGATGTTGGAAGTCTCTCCGATATAATCATTTAATTTATGGACAAGTTATCTTTCCGTGTTAACGGTCTTTCGACTTAGTTTCCTAATTTGGATAATTAATCACATTGTGACGTATGCTTGGCCAATCGGATTTTTCGTTGCACGAATTTCTTCGTGGAACGCTTAGGGATAATATTTGAGGTTGATTTATAATTATTACGAAAGTTTCCGTGTATTCTTGCATATACGATAATGGTACGTATGTTTCTATTATTTCGTTTTTATAGAAATTTATTATTTCAATTTTTAAATACTGAATTTCTGGGTTGCTACAATGCTCATTTCAATTCTCCCTACATTAGCTTCTCAAAATACTTGTAAAGAGATTCATCAGTAGATCCAAATATTATATCATCAACATATATTTGAACAAGTAACACATTTTTGAGTTTGGACATAATGAATAATGTGCTATCTACTTTTCCTCTAATAAAACCATGATCTATAGAAATGCACTTAATCGTTCATACCATGCTCTAGGTGCTTGTTTTAACCATATAAAGCTTTATGCAATCTAATATATGATCCGGAAAATCCATGTCATCAAAACCAGGCGGTTGTTCCACATACACTTCTTCTTTTATAAAACCATTTAAAAATGTTGATTTCACATCCATTTGAAAGAGTTTTAAGTTTAATACAGATGCATAAGCAAGTAAAATTCTAATAGCCTCAAGTCAAGCTACTGGCGCATAGGTTTCATCGAAATCTATGCCTTCCTCTTGGGAATAGCCTTGAGCTACCAGTCTGGCCTTGTTTCTTATGATCACACCAGCTTCATCCATTTGTTCTTGAACACCCACTTGGTGCCAATCACTGGATGATCTGATGGTCTAGGAATAAGTGACCACACATGGTTTCTCTTGAACTGATTCAGTTCATCTTGCATGGCTAAAATCCAAGATTCATCAGTAAGAGCTTCATTGACTGTCTTAGGCTCTATTTGTGAAACAAAAGCTAGATAGTTACAAGGAATTACATTACCTCTGGTTCTTACCCCAACTGACGGATCACCAATGATGTTGTCTAGAGGGTGATCTTTCTTATATCTCCATTCTTTGGAAGATTATCATGAGATTTGTCCTTTCGATGCAGGTCTTCCAAAGGTGGATTTTCCTTGTCCTCAATAGATGTATCCTTTAATTTCTTAGATAAATTTTCTGCATCATCAACATCACTATCTCTTCCTCTTTCAATGAAGGGTTAGTTTCATCAAAAATAATGTGCACTGATTGTTCAATTAACAAGGTACGCTTATTAAATACTCTATATCTTTTAGGTTTAGAGGCATACCCCATGAAGATACCTTCATCTGATTTAGCATCTAACTTACCGAGGTCTCTCTTGCCATTGTTGTGGATGAAACATGGACATCCAAATGTCCTGAAATGACTGATCTTCGGCTTCTTTTCTTTGTATAGTTCATATGAAGTCTTCTTCAAGATTGGCTTGATCATTACTCGGTTGATGATATAACATGTTGTGTTAACTGCTTCGGCCCAAAAATCTTGGCAAATCATATTCTGACGCATTGTTCTTGCCATGTCCAATAGGGTTCTATTCTTTCTTTTAGCAACTCCATTTTATTGAGGCGTCCTTGTGCTGAAAAATTATGCTTTATGCCTTGGTCATCACAAAACTTAGAAAATCTCTCATTCTGGAATTCTCCACCATGGTCTGATCAAATGTTGATAATACTATACTTCTTATCCTTCTGTACCTTCTTACTGAAGCTTACAAAACTGTCAAAAGTATCATCTTTGTGTTCTAGGAAAGAAACCCATGTGAACCTGGAGAAGTCGTCTACTATAACAAACCCAAAATTCTTTCCTCCAAGACTTGTGGTTCTCATTAGCCCAAATAAATCCATATGTAAGATTTCTAAGGGTTTTGAGGTTGTTACCACAGTCTTCGACTTGAAGGATGACTTGGTGTGCTTTCCTTTTGCACATGGCCCACAGACACCATCCATTCTTGTGCTAACTTTGGGTAGGCCTTCCACCAAGCTTCTCTTGATCAACTTTCTCATGCCATCCAGACTGCAGTGGCCCAATCTTCTGTGCCACAGTTCAGTTGACTGCTCTTTGCTTGCGGCCAGACAGATATCCTAATCTTTTAGTCTTCTAGGTAAAGTACGTACATGTTCTTTTCTCTGTTGCTTCAAAGATGACTGCACCATCCTTCATAATACTGCACTTTGACTCTTGAAATCAAATTTGTTGTCCTTTGTCACACAGCTGACTGATACTGGTGAGGTTGTGCTTCAGTCCTTTGATGCATAATACATCTTCAATAACTGCTTTCCCTTTACTGCTCACTGATCCACTGCCTATCATAGTCCCTTTTCCATTATCTTCATAGGTGACTGTGCCTTCCTCAGCTTTAAGATGAGAAAATAGCTTCCTATTTCCTGACATGTGCCTTGAGCATCCACTGTCTAAATACCATTTTGATGCTCGAATGTTTACCTGCAATGAAAACACTAAGCTTTAGGTACCAAGTTCTTTGGGTCCTGGTTGGTTAGTATCATCATTTTTTCTTTTGATTATCCATTTTATATTTAGTTGGACATGATACTTTGATGTGACCTAGCTTGTTGCAATGGCTACAGCAAGACATCTTAGTTACCTTTTCAGTTGGAATGTATTTAAAATTTGATTTATATGTTGTGTCTTGTTCAGCTATAAACTTTGGTGTTGGATATGTTTTAGGATGTATTACTGTTTCTTCATTGTCTGGAGATGTGTATCCTAATCCATGTTCTTTCTACCTGACCGCCTAGCTCCCTTTAGTGTTAGAGATGGTTTTCCATTTGTGAATTTATCTAATGTACTTAATAGCTTTTCATTTTCTTCAGTTAGTGTGTTAATCTCCTTTTTAAGTTCATCTGAACTTTCTTGTTTTTCTAGTTTAACTATCTATTCATTTTTATTTTTCAGATATTCACATAACAAATCGTTTCTTCTTTTTTTGTTTTGTAATTTGTTTGTCCATTTGCTCATTTTCAGATTTTAAATCTGAGTTAGTATTTTCTAAACATGCGATGTTTTTCTTACTTGTTTTTAGTAACTTACATACTTCTTTGTATTTACAATATAGTTCATTAAAAGCTTCTTCCAAATTATCAGAATCTGATTCATTACATGAAGAAAAAGATGAGTATGATGTTACCTTGTCTTCGATGTTGGCCATAAATGCCAAGTTTGCTTCTTCTTCTTCTTCATTGCTTGATCTTGACTCACTGTCCGAGTTGCTACTGTTGTCCCAGGCAGTTGCCATAGCTTTCTTTTTACCTTCTGAATTTCTTAGAACTATCTTTCTTTCTGAATTCAGCTTTCTTGAGTTTCAGACATTCTGCCTTGATATGTTCGGGCTTCTTACATTCATAACAGATTGGTTCATTTTTCTTTGAGTCTTTGACTTCAGACCTTTTGGGGTCTTTCCCTTCTTGAAGTATCTTCTTCTGAACTGATACTTCTTTTTCTTGGCTAGTATTCGTTGTAATCTTCTGGACAGCATTACTTCTTCATCTTCACTGTTGTTCATGCTTTCTTGGTTGTGTGAACCTTCTTCTGATTCGTCTTCTTCTGCCTAGAGTGCGTTGGAGTGCTCCTTTCTACTAGAAGATTCTCTCAATCTCTCCATGTTGATTTTATGAGCCATAAGGGACCCGATGAGTTTCTCCAATGACATCCTTTTCAAGTCGTTGGCTTCTTCTATCGCCTTCTTCTATTATAGACCATATTTGAAAATCAAATCCTTGTAGGAAGTATTCCATCCTTATTTTCCAATATGTGTAATCTTCACCATCGAACAGTTGTGGCCTGTTTACTGACTGACCTTCGAAGTGACTTTGGGCTGCCATTTGATCTTTTCTCTTAAGATCGTTGGATCTTCTTCTTTGTCGAAGAGACTAGCTCTGATACCACTTGTTGCCTAGCTAGCAAGCCCAGAGGGGCGGTGAATGGGATTCTTAAATTTTTGATCACTTTTAAAACCTGTCCAGAAAAATAATCACACAACACACTTCGATGACTGTTAGTGTTAGTAAAAAGAGGATAGCAAACCAAGGCAATCAAACACACGACACACAGAATTTATCCTAGTTTGGACCTCCTCTTCACAAGAGTCCTACGTCTAGTCCTGGGCAACAACTCAGGATTTCACTACCCAAGGGTACAGTCCCCCTTAAGGACACTTACACACCTAGCCGCAGCTGGTCTTCTCTTCATAACCCGAAGAGGAATTACAACACCCTGGATCCCACCAGGTCTTCCTTCTACACGAAGGGAAACAAACACCCTGGAACCCACCAGGTCTTCCTTCACACGAAGGGAAAGAACACAGGAATGTATTCAAGGGAGGATACGCCCCTAGATCAAGCTTAAGGACCAACGCTCGATCTGAAGCAACGACTGAGAGGGAGAGTTCTACAATGAGGAACACTCTCAGTTTACAGAAGCTCTCAAGACTAACACAATGAATGTAGAGAGCTAAGAGCTAGACAATCAAAGGAGTGAGGCTTCGCTCTTTCAGATGCTCGCTGGAAGCTTGTAAAAGATTGTTGTAAGTGTTGTGTGTTTCTGGAGCTTCAGTCTTTTATATATTACTTCTATTTGAAATTTGAACGTTGAAGTGTCTGTTATCTCTAAACTTTTGTTTATGTTAGACTGTCGTCACTATAGAGCTTCTTGTTCAACAGTCTTTATCTTTCCATGCACGCAACAAGAGAGAGGATCTTCTTTGATGTCTGTTATCTTCCATATTGTCCAACGTTGTATTGAGGTGCGCTGTTAGAGACCTGCATGCATTAAATGCTAAAACAATAGACAGCTAGGTTGTCTCTTGTTGTCAGTCAACGTTAGAATGATTTTATATCAAAATAGAAGTTCCATTCTGTTCTTCTAAAAGGATGTTTACAGTATAAGTATGGAAATAGAAGATATCGTTTGCATGCAGTGCAGTGATATGATCAGTCATAATAATGCATGGATGTGAGAGAAAAGTGAGGGAAGACATTGACTTTTCAAATTATCTGAGAATAGGTTTGAATAACAAGTCGATATAGACAATGAAATCGATATGAGCATAACTTATGAACCGATGTGTGGATGAGTCGTTGTTCATGTGAATCGTTATACATTCATAAACAATTTGATGTACACACAAATTGTTATGCATTAATAACTGAATCGTTATGATACTATCAGCAAATCGTTATGAGCAAATCGTTATTTCACTTATCGAGTCGATATAGTGAACAAATCGTTGTTTAATGTATCAAATCGATACTGCGACCAAGTCGTTATGTAACTTATGAATCGTTACAGTGACTGAGTCGTTGTGTAACTTATCGAATCGTTATGAAACTTAACGAGTCATTGTGAACCGAAATTGTTGTGAGAGCAAATTGTTGTTCTCACTTATCAAATCGATGCGATGACCAAATCGTCATGAACCAAGTCGTTGTGAGAGCAAATCGTTGTTCTCACTTATCAAATCAATGTGACGACCAAATCGTTAAGAACCAAGTCATTGTGAGAGCAAATCGTTGTTCTCACTTATCAAATCGATGCGATGACCAAATCGTTATGAGCCAAGTCGTTGCGATCTCTTAGCGAATTGTTATGAGAGGCAAATTGTTGCGATCTCTTCGTGAATTGTTATGAGAGGAAAATCGTTGCGATGTCTTAGCGAATCGTTATGAGAGGCAAATCGTTACGATCTCTTAGCGAATCGTTATGAGATAGACTTCAATAGAACAGCGATGACTTATGAAATCGTTATAGAACCAAAATCGATGTGAATGAGGAAATCGTTATAATTCTAAGGAAATCATTATAATAACTAGAGAGTCGATGTGTACTTAGAAAATTATATGCTTTGAACTGTAAATGATGGTATGAAGAATACTTACTAGTTTAGCTTATTTTTCTTTGTTAGATTTCCTGTGCTCAAATCTTATAGAAGATATGTTAGAAATGCACATTGTCTTAGTTTTGTTAATCACCAAAATAGATATTTAATTCATTTAAATTACATGGGGAAAATCTGATCATCAGGATGCTCCATCCCAGGGCCCCCCACACACCACACACATATCACACGAGGGAGGGGAGCATGGAGAAGCAGGAAATACTATCTACAAACTACAAGGCGCTCCCAATCCACCCAGATCGAGAAGGGTACAAGCCATCTCTACCGTAAATGGAGAAACACACCCGTTGGGACTCTTTACGTTGGATTGGCCACCTCCTCCTCGCTCCACGCAAGCTCCAAAATGCCATGGCACTACGCACGACCTTCCTCCTCACTTGAACACACAAAGAGAAGAGGGGAGGCAGAGCTCCGCCGAAGGGGAGAGAAGAAAGGGGAAGGAGAAGAGGGAAGAAGGGTCGACGGCCAAGGCCTTAAGCCTCTGGCACCCAAGTCACGACGGGGCAACGCATCGCATCAGAACCTTAATGCGACGGGTCAACCAACCGCGACACCAACGCATCCCGCAAGGATGTCGTGACAACTCGACAAGTCGTACTGACACATCTGCCACCTTGACAGGTGTCAGATGACCAAAGCCATGGAAGACTGTCGCATCCCGTTGACCAGGTGCGACAAGGAAACCTTCGAAGATGCGACGTATAGACCAGGGACGACAAGGATAACTGTCATATGGGACACCCCCGACGCGACACTAACGCATCGCCCAGATCAAACGCGTTAGGAGCTAGTCATCCAAGACGCCAGATCGGAAAGCCGAAACGTCAGGATGCTACAACACTTGGGAACTGGCATAGGAAATGTAGAAAGTGTATCCATACTTGTTTGAATAAGCTTTTAAATCTTTTTAGGTGATAGTCCTATGCATGATTAATTATGAGTTTTGTATTAAGTTTCTTTCTAAATTTCGAGGATGAAATTTCTTTTTAGGTGATAGTAATGTAACGTCGTGACCTATAGATCATTGTTTGATTGGTTTGTGGCCCATGTGTGGCCAATAGGTAATGTTTGGTGTTTTTATGGTTGTGTGGGCGTCATGGGCCAGAAATTTGAGCCCAATGCACCCACAGGTCCACTATCTGAGAAGGCGACGTGGGTGTATGTCGCGTTCTTAATGCGATAGACCAGGGCATCGTGTTCTCCTTGCCGTCGTTTGGGTCTTTCGGCGGCATGGTCGACACGTGGCCCGCGTAGGCGAGTGGCATCAGCATTGAGAAGGCGACGGCCTAAACCGTCGCATTCTTAAAGCGACAGTCGGTGCGTCACGTTCTTAATTGTGAAAAGTTAAGAACCTTAGGTCAGCCAAATAGACTAGAGGAAGCATTGTTCGGCCAGGAAGGGGTTTTACTACCATATTTGGGGAGATTTGGGTGTTTGGAGCATGGTTTGGCACGTGGTTTTGGCGTGCTCTCGATGTGAGGACGTTGCTTGGAGAGTTAGAAACACCAATCCGTGGTTGTTCTTCGCGTTCTTCACGTAGGTAGGGAGATTCTACTCAGTTTTGTTGTGGATGGTGGGTTTGTCGTGTTTGATCCATGGAATGAGTTTTAGTCAATAGATGGCATGTTAGTGTAGCTGTTAGACTAGTTATAATTGTTTTACATGGATGTTTTCATGCATTTTGTGGGGTTTCCAGAAGTGGAACTCTCGGTTTGGGGATATGTCTATGAAGGTGATGGTCCTGGGTGTCGCATTTTGAACACGACAGCCTGACTCGTCACGTTCAATTTTAGAACGCGCTATATCAGGGCGTCGCATTCTGAATGCGGCAGAGGACCTTGTCGCCTTCTGGCTTCCGAGGGCTGTAAGCATACTTGTGTTTACGTAAATAGCATGTTATGTCATTTTATGGATTTAAAGTGTTATGGCGGTGCTTTGGCACGTGTCGAGATTAAAGAATGTTGCAGTTCCATGGTTTGTGTGTACGTGACGAGTTGGGTAGTACGATGCCTTCCGTGTTACCTCTCGAGTCGGGTACCCCAAGTTCTCTGTGAGCTAGGCACGTTAGTGCTCAGGGTTTGTCCCGGTACTGTGTGTACCGTTAAGGTTTGTGACGTCTTCCTGGACACCCTCACGTGTCTGTAGAGTTGTGCATCCGGTTGAGGGAAAGACAACAATGGAGCAGCGTCTTATAGTTGTAGACATGCCAAATTCGATAGCATATTGAGTAATTTCATGTTATAATGTAAAGCCTCAAAGTGCTTCTCCTCAGTTAACCATTTGAGTGAATTTCCTATTTTTCTGGATTTTTAAGAATTTTTTCTAGGGCTTTTGGGGGTCCTCTGTCTACAAGTTGATTCGCGACAAACACAGTGGTCGCGGTTTAGGAAGTTGATCCGCGACGGTAACGCCGTCGCGTATTAGGTTCCTGCGACTTCTATTATGTTTTATAATCGCATCTGCTATAATCATTGCATTTTTGAATTTCCATATTCAATTTTTGGAAATTTTCAAAATAGTTTTTAGAAAGATTTTGTTGCTAAATATAAACACTTCCACTCAGGTCGTCGCGTTTCTAACCTTCCGTTATTACAAAAATCGATTCCCATCAGAAGATCGATTCTGCTCAAAACGCGACAACCCTTGTTGTCGCGATTCACAAATTCCTTTTATTAATTTGGCAAGAATCCAATCAATATTAGAAGTGTTAGGAACATGATGTTTCATTTGGTCACAATTTATATATACTGCCATATTCGAAGTTTGGAAAGAATGAAGTAATGAAGTTTTTAAATGCGACACTTTGGTCGGTCGCGTTTCAGTTTTAAAGGAGACCACTGTGTTCGTCACGATTTACATATTTACCCTATAAAAGGACCCCTGTGGCCATTATTTTAAGAGAGTCCAAGTATTGAGGTGAAGCCCTACTGCATTCCCAAGCCATCAAGTCTGAAGTTTGAATAGAAGAATTCCCCCCAAGCAAGCTTCAAGTGTTCTTCAGTTTGAGGAGTTTATTCAACCTTTCAAGCATCATTGGAGCAAGGAGGAGTCTTCTTCTTCTCATCCATTGCCACGCCTGGGCTTCTCTTCATTAGATTGTCTTCTCCCCTTTTGTTCTTTTAATTCATCTCTCTCTTTAGTGTATTCATCATATCATCACATCACCATAGCTTTCTTTCACACACACATCATTCATCTCTTACCTACTCTTTTAGGGGTTTTACACCACCTCCGCAAGTGTGTTCATGCTCATGCAAGTTTTTTGTTCACTCCTTTTGAATTTGATTCTACACAACTTGGTCTAATCCTTTCTTTCACTTATTTTGTTTGTTTGATCTTTTGCAAGGCAACCAAGTAATTAAAGTCTTCTTCACCGGCCGGCCGGTTGGTGAAGTAAGAGTCAACTCACACCTCAACTCCTATGATTTTCAAGTGAAGATAAGTAACCAGCCTTTCGCTCTCTCCTTTCAGTACCCACATATACCTGGAGATCACACCTCCACCCATAGTGCACACACGCACCTCTTTCTCTTCTTTTCTATTTCATCAAAATTAAAAATCTTTTTCATTTTTTTATTATTTCTTTGTGGCGTCTTAAGCACGTTCATAAATTGGCGATCACGGCGGGACTCTTTTTATTTTAATATTTGGTTACCACCCCTTCGGCACCCACGTGTGCCCCTCCTTCGACATCCACGTGTGTCACTCCTTTCATACCCCACGCAGTACAATTCCCCTCCCCTTGTACCCCACACGGCACTCCTTTGAAACTCCCATGATTACCAAGTTGTGTTTGTACCTTTTTTCCATAAAGTTTAATTTAAAAAAATCAGCATCATGTTCCCCTCCCCCTTTACTTACTTTCACTTGAAGAAAACATCACTATTTGACTCTTAATTCTTCAATTGGTTGGTCATATAGCATGACTGTTTGATTTACTGCTTTATATAAACTCTCAGTTGCTTTTGAAATCGCGGCGTGTTTAGAGTTGTGTCTTTTCTTTTTTTGTGTGACAGTTTTACCTGTCGCGATTCTATGACAAACCGCACCAGAGGGAGTTGTCGCGGCTCTTACAGATTCTGCGAGCTGTCCGATCCATGACCAACTAAACGGTCACGATTCACACTAATACGCGATGACTTAACTCGTCGCATTTCTGTCTATTCAAAGAACATCGGGTTTTTCTGTCATCTTTGCATTACACTTGCATTACAGGGCATATTCGGCCGAGGGACCTCCTTCCCTCCTTATTCTAGGATCCAAACACCCTTCTCGGTGAGGACGATCTGTAACGACCCAACCTCCAGACCACGTACCACGCATACATGTGCCTTAGGTGAACGCGACACCTGGCATGTTGCCTTCACACACATGAGTGTGGACATGGGGCACACCAACCACAGAGGAGTAGATCGCAACACAGAGCCGATCACCTTCACACACAGTTGTCGCTTTCTAGTCATGATCGGCTCTATGTCATAATCTACTTCTCTATGGTTGGTGTGCCCCGTGTCCGCACTCATGTGTGTGAAGGCGACGTGCCAGGTGTCGCGTTCACCTGAGGCACATGTATGCGTGACACGTGGTCTAGAGGTCGGGTCGTTACAGTGGTATCAGAGCTCAGAGGTCTGATGAGATTTGTAATGAGTTAATAACTATGCATGTCCCAAAGAAAGATACTAGTACGCTGCTGGCTTGCCGTGGTTGTTAGTTTTAGTCGTGAACTCTTCTTTATGTATTATAGGTGTGTGGCTTTCCAACAGGCATGTTTGGGAGCAACGGGCGTGTTGTTGTTGTTGCAGGGTGTGCGTAGGATGAGCGTGGTCGTCTAGTTCGCTCGTGTTGCGGTTGGGTTCCTCATCGGTCTGCGCGTCTGTGTGGGTGTGTCGCGAAGGCTGAGAAAGCCTACGTGTGGTGTGGCCTTCACCGGTGCAGGGTTATTGCCTGTGGAACCGGTCGAAGGTGTCATTGCCTTGTTGGTTGTCCCCTTGTTGTTGAGGAAGTTTTCCAGGCGACGGGCGAGCTCGAGTTATAGACTCTGGTAGCAGAGGGGGAAACGGTAGGGGACAGTGATGTAGCGTCGTTTGTAGAGCTCTCTTAGCTGAGTCTGGGACGCTGAGGTGGTTTGGTTGTTCTTCTGGCACAGATCAGCTAGTCCTTCTCATTGCCTCTCTCGATGTTGGTTTTGCAGCCACGTCGCGGTGTTAGGCGTGGGGCCTCAGCTCGGCCGGGTTGCGATTGTTCGTGTGTGGTGTTCTCTGTGTGGCTCACTAGCCTCACTCTTCCGAGGTATGCTCCTTAAGGATTACACTTTTCTTTCTGTACCTGTACTTTTATTTGGGACATGTTGTACATAATTTCTTTATAATGTACGAACTTCTTGTTATAGTTATTTGAATTCATGGCTTATCTCACTGGACTAAATTCTAACCCTTCCGAGTCATCGGATCCGTGGGTGGCGGCGCGACCTTCGGAGTCCCTGGCAGGGGTTCTGGAGGTCGGATCGTTACGCAATCTCTCCATTGGGCATTCCATCTCATTGGACTAGAAAATACTCACCGAGACCTCCATAAGTCTCCGTACCCTGTGGATTCCCTCACGGTGGACCGAGCAGGTTGTAACATTCCGGAGACCCGTGCTAGAAAAGAATCTATCATTGAGAAGGAGAGTGCTTAGTAAACCTGAAGTTCTCATCATAACCATCTAGGTTCATACCGATATTGGAGTGAAACATTTCAATAAAATCCACAGTGAACTTTACTAAAATAATATAATTGGACGTAAACATCCCCCAAGTGTTTGACTAAAAGCTATTAACTTCTTCTCTTAAACTTGTTTGAGTAGTTGGTTGTTAGTAAAAATTTTGTGTGCTGAATATCATGATGCTACGTTCAGGCAAATTTATTGGAATGGCTGAATACGAAGATATGGATTACCAGGATGAGGTGTATGATGAAACTTATAATCTAATGAACAATTTGCACAACTCCCTAATGAACCTTACATTGATCAATCCAATTCGTAGGTCCATGCGGTGTATTATAATCAAATTGAGTCTCCCCATCACTCACCGAGCCATGTTACTGGAAATATCTCTGCCTCCATAGATTTGTCCCAACTGGTGGACCTCCTCCATAATCTTCAACCCTCTCAACTCAAGGAGGTTCAAACTTCTTTTGTAACACCGCGTGCTTTTCGGATCCATGCGGATCGTGTGTGTTGTGGTTGTGGCAGCCGTTGTGAGGCCAGTGTGAGTCGGTTGAGTGGAATGCTTGGTGTGAATGTGGGTTTGAGCAGGTGAAGAGTAGGGTTGGTCCTGAAATGAAACAGGACCTGTTGCTGTCCTGTTGGAATTGGCGGCCAAGTGTGGCCGTTGACCTGTTGGCGTCCAGCTTAGTGGATGTTTACTGCATGAACTTGGCGGCAATAGATGTGGACGCAGAGGGTGGCGGTTGCTGTTGGCGGCATGGGGGTTGACGCCACCTGAGAATGGTGTAGGTTATAGCTCACCCGAGGGCAGTTCTTTCAGCTCTCACTCATTCCCTCTTGCCCCAGCTTGCTGCCCCCGAGTCTTTGAAGCTTCCAACAGGTACCGAGGAGTAGTTGGACGATCGTAGAACGCGCGGCATCTCTAAATTACGCGAGGAAACGTCGCGGCGTGGTGCAATTCGTGTCGGAACTCGCGGAGGGCTCGGCGTGAACCGGGGGATTGCAGGAGATTCTAACGCGTTCTGAGGTAGGGGACGAACCCGTTTAGCTTCGTAGGAACATTAAAACACATCATAACTACTTGAACCAGCATGATAATGCATTTTTGGATCATGTTGCACCATATGGGGATAATGGGTGGTTTGAGTAGTTTAATGCATGAAGCATGTTCCAGTGGGTTATATTGGGTTCCTGCATGTTAAAAGAATAGTTTTTATATGATTTTTTGTAGTTAAAATGGCTGGAAAGCCCGCAGAGCCGGATTAGGGTTTCTGTAGGGTTTATGGCCGAAGAACTTGGCGTCAAGATCGCTTGTCGCCAAGATCCTCAGCCAGGAGGTTAACGGCCAGGACCCTTGCCATTGACTCCCTATAAGCGGCAGTCGATGTGGCCGCCTACTTCTATATGAGCAGAAATGACTAAGTACAATAATTATCGATAATGCATGTGTGTTGACGCATGAGGTGTACTGAGTGCACTTGGTTTACGTGTTTAGCATACAAGGTATGCTGTTAGTTGTATACTTCGGTGACTGTGTTGTGTACGTGAGTCAGTTGGGTTCACGTGTAGTGGACCAGTGGTTACTTGTGGTTTACGTGGTTTCACGTGGTTTGTGTGTGACGTGCACGTGGTTTTGTGTACGTGGCGAGTAGTACGACGCCTACCGTGGTTACCTCTTCAGTTGGGTGCCCCAGGTTCTTTGTGAGCCAGGCTGTTAGCTCGGGGCTTTGTCCCGGTACTTGTGCTGTACCATCGAGGTCTGTGTCGTCTGACCTGGACACCCTCACTCTTATGTTAGAGTTGTACGTCCGGCTGAGGGAAAGACGACAGTGGGACAGTGACACTTGAGTTTGTTTTTAGTCACTTGTAGCGCGCTCGTAGTTGGGGGTACGGACACCAGTAGACATACTGGACCCCAGCTAGTCCTTTTCCAGTGCCTCACTCTAGCGAGCCAGGCCAGGGTCTCTGGAGGTGTTAGGCATGGGCCTGTGACCGTGTGGTCTGCAGGTGGTGGTGTTTAGTTGGTCTCCACAGTTGCTTGACCTTTTTACGTGGAGCGGCAGCTGGACCTTTTGTCCGTGGCTGCGAGACTGAGAGGTAGACCTGTGTTAGTTGTCCGAGTCATTTCTGGTGTCGCGAACCAGTTCACGTGGCTCGTGTTGGCTATCTCTACTTTAGCTTGTACACCTGTACTGGTTTGCCGTTTAATTATTACTGTTGTTTCTCGTAGTCGCAGACGGTGAGTACTTTTACAGCTTTACTTACCTGCTTAGCTGTTATATTAATTGTTGGTGTTGTTTACTATTCGCACTCGTGGTGTTGTGTTTGCTCGCTCGGTTTTGGGGGAGTTCCTACTGAGCCAGTGACTAGAGAGGCTCACCCCTACCCCCACAGGTGAGAGCGAGGAGGACGTCTCTCGTCCGACGTCCAGTTCCGGGCCGCGTCGTAGCGGTGTAGGGTCAGCACCTCCAGCAGAGTAGCTCCAGCAGTGTAGTTTTGTAGTTGTTTACTTTCTTCAGTTGTACTCGGGGTATGCCCCAGGCTCTTGTACTTCTTTTTAGTTTTTGTGGAAATTTGGTTATGTAAACTTGTGATATATATATAAAATGTGGTGTGTTCCTTTATATTTACACGGACTGTGGTTTGGTATCCCTTGCGAGGCTTCGGCCCGTTCGCGGGAGGCGGACTCAATCAAGTACGTTATCGGTTTAACGGGCTTGGCCGAGGCGATCCGTCACAGTTGGTATCAGAGCAAGGTCCGTGTTAATATGAGGGAATTAGAAAGATACATAGCCTTATTTCGGTCTTTATACATTGCTGGTAGAGACCCTGGTTTTTTATCATTCATGGTTTTGATTTTTGTCTGGTGTTTTGTGTATATAGAAAATTTCTGAAATGGCTAATAGGAGAGATTGGGGTGGTGGAGGAGATGATCCGGAGGAAAGCACCCAGCGTATGATAGAAAGAATTTGGGAAAGCCTCACGGATATTCGGGCAAGAATGGATCAGCAGGCGCCAGTACCACCGGTTGCAGTGCCACCTGGGGATGGAGAGGCTGTACCTGTAGCTCCAGTTCCACCGAGAGTGGAGGTGCCTTTTGTAGCACCTGTGCCACCACCAGTGTTGATAGCAGAAGAACCCGTGATGCAGGTAGAGAAGTTTCTGAGATTGCAGCCGCCTACTTATTCAGGAGGGCCGAATCCAGATACAGCTGAGCATTGGGTTCATGAAATTGAGAGAGTTTTTGCAACTATGAGGTGTCCGGCAGCGGATAGAGTGGTATTAGTTGCTTACCAGTTGAGAGGTTTTGCCTTGGAATGGTGGCGATTGAAGATGCAAACCACTTTTGCAGGCAGGACGGAAGAAGTTATCACTTGGCCGGAGTTTCTTGATGTATTTAATGATACATTCTTTCCGATCCAAGTGCAGCAAGTAAAAAGAGAGCAATTCCGAACTCTTCAGCAAGGTAACTCTTCAGTCTTAGAGTACCAGATGAGATTTATGGCACTTAGCCGTTATGCGCCATATGTGGTTTCAGATAATAATATGATGGTTGAGTATTTTATCAGAGGTTTGAGAGTGGAATTGCAGGATGCGATAGTACCTCTTATGTGCAGGACAGTGGAAGGGCAGCACAGAGGGCAGCTACTTTGGAGAGGTCTATCCGTACTCGTCAGGCAGGTGAATCAGGTTCAGGTAGTTTTCGGCTACCGCAGCAGACAGTAGGTGCAAGCAAGGCAAGGCACCAGCAGGACCTTCTTCATCTGGTTTCGGGAAATGGGGCCAGAAGTTAAAGCAAGCATTTAAAGGCAAAGGAAGAGGATGGGGAGGTCGTCCGCAGTTGCAGCAGGGCCGAGGTAGGCCTGAGGTGGAGGAGTCGCAGCAGAGTACTGCCAGGCAGCCTATTGTTCCTCCAGGGTATAGATGTTATAATTGCAATCAGCCGGGACATTTGATCCGCAATTGTCCGTATGCAAGAGAATGGTATATGCAGAGGCGTGCAGCAGCAGCAGCAGCCTCAGCAGTTCCAGCAGCCACAGGCAGGTCGTGGCAGAGGAGCACCGCAGCAGCGAGGGAGAGGCCGGGTTATGGCTATCACCCGAGCCCAGGCAGAGGCATCAAATATGATAGAAGGTACTTTACCTCTTTATGAATATTCAGCAAGAGTCTTATTTGATTCGGGTGCCTCTCATTCTTTTATTTCCGAAGAATTTCTGAATTGCATAGCTCATCCTTTAGAAGAGAAGTCTTGTGAATTAGTGGTGAGGTTCCTTCAGGTGAGTTTTTACTCACTTCGAGCTATATAGATGAAGCTCCTGTTATGATTGAAGGGAACCAGATGCCGGGTCGGTTGTATGCCCTGCAGCTGTCAGATTATGATATCATTCTGGGTATGGATTGGCTTGAGATGTATGGAGCAATGTTAGATTGCAGAAAGAAAAGGATCAGATTTTGTCATCCTAATGGTGCAGTGTTTGAATATCAAGGTATGCCTTTTTATACCTCCAAGTTTCTAATTTCTGCAATTAAAGCTAGAAAGTTGATTAAATGGGTGTGTGGCTTATTTAGCCTCAGTAAGTTGGTAGAAGCCAGTCAGCCAATGGAAGCAGTTCCCGTGGTTAGGGAATTTGCTGATGTTTTTCCGGAAGATTTGCCTGGTTTAGCTCCACACAGAGAGGTGGACTTTTCTATTGAGTTGCTGCCAGGTACCATGCCGATTTCTAAAGCCCCATATCGGATGGCACCAGCAGAACTTAAGGAATTGAAAAAGCAGTTAGAAGAGTTGTTGCAGAAGGGTTTTATTAGACCGAGTCATTCCCCGTGGGGAGCGCCGGTTTTATTTGTGAAAAAGAAAGATGGAAGTTTTCGGATGTGCATTGATTATAGAAAATTGAATGATGTGACCATCAAGAATAAGTACCCGTTGCCGAGGATAGATAATTTATTTGATCAGTTGCAATCAGCAAAGTGTTTTCTAAGATAGATTTGAGGTCCGGGTACCATCAGTTGAGAATCAAAGAGGATATATAGATAAGACAGCGTTCAGAACCAGATATGGTCACTATGAGTTTGTGGTAATACCTTTTGGGTTGACTAATGCTCCTGCAGGTTTTATGGATCTGATGAATAGAATTTTTCATCCATATTTAGATCAATTATTGTGGTCTTTATTGATGATATTATAATTTATTCAGCATCTGAAGAGGAGCATGCAGCTCATTTGAGGTTTACCTTGCAGTTGTTAAGGGATAACCAACTGTTTGCTAAATTAGTAAGTGTGAATTCTGGTTAAAGGAATTCAGTTTTTGGGTCATGTTATTTCAGCCAAAGGAGTAGCAGTAGACCCTAGTAAAGTGGAAGCTGTGTCGAGGTGGGAAGTGCCTAAGACAATAACCGAGATTAGAAGTTTTCTGGGGTTGGCAGGTTATTATAGGCGCTTTATTCAAGATTTTTCTAAGATTGCAGCACCTATGACTAGATTGACCAGGAAAGGAGTGCCTTTTGTGTGGTCCGAGTGAATGTCAGAGAAGTTTCATGGAATTAAGAAAGACTCACATCAGCACCTATATTGACATTACCGCAGGGAGTGGTGGATTGTGTTATATACTGATGCTTCAAGAAGAGGTCTTGGTGCAGTGCTTATGCAGCATGGTAAAGTGATAGCCTATGCATCCAGACAATTGAAGCCAACAGAGAAATTACCCCACTCATGATTTAGAATTGGCAGCAGTTGTATTTGCTTTGAAAATGTGGAGGCATTATCTGTATGGCGAGAGATTTGAAATTTTTTACAGATCATAAAAGCTTGAAGTATATCTTCTCGCAGAAAGATTTGAATCTTCGCCAGCGCAGATGGGTTGAATATTTGAAGGATTATGATTTTAGTTTGGCTTACCATCCGGTAAGGCCAATGTTGTAGCTGATGCTTTGAGTAGAAAGCATATATGAATTGATGATGATTAAAGAATGGAAGTTGTATGAAGAAGTAGCAGAGAATTCCTTGTATGTGCCCAGCAGTCAGCGACGGGCAATTTTAGCTGCCAGTGCAATAGAGCCATCTTTATATTGGCAGATCATTGAAGCTCAGAGAGCAGATGCAGGTTTACCTGAAATTTGAAAATGGAAGGAGTTTCTATTGATGATAATTGTGTGGTCAGGCTTAGGGGCAGGTTGTTTGTTCCTGCAGAGAGAGGTGAAGCAACGAGTTCTGGAAGAGGCTCATAAATCTAGGTACACTATTCATCCGGTAGTACTAAAATGTACCATGATTTAAGAAAGCATTTTTGGTGGCCTCATATGAAGAAAGAAATAGCAGAATTTGTGGCAAGATGTTCTATCTGTCAGCAGATTAAAGCAGAGCATCAGAAGCCTGGAGGTCTATTGCAACCGTTGCCTATTCCACAGTGGAAATGGGATGATATCGCAATGGACTTTGTGGCAGGTTTACCAAGGTCGAGTTCAGGGCATAATGGAATATGGTGTTTGTTGACAGATTGAGTAAGGTGTGCAGATTAGTGGCAGTGAGTATGTCTTGGACAGTGGACAGGTTGGTAAATATTTATGTTGAAAGAATTGTTCCACTGCATGGTATTCCAAAGACTATTGTATCTGATAGAGATCCAAGATTTACTTCTGTTTTTGGAGAAGTCTGCAGAAGTAATTGGTTCTGAATTAAGATATAGCTCCGCTTATCATCCCCAGACAGATGGTCAGACAGAGAGGACCTTCAGACAATTGAAGATATGTTACGGGCTTGTTGTTTAGTTTGGGGAGGTAGTTGGGAGCATCATTTGGGAATGGTTGAGTTTGCCTACAATAATAGTTATCATACCAGTCTTGGGATGGCACCGTATGAAGCTTTATATGGAAGGCTATGTAAACCCCATTGAACTGGCATGAAGGGAGAAAGGCAATTAGTGGGTCCTGAATTGATTCAGCAAACCACTGAAATAGTGAAGCTTATTAAAGAAAAATTGCAGGCAGCTCAAAGTAGGCAGAAAAGTTATGTGGATGTGCGGAGGAGACCACTTCAGTTGAGGTGGGAGATTTTGTTTTTCTGAGAGTTTCCCCAAGTAAAGGTATATGAGGTTTGGCAAATCTGGGAAGTTGAGTCCGAGTATGTGGGACCTTTCCAGGTGATTGAAAGAATTGGGGAAGTACTTATAGGCTGGATTTGCCAGCTGATTTTGCAGATGTGCATGATATTTTCCATGTCTCTATGTTGAGAAAAGTATGTTGAAAATCCAGCTCAAATAATTAGATATCAAGGTGGTGACCTGAAGCCGGACATGACTATGCAGAGTATCCGGTGCAGATCACAGATCGAAAGATAAAGAAGCTGAGGAATAAGAAATTGAGCTAGTTAAAGTGAGATGGGAAAATAGGTTGGGTGGTGAGGATACTTGGGAGTTGGCCGTGGAAATGGCTAAAGGGTATCCCTATCTGTTTGAATAAGTTGTGTATTTTCTTTTTAGATGATAGTACTTGTAAAGGTGTGTATGTATGAGTTGTTTAACTTTGAATTGTGTTATGAATTTTGAGGTCGAAATTTTTTTTTAGATGATAGTAATGTAACGTCGCGTGCTTTTCGGATCCATGCGGATCGTGTGTGTTGTGGTTGTGGCGGCCGTTGTGAGGCCAGTGTGAGTGGTTGTGTGGAATGCTTGGTGTGAATGTGTGGTTTGAGCAGGTGCAGAGTAAGGGTGGTCCTGAAATGAATAGGACCTGCTGCTGTCTGTTGGAGTTGGCGGCCAGGTGGGCCGTTGACCTGTTGGCGTCCAGCTTAGTGGACGTTTACTGCATGAACTTGGCGGCAGTAGATGTGGACGGAGGGTGGCGGTTGCTGTTGGCGGCAGGGGGTTGACGCCAACCTGAGAATGGTGCAGGTTATAGGCTCACCCGAGGGCGGTTCTCTCAGCTCTCACTCATTCCCTCTTGCCCCAGCTTGCTGCCCCCGAGTCTTTGAAGCTTCCAACAGGTACCGAGGAGTAGTTGGACGATCGTAGAACGCGCGGCATCGCTAAATACGCGAGGAAACGTCGCGGCGTGGTGCATTCGTGTGGGAACTCGCGGAGGGCTCGGCGTGAAACCGGGGATTGCAGGAGATTCTAACGCGTTCTGAGGTAGGGGACGAACCGTTTAGCTCCGTAGGAACATTAAAACACATCATAACTACTTGAACCAGCATGATAATGCATTTTGGATATTTGCACATATGTGGATAATGGGTGGTTTGAGAGTAGTTTAATGCATGAAGCATGTTCCAGGGGTTATATTGGTTCCTGCATGTTAAAAGATAGTTTTTATATGATTTTTTATAGTTAAATGGCGGGAAAGCCCGCAGAGCCGGATTAGGGTTTTTGCAGGGTTTATGGCCGAAGAACTTGGCGTCAAGATCGCTTGTCGCCAAGATCCTCAGCCAGGAGGTTAACGGCCGGACCCTTGCTGTTGACTCCCTGTAAGCGGCAGTCGATGTGGCCGCCTACTTCTATATGAGCAGAAATGACTAAGTACAATAATTATCAATAATGCATGTGTGTTGACGCATGAGGTGTACTAAGTGCACTTGGTTTACGTGTTTAGCATACAAGGTATGCTTTGTTTTGTATACTTCGGTGACTGCGCGTTGTGTACGCGAGTCAGTTGGTTCACGTGTAGTGGACCAGTGGTTACTTGTGGTTTACGTGGGGTTCACGTGGTTGTGTGTGACGTGCACGTGGTTCTGTGTACGTGGGAGTAGTACGACGCCTACCGTGGTTACCTCTTCAGTTGGGTGCCCCAGGTTCTTTGTGAGCCAGGCTGTTAGCTCGGGGCTTTGTCCCGGTACTTGTGCTGTACCGTCGAGGTTGTGTCGTCTGACCTAGACACCCTCACTCTTATGTTAGAGTTGTACGTCCGGCTGAGGGAAAGACGACAGTGGGACAGTGACACTTGAGTTTGTTTTAGTCACTTGTAGCGCGCTCGTAGTTGGGGGTACGGACACCAGTAGACGTACTGGACCCCAGCTAGTCCTTTTCCAGTGCCTCACTCTAGCGAGCCCAGGCAGGGTCTCTGAAGGTGTCAGGCATGGGCCTGTGACCGTGTGGTCTGCAGGTGGTGGTGTTTAGTTGGTCTCCACAGTTGCTTGACCTTTTTACGTGGAGCGGCAGCTGGACCTTTCGTCCGTGGCTGCGAGACTGAGAGGTAGACCTGTGTAGTTATCCGAGTCAGTTTTTGGTGTCGCGAACCAGTTCACGTGGCTCGTGTTGGCTGTCTCTACTTTAGCTTGTACACCTGTACTGGTTTGCCGTTTAATTATTACTGTTGTTTCTCGTAGTCGGCAGACGGTGAGTACTTTGCAGCTTTACTTACCTGCTTAGCTGTTATATTAATTGTTGGTGCTGTTTACTATTCGCACTCGTGGTGTTTGTTTTGCTCGGTTTTGGGGGAGTTCCCTACTGAGCCAGTGACTAGAGAGTCTCACCCCTACCCCCACAGGTGAGAGCGAGGAGGACGTCTCTCGTCCGACGTCCAGTTCCGGGCCGCGTCGTAGCGGTGCAGGGTCAGCACCTCCAGCAGAGTAGCTCCAGCAGTGTAGTTTTGTAGTTGTTTACTTTCTTCAGTTGTACCTCGGGGTATGCCCCAGGCTCTTGTACTTCTTTTTAGTTTTTGTGAAAATTTGGCTATGTAAACTTGTGATATATATATATAATGTGGTGTGTTCCTTTATATTTACACGGACTGTGGTTTGTATCCTTTGCGAGGCTTCGGCCCGTTCGCGGGAGGCGGACTCGGATCAAGTACGTTATCGGTTTAACGGGCTTGGCCGAGGCGATCCGTCACATCTTTGAAGGGGAAATCCATCCTCGAACTTGTTCAATCACTTCACCCAAACATGAGTGCCATTCATCTTGAAGCTACTCAAACCCGACAGTCCGAGCCTTCCCCTGCCCCCTCGCGGGCCAATTCAATCATCCATTCGCGCCCCCCCCCCCCCCCCCAAGTCTTGTTGGAAGGCCTTCTCTTATTCGGCCAAGACCCTCTGCGGCAAAGTCCACTTACCTTCCTCAGGCTCCTGCCCATCGTTCTGCGCCCATTGGCCCCCTCCTCGCCACCACTCTCCGTCCAAGTGAGTGCACCCCAACCTCATTTTCCGGGGTACCTCACACCACATCCGATCAACTCACCCAAGCACTCTTAGCAAAGGTGAGTAGATTGGAATAGGATCTTAAGAGGGTGTCCACACCCAAAGAGTCCCTAGAACTGGCCCTTCCTTCCATGCCAGGCTTCCACCTTCCTCCCTCCGAGCTGCCTATCTACCGCTGCTACAACGGCATCGACAACCCCTTTGTACACATTAAGGAGTTCATGTACGAGTCCTCGTTCTGGCAGAATGATAATAGAGCCCTAGCATTTATCTTCAGAAGATCTTTGGATGGTCCTGCCCTGAATGGTTCTACTCTCTGGAACCCACTAATGTTGAGGATTTTGATGGTGTTCAAAGAAAATTTGTACAAAAATAGAGACCGGGTTGGCCCTTCCTTGTCTATCACTGATCTAATGGACGAAAAGATGAAGGTGGATGAGGACTTCTTACATTATGCTGATAGGTGGAGAGCAATGGCTAAAAAGTTGAGGACCCTTTGTCTGAGTCTGAGCAGGTGAAAATGATAACTGCAAATGCTACACCTCAGTTCAGACACATCTTGGCTATGAATAGACTGACTACCAAGGAAGAGTTGTATGAGAGAGCTAGATATATTCAAACACAATTGAAAGACTCTCCCATCATGTCTATGTTTAAGCCAAAAGCTAGAACATTCAAGAAGAGTAATGGCAATCCCCAAACTGGTGTCTCACAACTGTGGGGGTTATTCACAATGAGCAAGTGAGTGCTATGGGAAATCCAAACTCCACTCCATATTTCCAAAACCCCAACCCAAGGCCTCCACAACCACAATACCAACAACAACCACAACAACCCCAGTTTAGGCCTAAAACCCTCCTATGTTGAGAACCCTAGCGCCACAACCTCAACAGCCTCCATCTCAACCACAATGCCCTCTATATCAGCAAGCTCCACCTCCTCAATACCGGCAAGCTCCACCACAGTACCAACAAAAACCACCACCTCCTCAACGTCCCCAGCAGTACAACCAAGTCCCTCCACCAGGAAACTATGATCCTCAGTAGCCTAGACGCCTCCCTGGCCCTAGAAGAGCACAATACCCTCCACTATCGGAAACTCTCCCCGACATATTCAATGCTCTCATGGCCGCCAATGCACTTACTCTACCAAGGGAACAGCTACAATGGTCGCCCAATGTTGATACCTCTCGCTACTGTGTATTTCACAAGGGACCGGATCACACACTAGAGGCATGTTTCTATTTTAGGATTACATTTATGACTTGAATGACAATGGAGGGATTGATGGGACGAGATGAGGAAGTACATTACAGAGATGAAGGCAAGGAGGCCACCTAGGCAGATTGTACAACCACAACAGCACCAACAACAATAGCCCCAACAACCTGCACAACAGCCCCAAGTTTCCTTGCAACAACTCAACATGGGCATTGTGCAAAACCCACTTCCGAGCACCTTGCTCCAAACCATCAAGTGAACTCCATCAGGTCATCTCCCCAGAAAAACATAAGGCCATGTAGGCATGTGGAAGCACCACCCACCACCACACCTCAATCCACCTACGCATTACCTCCCTTCATCCGCATACCAACACCTTCCAACCACTCCCATCTTTTCTCCGCGCATCCCCACAACTCCACATCACAACCCACCAACCCAAAGTCCCCTTCCTATGCAACCCATCACCATGCCATCACCATCCAACCCTCCACTCATACGCCAACCTTCTACTATCCCCGCTTCTCAACCATCCCCCTCCAATCCACCTCTCCTCCGCACACCACCTCCATACCACCCCAAATGTGGTGAACATCCATTCGCCACACCACATGTTCAACACTGAACACTCCACCATCCACCCACCTTCCAACATGCCACTATGCCACTAGTACGGGAAACACATGTAGCGGGAGATGAAATTGAGGAAACGTTGGTGCTCCGAAGCAGACGTATATTCTACAGGATTTTCCCTCAGAGCCAGGATCAGGCACCCCACAACAGGAGTAAGAAGCCTCAACAGAAGAGTCCATCCCAAGGACTCAATATGATTTGCTCAAGCATCTAGACAAAATGCCGGCCAGGATTCCATACTAGAACTGATCACAAGGTCACCGATACTTCAAGAAGCCCTCATGCAGTATCTACATAAGGTTATGGTGAATGAAGACCTTCCAGTCACTCAAATCAGCTCAGTCTTGACCCCCACCAGTCAACATCCAGCCATAGAGTTCCACAAATGAGCTAGCACCCATGGATCTCAACTGTATGCCTTGTTCTTAACTGTCAAAGTCAACGGAACCCACGTGTCTCAATGCTTAGTGGACACTAGAGCTTCCATTAATATGTTCTCTTTAGACACATTAAATTGTGGGGGGTAACATTATAGTCAATTCGGCCCTTCTCCTCACTGTCACTGCCTACGACAACACTAGTAGGCCTCCAAAAGGAGTGGTCACATTAAAGGTGGGGTTGGGTCCCTCTGTCACTGAGATTGAATTCCACATTCTTGACATGGACCCAAGTTTCTGAATGATACTGGGCAGGCCATATTTCAAGCACTTGGCGTCGTCACCTCCACTATACATCAATGTCTAAAATTTCCATACAAGGGACGGGTCGTCAATGTTACAAGTAGGCCAATTATCTTAGAAGTGGACTCCATGACTAATAATTTTGTCCCTCCATTTGGCCAAGCAATCAATTGCTCATGTCGGTGCTAGACATGTACGGCATACAACAAAGCCCAGTACATTCTTCTTCAACTACACCATCAACTACTAGACAGAAAAGAAGCAAGATAATGACTGACAAGGGCTAGCAAATCATGCTGAAGATGGGGTACCAGCTGAGCAGAGGACTGGGTACACAACTACAGGGTAGGACCAGGGCAATATCAGACAAAAGAACAAGACCCAGGGTAGGACTGGGATACAAGCCAGGAAAAGAAGACTATGAACAGGGGGCAACTGTCAGCCAAACCTTGGCCCACATGATGTCAACCATGAAGACTGACAGATAGCCACTCACATGGTCTCTTTACCATCAGTTTAAGAAGCGGCCACTACCGCTAGGGGATGAACAACACACTTCAATTATCACTTCTGAGCTTTCATATCAAGACGTGCATGCTTTCCAGTTTGCACATCACATTGCACCCCTGGCCACATCAAAGCTTTAGAAAACCTCAGGCCCCAGAAACTAAGAAAAATGGGAGACCTTGAGTGTGAGTGGTACCGTTGGTTCGACATGAATGACATTGCTATATCTCTTAGTCGACTCTTCATGCCAACAACCTTGAATGGCCACCACTGATTCATGACCTCCTAGAGAAGCCAACAACAATCACAAGCAAGAGGTAGCTGCTAAATGACTGGATAGACGAAGCAGAGCCAGACGTCCCCCTTGAAGAAGGTTTCACGGTAAACAGGCTCTGGCAAGCCTCTTCTCCTTGGGCATCACACCCACTTCCTTCAGGCCACCACGTGGCCTCTCTTCCTTTTCCTTAGCATTCCTCGGGCACCAACGCCCTATTTCACAATCTCCCTACACTCTCTGAGCAAACGCTCACCCTCCAACTTCCTCGTTCTAATGATCTCCCTCCAACTGAGCAGACGCTCATCTCCCAAATTTCCAAGCTTGCAATTTCACTTCAATCTCCTTTCATGATAAAACAAGAATCATAAAAAAATGAATAATACTAGAAATAAAAAAATACCAATTTTTCAATGTCTGATTCAATCATCTCCATCCAGGAGGACTTCTTACCTTTCTTTGAGTGTGCTCCAACCTACCGGCCACTCTTCCCCGATCCAATGACCAGCCTCCTTTTTCCCTCCACGTAGGGACTCCCATCTCCCTCCTCGGACGGATCTTCTTTTAATACTTTTCCTCCTTCTTCACCTCCTTCTGTAGGATCTAGTAGTCGTAGAAGGGTCTAGGACAGTTTGTGATAGTCTGGGGGTGTACCAAAGAAGAAGTCTGGGGGTAGTGATACTTTTCCGCCTGCCTCACATTCATGTGCTTATTAATAATATGATCGGGTATGAAATCATCTCCTTCATGGATGGCTTCTCAAGGTACA
>CM024760.1:81211350-81613626 GCA_014218235.1 Colocasia esculenta
GGGGGGGGGGGGGGACTGTTTGGGCTAGCTATCTCACCAACTGAGTCTAGAGTGCCTGGCAGACCCCCATTAGTTGCTGCAACTTTCCCCAGAGCTCTACTACCTCCTGGGACAAAACTGGAGTTTCGACCGCAAGTCCGTTAGTAGTTGCTCTGGTGGGGACAGTGTCATCGTCGACGGGAGGGGCTAGGTCATGCGAGGCCCCGCGTGATTGGTGGGATCGTGTCGCCCGACTTTCAGGATTCTATTGAGAGGATCGTCCATGAGCCTAAGTCGTCGCTTCCCACAGACGGCCCCAAAATGTGATAGTGTTTCTCCTGTTCAGTAACGGGCCGAACGAGCCTCCACTAGGAAAGAGGGAAGACAGTTGCCGATGCAGATGAAAACCTAGAAAATTAGAAGGGGCAGGGGAACTTGGTTGAAGGACCGGAGAACTCTCCGATGCCAAAGTCATATCTAGACTATCTAAATGAGGCAAAGAAAGAAGGGTTCTTTTGTGTGTAGATTTGCACGTGGGCGATTCTGTGGAGATAATTTCACGTACCTTTGCATGAAGATTACCTGTTCCTTATATAGGTAGGGGACTTGAAAGGTTCAGATGCATCCTTCTCCAATGATAACTGAAGGGATACGACGGTTGAGTTCCCAAAGTGGAGGATTTGTCCGTTTGAGGCGTCCCTTGGGATTTCACACTAAAAGTGTCCCAGATCGTGGGGAGGCGTGCCGCGCCATCCCATTAACTGCGGCAGTAAATGAAGGGCCACATAGCATTGTAGGCCACAGAGGTGCTGAACAGGGGCTGACAGACCTGTTCGGTGCAGCTGCCCGGTGCCCAGTGCCCTGACGTTAGAACCGTAGTGGTGCTGAACAGAGCCCTAAAGTCTGTTCAGTGACTCTACTCTGCCCGGACAGGTTCAGAGATGTCCGGAGACCACACCCTGGGACCCTTAGGTGCTTGGTGACTGAGGCGTGTTCGGAATTTGGTGGCCGTTTCTGAAGACACGTGGTTGGATAGCTATTGCCTAACTACCTTACTGGTCATGATGGGCCTATGAGTCTAGTAGGCTGGAAATAGCCTCCACATAGGACATTTCAAATTTTTTGCCCTCCCAATCTATCCAAACTAACAGTTCTTCTCACATTTGAACCGAAAATTGAGATTTTAATATTGTTGGATTTAAAAAAATTTTGACTGGTCAGTAAACTGAAAATTAAATAGAGCCCTTATATTTGGACCGGATGTTGATTCCACCAAAAAATAAAGACATCCGGATTTTACCTCCTCGTAATAGGGTGTCAAGCCTACCTAATTTCTCTCCACCTCTCTAGTTGCCATGCCATTTCTTTTACAGAGGGGCAGTAAATTCACTAATGAGGAATGCCATGCTAACACATAACGACCAAACAAATGAGGCATCAAGCAAGATAACAGCAGATAAGGACAAAGATGCTGAATATTTGAGGATATACAAGTTATGATTCCAATTCTTAGCATTTTCTGTTTGATTTGTCTAAAGAAATAGAGAACTGCCAAGGGCTGTGAGGGACGGGAACAGGAAACAGTACTAGAGAATTACGGTCAGTCAAGAGTGTTGCACTGCGTCATCAAATCGAAACTACTGCCCGTTTTCTGGTCAGTCAAGGAGGCTAAGTACGTACAACTCCGGGCAAAGAAGGGAGCTTTTTTATGTTTCCCAGACCGGTAGCTATCTTTTCTCTTCTCGCAATCGACATGCAACAGATATTAATAGCAGTTTCCGGTTCCGTATGCGATGTGAACATGGTCTTTGCGCCAAAAGTCCCATCTCCAGCCGTGTATCCCGAACTGACCACATCTCCTCGGAAACACACGCTATCATTCATGTTTACCGGATTTGAAAACGGATGAAACTTACAGAGCCCTAGTTTAGGGACATTCTGACACATGTGAGTCTCTTCTCCTGGAACAGGAAGACAGCAAAGAAATTACTCCCAGCTGTCAAAGAGTTGAAAAAGAATCCCGGAAGCAGTCACATTCTATATTAATAGATCTGAGAGGGCCATTGCGTCAGTGGGCAACGACTTTAAAGTCGGAGTTAAGAAGCTAAGAACACCACTTTGAGATGTCGAACAAAAAAGAGTTAAAATGGTTCCTCTTAACTGTTCTCCCATACTCGCAGATCAACAATACGGGAAAACTAGTGAATGACATTCTATGACATCAACATACACAGACTTGTGATGCACAAACTAAAAGCACATGAAACGAAAAATGGTGCTAAATATTCCCTTTTTTTTCCCCTGGGCTATCTATCTGTTCCTGCATGCCTTGGTCCACAGCGACCAATCCACTATCGGAGCTACCGCGGAGACATCTGAAACTTCCAACAGAAGCCTTGCAGTGGCATGCAGCTCCTGGCAACCCACGGCCATAAGCCCACGCTGCCACTTTCTTTCTCTCATGCTCTGTATCCATGTAGATGTTTAGCCCATCTTCTAGCCATGAAGGGATCAAGGTAATCCCACCTCTCCACGTTGCTGCTCCTGGCCCCGATGCTGAGGGCGTCGGCGGCCCCGTCGCTCCTCTCACCCTTGTCGGCCATCCCCACCACCACCTCCCCTGTCCTGAGGCACTCCTCCACGCCTCCTTCTATGTAGCTGAAGCCGACGCAGAGATAGCCGCAGTCGGCCACCAACAGGTCCAGAGGGATCCTCCTCTCCTCGCCGCCCCGCATCTCCCCCAGCCTCACCAGCCTGCCTTCCTCCCCGACCCTCAGTTGGGTCTCCCTGATTACGCCACCCAGCAGCCGCGACAGGAACTCCTCGAACTCGTGCATGACGAACCCGTTGGATGCGCCGAAGCCGAACCCGATGTGGAAGCGGTGGATGGGGAAGGGCACTTGCAGCTCCCGGCCGACGTAGGCCCTGGTGGGGCTGTCGGAGAGGTGCAGGATGCAGGCGAGGGGGTTCTGGTGCGTCCTGTCCTCCAGGATCTTGGCCCCCTTCTTGAGGCCTTCGATGGGGTCCGCCTCGCCCAGGTAGAAGACGCGGTCGATCACCTGGAGCGCCGTCCGCTTCCCGTGGGACGTCATCCGCCGGAGGGGGAGGGCCCGCGTCGCCACGGAGGAGTAGGTGACGATGGCCAGCCGGTCGACCGCGCGTAACGAGAAGACCACCAGCGCCATGGACTGCTTTAGGAGACGAAGGTGGGGGCCGTTGGGGCTGGCCACGAGCACGATGTCGGTGGGTTTCTGGTGGGAGAGCCTCGCCCAGAGGCAGACCCCGCTGCGCACCGGCGGGGAGAAGGCGGCGCCGTGCTGCGGCGACGGCACCAAGGACGACGGCCCGCTGAAGGGGGGGTACTGGTGCAGCAGCACGGGGTGCCGCCGCGGGGAGACGCCTTGCAGGGGGGGCGCCATCGCCGGTGCAGCATGGGGAGGGGAACGGGGACGAGGGCCAGGCGGAGCCGCGGGTGCGCCGGCGCGTGCTGCGGCTCCACGGGGTCGTCATCGTCGTAGCGGGCGGAGCGGAGGGAGATGCGGCGGTTGACGCGGAAGGTGGCGATGGAGTCGTCGAGGATGCGGAGGATGGGGTCGGACGCCGCCTGCTGCTGGCAGGGCAGCGGCGCGAGGTCGCGGGGGAGCTGCGTCCACTGCGCGCGGCAGATGGGGCAGGTGACGCTGCCGTAGCGGACGTTGGAGGAGATGCACACGAAGTGGAAGGAGTGCATGCACTGCGCCGTGAAGATCGCCTGCCCACCGTCCGGGCCGCCACCGTCGCCCCCACCAGGGCCACCACCGCTCGCCAGTGCTTCCAGGCATATCGCGCACAGGCTCTGCTGCTGCAGGGGCTGCATGCCAGCGAACGAATGCGCGTTAGAACAGAAACACCAGTAGATACCGACCCGACATGTCCTGCCCCCTCCCACCCAGGCTTACACCAGAGAACCGAGAAGGTCGAGCCAGACCTCAGTTCCCACAATTCATATCTGTAGTAGATCAGACGGCTGTGACGGGCTTATCATCTCGGTGGACCTCCAAAAGGAGGAGTTCTCGAGGTGGGTGGTCCCATCGGAGTCAGATGATGAGCTGGGTTAACCGAGGGTGGACCCAGGTCAAATGTGCCCCGGCTCTTGTACTGTCGCCTCGGTGAATCCATGCGGGTGCCCCAAAACTACACCCTTTGTAATTGTGTATGCGTACGGTACAGGAATGATGGGAACCAAAAACCGCTTGGAACTCCAACATGAGTAAAAGCTAAAGTTAAGGAGATGGGGAATGTTTATGCACCAGATTGATTAGGTGCAGATGGTAGATTGTGGAGGCAGGGGATGTGGAGAGGGCGAGGGAGTAATGGGGACAGAGAGACGTTATCATCCGTCGGCGTATTCCTCGTGGGTAAGGAAGAATCGTGTTAAATGGGAAGAATGTTACCTTGCCTATGGCGTCTGCGTCCCCAGTGATGATGCCTCGCGGATCTTCCATGTTCGCTGGCTTCCCGGGGGCGTTTCCGGAGCTGGAGATCTGTCTCGCCATAATTGGTTAAAAATAAATACAGGCAAGCTACAACAAGGAGTAGAGTCAAACTACAGGTGTCAGATAGACTGCCGCAAGGAACAGAAAGAGCAGCCCTGTGCGCCTCCGAGGAAAGGGGACTTGGAAACTGTCCGAGATTTCCTAATGGATGCTAAATCACAGAGCTTCATTCGAGTTTCCAGGGGAAGGATTAAGTGGGTTTCTCTCGGATCAGCCTAATGATGAATCCTGAGGAAACAAAGACGGGTTTTTTCCGAAGTCTGTGGCAATGCCAGAGGGGGAAAAGGATAGATCCTTCTAAAGGTAAAAAAAACCTTGACGGGCTTCGAGTACTTAGCCTAGCAGGAGAAAATGTCGACAAGTTTTTCCAAGAAATTCAGAAAGAAACCCGCAAGAAGGCACCCATGTTTGAGAAATGCATGCAGATTTCTGGCGAACGACTACAATCCACACACAACGAGAGATAGAGAGGGAGGGAGAGCAGCTCACATTTACTGTCCGGGAGCGATGGCTGTGGCGATGAACACCGGGGACCCTGGAGAAGGACGCGCAGGGGAATCCGATCCTGTTGGCAGCCCTCCTCAGCCTGGACGCGCCTCCAGCCATTGAGCCCGAGAGTGAGAGGCGAGTCGATAAAACGAGGCCACCCTCCCCCCTCCCTACGCCGTCGCCTCCTCCTCCTCCTCCATCTGTCTCATCGTCTCCTCCATCTGTCTCATGGTCTCGGCTCCTCTATAGGCTCTCCACAAGCGGACATCTTCCCCTGCTTTTGCCAGTTCTATCGCCCACGCAGCCCGCACCTCCCAACCCCCCTTCCCCTCCCCCACGCCTACTCCTCCCTGTAGGAAGTGCGCTTTTCTTTCTCCACTTTTGCTCACGCCCCTGCCCAACCCCCCCCCCCACCCCCCACCCCCTGTTCTTTCCCTTTTTACCACGTCCAGCTGAGAACACAGATAGGGGAGGGAAGAACATTATTAAAGTCGAGAAAGGAGTGTTCTTTCCCTTAAAATATGTATATTCCTTAACTCAATAATTACAACACAACAGTCTCTCTCTGGCCCCACATTAGAATCGAACCCACCGGCCCACCTCATCCCGAACCAGACGCCCGCCGGGCTGCTGCTCATAACGCACCCACCCCCACACCACAATGTTATCCCCCCTCCCCGGCACAGGAGCGAGCGAATGGATAGGAATAGCACCTGTGTCGCAATAGATGGGAGGCGACAGGCCACATGGTTAACCTCGCTGCCACGAAGAGCGGCTGGTACGCCGACCGCGCCCCTCTCTCGCCCGAATACAAGCAGTCCGCGCGAGGGCCACCGAGGACAAGAGCTGCTGCTGCTACTGCGCAGCTCCGCAGAGCTGCACTGCCCCCGCGCGCGAAAAAGCTCGTGGTCGTCCGCACCCTCGCTGCGGGCGGGTCATGGCGGGGGAATGAGTAGCGGCCAGCGGGTGGGTGGGGGGAGGGAGGGACAGCGGCGACAGCACAGGTGGTGAAAGCTGAGGCAAAAGAAGGGACAGCCCACTGCGGCATCTGTCTCCCGGAAAAGATCGGATTCAAATCATGCTTCGCGCTCGCTCTCTCTGCCATAATGGGTTCCGGGGCGTAGAACACTCGGAAGTGGTGGGCGTCGGGGCGAAGTATCCGAGACCGGAGGATGACTTGACGGCCGAGGTTTTCAGATCCAACGGTGGGGAGGAAATCACGGGCGTCCGGGCGAGGAGCAAGGCCTCGCTTTCATTCCTAGTCCACTACGACCAAGGGCGGACCACCAGGCACGTGGTGCGGTGCACCGGAGACTATGGACTTGTAGGGCCGGGGAGCTGTCATTTGCACCCAACTTTTAACGTCCCTACGAGAGTATCTAAGAACTTGGCTTAATTTTATTTAGTATATTTTTATATTACACTTTAATTACAATATGATTAGGTAATAACTTATCTGGCACTCCTCACATGAGGAGTGATAAAATGACAACTTAATTATTAGATGTCACATAGATTATTGCTTAGTCATATTTTACTTAAAGTGCAATACAAAATACACTAAGCCTTTCTCAATTTTCAGGGTTTTTGGGTAAGTGGACAAGTTAGGAGTTAGAAATTAGAATGAATCATTGGTGTTTATCCTAGTTATTATTGACTTTGTTGACATGAATTTGAGTCTTTAAGTGAGGATGAATTATTCTAAAAGAAAGAACATTTTATTCGAGTAAAAAAATTTCATAGTTTATTTTATCGTCGATTTTGATCGAATCGGATTTCCTCTGATTCGGTCGAATCGATCCGATTCGATTCGATTCGGGTGGATCCGGCCAGAAACTTATGTGTCTGGCCTGATTCACATGGATCTAGGTTGATTTGCATAGATTTGATATTTTTTTGTTGAATCTTTGATTTAAGCCTTCTATGAAGAATTTCATGTATAACCGATGATATTTATGCATTGTAACGTTACACAAACATCCATTTTCAATCAAAAAAATCATTGGAAGATTCATAACAAATGAAACTCACTAATAGGATGAAGTTGATGATGATTGTCTTTTAGAAATTGAGTACGAACATCAAACTAAATCCAAATACAAAATATAATGAGTCTAGTACATACATCAAACTCAAATCCAAATACAAAATACAATGAGCCTAATACTCTATTATCCCTGTTGATATCGATCATATGTACCCCCATTGAGGTTGGACAGATACTGACTAATCTGACTCTGAGGGCATCTCTCCAGTAATATGATGATCTTTGCTTTAAGACACAAAAGGTACGAAACTCATCCTAAATCCATTTGAAACTACCTTACATAGTGGTCCCACATTTGGCAGCCGAGACGGACTACCTTCAGGGCTACCATTTATTCATCCTCCAAAAGATCATAAATCGCAACAAAAACATAAATAGGAACAGGTAGAGCTGTATAATAATATGGTGCAAGGTAGCCTGTGGTGGCGTAACCACTATAGCCACTGGAGTAACCTGTGTCAAATGACTCTGTCTAATAACTATGGCCCCCATATGATCCCACAGACTCATGTAGTCATTTGTGCTCATTCTCTCGAAATCAGATATCATAGTGTTATAGCTATCACTATCCGCTGCTGAACCTTCTGCACGACCACCTTTGATAAACTTTTGCCTTCTATTGTACTGCACTGGGGTGCCATGATTAGTATCTTGGGTTGCATGCTGATAATACAGCTCCTGTGTGAATACCATGCCACCACTACCTCCGCCATCTCCATCATCTCCACTTGCAGACCCACCTGGTGAGCCACTAGTCATGGAGTCATGGGAGCGGCTGTTGGGTAATCGGGGCAAATCCTTGGGAGAAGGTGTGTCTTTTGCATTGAGATCCAAGATTTCTAAATCTATAATATCAAATGGATCTTCAACAAGAGTAGCCATTTTTTTCCCTTTCTTGGATCCCTAAGAAAACCAACTCTTCTTCTTTTATGATGGGCGAGGTGGCTCTCATATAATAATGGCTTTGGTTGGCCACATGCTTGACCTTTGTCCTTTCCCTTTGCAGGTTGGGACAACGCCTCCGCTTCCTTTCGCAGTTTGGGATGGAGCAGTTGGTTGGGTGTGATGACCCCTTCCTTCTTGACTGTGAGGAAGCAGTTGTAGGTGCCTCTCTCATAGACTGTGTGCAGGGTGGGGGGCCTAGCATCAATCTTTCAAAGTCAATATCATATCAACATGCTCTCGACCTATAATAGTCCCCAACATGACAAAATAAGGTAGGGTCAAACACAAAATATTGAATTACTATGTACAACAAAATGTCAACTATTGTCTCACCTCTAGAAGGCGGAGCACTTTCCATTCGTATGTCTCCAAGAAGATCCACATCATCCTCTGGTTCGGCCTGGAATTGAGAAGAATGTAGTTGTTTCACATCTCCATGTTCTTCTTACTCCTCTTCTTCAACATGATCATACTCCACCTCCCCACGCTTTGGATCTTCTGTGAGATGTTTCACCCTCATTTTACCCTCAATCTTATATTGTAGTGCACATACACCAAATTGTCCAAATGCCTATGTGACAATCTATTCCGCATTTTGGTGTGTATCAATGTAAAGGTGTTGTAGTTTCTCTCACACCCACTGGATGAGGATGTCTGTGATAATATCTTCACTGTAATTTTCCTGAATATGGGTGTAGAATGCCCAAAGTTAAAGCACCAATCAACTGCAAACAAGTTATCCATACTCAATTAGTCCTTTATTGGGTCTACTAATAACCATACTGAAAAGGGAAAGTACATTACCACCATCAATATGGTCCCAACTAGCAATGGCAGAGGGCTCTGCAAAACTCCCAACCCCCTCTCAAAAGCTCTTCATCTGCCATAATAAAGTCTATTAGCATAAACTTCAAATTTCAATTTGACACTGTGTAGTGAGATTAATACTTGCTTGATCAATGGCATCTGCTGCATCCAATGGACTACTTGACAGTCTTTCAACAACTCTCAAAAAGGTGGCCGTCAAGTCATCATCATACGAAAGCTCATTCGCATAATGGTAAGCAAGGTGGAGATATTAAGCTGTAATGGGGGTAGAAAATAGACAAACATGAAATATTGGAATGTACTTAATTATAAAGTAAAAAGATGTAAATTTGTCTCACCAACCATGTGGAGATCTCTACTCATCTGTTGGTCCCACCGATCCTCAACAATGTCCAAGATCAAGTATGCATAGTGAGGGGACACCTCAAGGATCTTCTTATTCGTGGCTTCAACTTGTGCATAAACCAACCCTATGGTCGGTCTCCTATCCCCATCAACCACCCTCAAAACCTCATAAAGAGGTTCAATGATTTGGACCAACTTGAAGACTCAATCCCATAAATTAGTGTTGTAGCCTCCACCACTATCTTCACGGGTTGCAGTGTGCCAATCTCTTTCAACATCAAATCTACACAATGGGTTGCAAAGGGGGATCCAGTAAAGATGGGGGTAGATGTTCATCAACTCCTCCTCTGCGTTCTTGTAAGTAGAGCCATTATCGGTTACCACCTACAGAATGTATTGCTCTCCAATCTCATGAACAACCTCTCGCATCAAACTCAAAATGTATTCAGCATTGTGCACTCTATCTGATACATCAATAGATTTGTGGTAGAACACCTGTCTATCACAATACACAAGAAAATTGATAAGGTTGCTCTTGGTGGTGCCAAATCAACCATGACACATCAATGTGACACCATATTTCTCTCACTTTTTCTTGAAGCTTTAGATATATGACTTGATCTCATCTACTTCTTCATCTAGATATCTTCCTGCAAAATCTCTTGATATGAGAGGTTGCACATATACCCATTGTGTTGTACCACCTGGATCATGGTTTTGTAATATGGGATATTAGTTGCATTGAATGAAATGCCTGAATGAACCATTTTGCCACTGCACGACCCACTTTGTATCTTGGCCCTTGCTGGTTGTATGCATGCTCAATTATGATTTGCTTGCCATGCATCTGAGAATATATTTTAGGATCCACCTCTTCTAATGTCACACATGTGGGTCTCTTCCTCTGCAGCCTTACAGCTCTTAAATTGGGACTAGGATTGGAATTTGGGTGAAGTAATCCCGCATATTGGAAAATCGACGGGACTGGGCCTGGCCCCCAACCCTTGAGCCACTGCTAGTACCACTACCAACCTCAAAACTCCCTCTCTACTCAACTTCCCATGACTCAACCTTGCTTTGTGCTCTATTCTGCCTTTGATGTTCATCAGGCAGATGCTCTGCATAAATTTATGGCTCATCATCGTTGACTTCATCTCGCTGCCTTACTAAGATGATCCTCTCATACATCTCCCTATCCACCTTCTTCCTTGCAGTCTTAGCCCAAACACCCTTAAGGTGATCAACCATGAGCCGCTTCACTACAAAAGGCACTAACTTGCAACCCTGCACATCATGGTACCCCGCTAGCCACCCACCTGCAAGGTGCTTCTTCAGGCAAGAGACGCCACCTCCTTGTCTCGTATGGCCACAGTAGTTGCACTTGTAATTATATCTACTGCCCAACATTGTCCCATGCTGCCACCCAATGTCCTCACCATTGCCTTTCTTCGGTGACATCTACGAAAAACAAATAGGCATTACTTTTCTGACGAATTTTTTTTTTTCATGTTGGATTCATGTACAATCAATTTCTAACAACACATTAGAAGTTGTAAGTTGCATTTCTATGAAATGATCATAGGTTGCTATTTTAAATTTTTTTAAAAAAAATTCAAAAATTCAAAATTTGGGGAAAATCCCCAAATCCATATGAAAACAACGTAGATCTAAGGGGAAAACGGTTGCAACTGAACACTAATCACATACAACATCATTTCCCATCAATATATTTCCATACATCAACAAAAAAACCAAAACATAGAAGGAACATGGTGGGTTACCTTCAAAAAAGTGAAATAGGTGACGAGAATGATGAAAATAGGGCCTTCAAGGCCTCCAAGCACCTTCAAATCCACATAGGAAGCCTCCCTAGGTCTCTTGTGTTGGATCGAGATAGAGCTTTAGATGTCCTAGAAGGGGGTGAATAGGACATCTTTTGTGGCACTGCGAAAATTTCATAATTTAAAACTATGGATAAATTAGAAAATTGACAATTTAATAACCTAAAAATAATAATAATGTACGCACAATTATATAAACACGAAAACACATCGAAAAAGTTTATAAAAATCATAGTTCAACTCTAAACAATACTCCCTAATGACCCACGAAGGAATTCATGCGAAGAAAATCCGATTGGCCAAGTTTAAGATATTTTGCGACTTATTATCATAATTAAGAAATAAGTCGGATAATTACTATCACAGGTACTTAATGAGTCTAAAAATACAATAAAAATCATGGATGGACTTCCAACAATGGGTATTGACAACTCAATGAATGAATTGGACCAAAGGAAGTCTTTTGGGCCACAAAATAATTCATGGTAAGAAAATAATCTAAAATTCAGAAATATTCACTAATGGAGCATGATAGGGTAAATTATCACCTAATAAACCACCATTGGACTTCAAACTAAGCCCAAATTCATGGTTACAACCTAGGGGAGGTTTCCATAAGCTTCCCATCATGAATTGGGGAGAGAAATCGTCCATTGTGGGAAGGATACACCAAATTTGTACCCATTAGTTTCCTAATTTAAATTAGGTAAGTATAGACCCATACCTCTTTAAATAAGCCCCCCCTCTCCCATGGGACGACCCTAGGGTTGCTAAGGTCGTGCTTGGCGGCTGTGGTGGCTGGAGATCTTAAGGTGGAGGCTGGAGCAAGAAGCAAGTTCGTGCACATCTCCCCTTGCGATCTGCCGACTAGCCCCTTCAAGATCATCACCAAAGATTAGTAAAACCTTGCCCAAACCATGCAAACCATATATCCTTGGAAAGATCTATGAGTGTAGTTTATTATGGAACTATTTTGCTCAATTTCTATCCAGTAGATCGAGAGTATTAAGTGTTCTCCTCCAAGCGGTCAGAACTAGGGCTTTTTGGAGAACGAATCTTATTCAACTCAAGAGGTAGGTCATCTCCATGACAAACTTTGATTAAACTCGTTCATGCTTGCATACATGTGTTTAGATCATGTTCTTACTACTTTCCCCAATTTTTATCATGTGGGTTTCACGAATTAACTCTAGTATGATCAGTACATTATGCTGCCTTCATTAAACCCTAACATGTCTTAAGAGTTTTATATCTCTTCGTGAAGTCATTTCCAGACTAAGAACTTAACATGGAACTTGTTTCCTTATGAGTCTAGTTTCATTTGGCACTGGTTTCCCCAATTTTCTCTATCCATACAGATAGTATTAGCCCGTACATGCCTATTGTGTCAGATTCATGTAGACAATCACAACACATCTTGTTACCTTGTCAAACGACTATTGTTTCTCGATTACTTGTTACTGTACATGGTATAGGAAGTACTCTAACTAATAGAGGTGGTTTCATATGATTTGGATCACCCTAGCATTAGTTTTATTTTTCAAATATCCCCATGTCAAACCCAATCCAAGTCAGAGTTGGAAATAGGTAGAAAAGGCAACCAAAACGTCATATTTAGGTAACGACGGGTCGACACGTCGTTACCAGAACGCAACAACATCATGGTCGCGACCCATACCAAACTTCAGACAATTTCATGGTCTTTTCTAGAAGGCGACAAGTTGATTGTTGCCTTCATCTTTAGAAGGCGACATGCAATGTGTCGCCTTCTGCCTATGTCCACTTAACTGACCATAACGTTTTATATACACCTTGGATTGACGAGCCATTTTCTTTGATGGAGTCTTCATTCAAAGGGCTTCAAGATGGTATATTCATGTGGGAGATTTGAATAAGAAATTAATGACTTATGACCTAAGGAAGTGAAGGGATGAGACTGCATTTGCCTTCTAAGGGACATACTGTAGACACTCGATTTTGGCCCATAAGTTGAACCATATTTCTTGTTCTGTTAATGAGCCCCAAGTTGGTCACTCACCTTGATCTCATCTCTTAGCCATGTTGTGAGCCCATTAAAAGCCCAAATTTCACATTATCCTGTCTAATTATCCTTTTAAGAGTCCATATGCCTCATTGTTGATTATTCTTCTAAATAATTGATCAATAATCCAACAATAATCGATTTTTCTTAACGCGACGGGTTGTGGCGTCGCGTTACCCATGTCGCGCCCCCCTTGTCTATCGCGATAGCCCATGCATATCCATGCACGTGCCCTTAGGGTCGCGACCATCATAGTCGTCTCGACTATTCTTGTCGTGCCCCTACGACCCGTCACGACATGATCTGCATGCGCTGGCCTCCACAACCACCTCCTATTTATCCTCTAATGGCCTTATCACTATCTCCAAGCAACCCCCACAACCCCCATGCATGGTTTGAGGGTCCATGGCACCTTGGGACCCTCCTAGGACTCTTCCCTATGGATTTACTTGGATTTATCACTTTGTTTTGGGTCATTATCACTGAATGATAGGATTAATATCTCTCCTCTCTATATAAGGGACCCTTCTTCTTCAGAGAAAGGAGAGCCCCGATTTTGCCACGAAGTGCTGCCCAATTTTCACCAGACCTGACCCTTAGCTCATAGCTCACCCACTCCCTCACATTTCCCTCCATCCTCTTTACCAAGCCATGGCTTCCTTCTCACATACGGAGCTTGGTGGCTGAGAAGGCGGCTTCTAGGGCATCTACATCATTCAAGGGCATCACACCACGGCCAGGGAGTCACCCCATTGGGGGCTCTTTCTTCCCTTCTTCCTCTTATTCTTCATGCATACATTTTATTATTTCTTTTAGATAGGAACGCATTTCCTCCTCTTCCATGTTTTCATATCACCCAAGGGGTTTAAAAACCACCCCCAGGTTTGTTCCCTTCATGCTCTCCCCTTTCATTTCATTTTTAGATAGTTGCTACTCTTAAATATGGTCTAACAAGGTTTCTTTTGTTGTTTTCTATGTTTTGCCAGGCACCTAAGCAAGATTGAACGAGGAGCTCTTGTCCTCTGGCCGGCTGGAGGGCAGGAAGAAGGTCCACTCAACATCCTCCTGCAATGCAAAGAACACGATAGGCATCGGCGTCGTGATAGCCGAGACGCACCCTGGTAAGGCGTCGCGACATCAGCTTCATCGCGACGGGGAGACCCATTGCAACATTAGTAAGTGCCTTGTTCTCACCCCCTTTCCTAGCACGTTAGCCTAATTTCATTCCTATTCATGGCAACTTGTTAGGTGGCGATCACATTTCCTAATCCATGCTTTTTAAGTTATTTTAAAACATGTTGTGTATCTCGAGGGATGCGCAACCCCGTGATTAAACCTTTTGGCGATCACGGTGGGACCTTCAATGCTAGCCTCGTCAATTTTGCTTGTTTGCCTGCCATGATGATCTGTTCATGCGTTTAGTAGAACCCTGTTAGGTTTATTTCTGTGTTTGTTCTGTCTTTCTGCTCTCTGTCGTGAACGTGACGCATCATGTGGTCGCGACCACATCGCGGCCATCAAGGCAGTCGTGACTTCAGGTATGCGTTCCCCTTCTCCACTTCACCCTGCTCTTTTTCTCAAAGTGCTCCTGTGTCTTCCTCATGTTGTGTTGTCATGTGCACTCGTGTTTCTCTTTGTTAGAATCCTGCTAGGGTTCGGCTTTTCCTTTTATTTTCATTGTTTGCTTTCGGCTCTTGTCGCGCTGGATCGGGCCGCCGCGAAGTTGTCGCACCAGCAGTTGTGGACGCGACATCAGGTATGCTTTGTATGTTACTGTTTTTCATCCATGTGTCAGTTTCTATTTGCCTAGGGAGTATTCATGTGTTGATTACACTCTTCCATGCTTGTATTGCGCTTTAGGATAGTCTGTTTGCCTGTTGTTTGTGTGTGGCTATAGGTCTCTGCGGTCTATTTGTATCGCATCTGGGTCACCGATCACGATAAGGTTGCGGCGGATTTGGTCGTCGTGACTTCAGCTGAGACTTGCCAGTTACTGTGTGTTATAGGATAGACATTGCATGCACCTTGGTGCACATAGGCTCATGCATACACTACTGTATCATGTAGATTAGGTTTCCTCCTTAGTAGTGGAGATCCTCTCACCCGCGAGCACTTGTGGGCTGACCAAGGCCTGCTACCGAGGGCCTCCGTAAGTCCCCGTGGCCGTACGGACGTTGTAGTTGCCGGGCTGGTTGTACCTGTTGCACCCTTAGTTCACTCCATCTTACCCGTGAGTTGTGTATCCCCTTAGTTGCACTGAAGTACTTGAATTCATACCCATTACGGTCCCATTTGACCGAGTGTAATCTCATTAATCAATCCATTAAAGGTTAAGTGCGAACCCTAAAATTTTAATGTTAATCATGCCAACTTGAGTGCTCGTTTGATACACCCCTTCTCATCTCATCTTCCATTCTTGTGTGTTAGAGTCTAGGTGTTGTTTGTTAGTTGTGTCGTCTCCCCTAATTGCTTAGGGGTTGTGTATGCATCATTGTCTAGGTTTCTCGAGTCAATCCCCTCCAACTGTTGTATTATATCATAATCCTTTGTTCGGTATGGATCACTTTTGTGTCCAGACCGGTGATGCTTTGCCCATTGGGCTTCTCGAGGATGTGACCCAACCTTCCGCAGCCACCCTCTCGGGGCACATCTAGCCTCCCACTGTTGTTGACGGTCAGTCTTGTTAGGATCGGATACTCGGTGATGGCAAAGCTAGAAGGGGGGTTGAATAGATTTGCAGCGGAAACTTAAGCAATTTGAAAATTACTTTGGATTAAAAGATCTACTCAATCAAAACCCCTTTGATCTGATGTAATGTGTGTGAGCTAACTAACAGTTAGTGTGTAGAAGAAATCCCTATGCATGCATCTAGCGCAATACAATGCAAACCACAAATCAAACCACAATGCACAAGGGATTTTTAGGTGGTTCGGAGATCACACCACGTGACTCCTACGTCCACCCCTCACACAGTGAGGACACACTACTCAAGAACTGAGTACAACACACACACACGAGCACAACGGCTCAACCACACACACACACGCTAGATCAAGTCCAACAAAAGATCAGATTCTCTAGCCTTGATCTGACCAACACACCACACACACGTTGTCTGATGCAAACACGCAATCAGAACAACAATCCACACATGGATCAAGTATAAGGAACACTTGAACCACTACCACACACACTATGATCTATTCACAACCCTTGTATAGATCACAAACCACATACTTCCACAAAATCCACACATTGATATCCAATCAACACACACACACATAGATTGGTGAAAAATATGGAAGAGGAAGAGTTCTGAGATATAGAAACAAATCCAGATGAAGAACTCTTCAGAGAGTTCGTCCAGAAGACTTCAAGCTTCACGTCGTTGAAGACCACGAGATGATGGAGAAGCTTGACTTCAGAACGAACCGGCTTCAACTCCTTGTACGAGATGATCTCTCTTTGAACGATCTGGAGTTCTGAAACAGAGCAGCATGAAGAGAGCCTTCTTCTTGACCTTTGCTTAGGGTTTTTGGTATGGTGGATTCTTGCTGCGAAAATAGCCTCATATGATCCATATATAGTGGTGTCCAAGCATAGAGAGTCGTGCTAAAAGGAAACACCAAAATATAGATCATATCCCGGCCATTAGATCTTCAGAAAACTCCGTCTGTCGACAGCCGACTTGCTGCTGTCAACAGATGCTGACAGGTTTGCAAAAACCAGAAGACTGGGCTTCCTGGAAATAGATTTCTGAGTGGATCTATTGACAGGCGAAAATCATCTGTAGACAGATGCACTATTCATCTGTTGATAGGTGCACTATTTCAGCAACTTGTCTTGTTCTTTTGCACTTGGATTTTGAGCTTTGTCTTGTGTACATTCCCACCTACATTAAAAGACATAATTAGTGAGATATAATGAACATATAAAACATGTGTTTCATTTGCATCCAATTGTCATTCTCATCATATTTCACACATTCATAACACATCAATTTTGTCTTGTTCATGAAATGTTCATCATCAAAAACAAACATAACATCAATTAGTATTGCTCATCATCAAAAACATTTAAGCACTTGTTGTAACCCAACATTCTCCAATATGAGAACCCAACAAGTCTCGCCCCCCTTCTCCTTCTGGGGCGGATGACCAGCACCCACAATTTAGTCAACTCCTTCCACACTTAATCCCGAACCAAGTTTGGGAATTTTTGGCCGCTGTCAAAGGCAAGCGCTCCCTATCCCCACCCTCTCATAATTCTACCTAGCAGGCGGCCTCCTCTGCCCCTGCTGCCTCTGCACCGCACATGCCCTCCGCTGTGGCGGATCCCACTTGTGAGGCCCCCGAATTTTGTGCATTTCATATTGTTTATTTGGTGCATATTATAAGTAATTACTTACCTATGTGCATGTGTATAAATATATATTATTCCTATGTGTATATTATATTTATTTATTTCTGTGCATAGTGTATTTAAATAATGTAGTGCATATAGTATGTATTTATATTGTGTATGTGTGTTTATTTAATCATTTCTGTGTTCTGGCCGAAATCCTTTTTAACGTCAATATATCTTGACATTAAGAGTGGATAAACGGCCACAGTTGTGCCGTTTACTGTATTCTGGTGTCAACATCGATGGACGTTGACTATTGGTCAACGAAAGTATGTTGGCCGTTTACTTCTCTGGATGCGTTATGGATTTCAGATCTGGAAACGTTGGCATTTCTTCCGGGTTCTTGATTAGGAAACCTATCTAACGGTAGGATGACTTAACCCTAGGCGCTCCCCAACCCTTAAACCGATAAAACCTAGTGTTTTTGGTCGGATTAAGACCTTAGGGTGGAGAGAAAAACCTAGGGTTCATTGTGAGAAAACCCAATCTTTGGCGAACTGGATCCGGCGATTGGAGGGGTCATCTGGCGATCTACTTCGACTGGGAGTTACTCCATTCATTGAGGAAGCTTCACCAACTCCGGAGGATCGATCTACATCAGCAGGAAGATTGGATCTAGGAGGAGAACATCACCTTCTTGGCATCGGCCGAGGAGGGCTTCTTCGACCAAATAATCCCTCCATCGATTTATTCCAGGCAAGTAGCTTAATGGTTCAATCCATAGACTCATCCCTTAGGGTTTTCATAATTTTCTAGATTTTTATTTCATACTTGGACCCCTAAGATTCTATGTTTTATGTGTTTCGGTCTGCACTGTGTGCAGATAGGAGATTGACGGCCACGTTGTTGCCATCAAGATCGTAGGTAAATGGCAGTCGATCATGATGTCTACCACTGTTGGCATCGAGACTCTGGATGTCAAGTTCCTCTGATTTTTCCAGAACAATGTGTGACTGCATGTGATGCAAATTTTCAGGTAAAAGTGAATACATGTATGTGTTTAGAAAATGTGGTCCTTTCTAATATGTTCATTAGATCATGCCATAAAATATTGATGATTTTCCAATGATAATTGTTATTTATAAAATTTCTGTTATGATAAAATATACATGATTTATAGAGTTTAATTCAGAGTAATTAGAATCGATGCATGTTATGATGTTATAAAATTTTCATGAACTCAGTATTACTGTATGCACGGTTCAGAACTGTTAGAACCATTAGTTCACTGTCTACCATGTTTAAAGAATTTATTATGATAAATTTCTTGTAATCCCTGTTAAATACGAAAAGTAGTTGTACTGCTCAGAAATTTATGAAAAATTAGTGATGTGTTTTGCGATGCCTATGTACTCTGTGGATAAATTTTCAGCATGTTCTCATAACTGTAAAGAGAGTCGTGAATTACTGAATATTTCTATACCATGTGTTAAGGATAGATTTCAATTATGTTTTAAAGTATTATTAGCAGCTTGATTAAATTCTGTTACTTACTGTTCATGGTTAAGTGTGTATTCAGAAATGATTTATACTTGCTCTATGATATGTGTGTGTGTGCATGGAAAGTGAGGGAACAAGTGGCTTGTGTGTGTATAATGATTAATGTGACAAGATAAATAATTTGTGCCCATAAGACACTGCCACCCTAGATTGCTTGGAGTTTGTTGGGTTATGATATGTGCTTAAATGTTTTTGATGATGAGTAATGTAATTGATGTTGTGTGAATGGCTGAAACATGATGACAATGACAAAGACATGAAAGATACAATCATGTGATAACATATTTTTATTGATCACCTATGCATTCATTTTATCTCACTTAGAATGTTTCTCAATGTAGGTGTGAATGCATATAAGTCAAACAACAAGAACCAAGTGAAAAAGAACAAGAAATGAACTTCAAGTGGCTACCTATAGACAACCAGAAATGTACTTTTCGACAGATAGACCAATCCAGAACAATCAAGCTACTGGAAGCCCAATTGGAGCAGTAGTTGTCGACAGATGCAATATACCTGTCGACAGATACATGCTGCCTGTCGACAGCCACAAATCGCCTGTCGACAGCTAAGGACTTCTAGCAACATCATGGTTTTGGAAACCAAAAGTTTGCAGTAGCTGTCGACAGCCATGAAGTGCCTATCAACAGACGAAGAGAAACTCAGATCTGATGGTCAGGATATGATCTGTATTGGGGTGATCCCTTCAAGCATGACTCTCCATACTTGGACACCCATATATATAGATCATATGAAGGTATTTTCGCAGCAAGAAGCCACCATATCTAAACCCTAAGCAAAACCCAAGAGAAGAGCTTCTCCCTGCTGCTCTGCTTCAACTCTCTATTCAGAACAAGGAAGATCTATTCTTCGAGCAGGATTGAAGCCGATTCATCCACGGTTCAAGCTTCTCCACCATCTGATAATCATCAAGACGAAGCTTGAAGTTTCTCTGGACGACCACTACGAAGAGTTCTACATCAGGATTTGTTTCTACATCTCTAAACTGTTCTTTTCTTTCCACTCTTCACTACTTTGTGTGTGTGGTAGTGGTTCAAGCGTTCCTTGTGCTTGATCCACGTGTGGATTGTTGTTCTGATTGTGTGTTTACATCAAACAATGTGGGTGTGTGTGTTGTAGAGTTGAACTCGCTCATAAGCAGTTGTTCTGCGTGTGTGTGTGGACGGTGGTCGTAGGATACACAAGTTGTGTACTCCAAACCACCTTAAATCTTCGTGTCATGTGGTTTGAACATTTCACGATAGATGTATGGTAGGCACGTTGATTACTCACACGCTAGATAGGTTGTTGTTCATTCTACTCACAATAAGCACACACATCATAGTTCAAATTCTATATAAATCTGTTTAAGTTTTTGATAAGTTAGCGTTGGATCAAAAAGAAGACCATAGTGTTTCTAATTGGTAGTAATCTATTCAACCCCCATTCTAGATTACTATTTAATATAATTCTGCATATCTTTCAATTGGTATCAGATCGAGGTTTCTCCGATTTACTACTTTATTAGCTTAATCTCACGATCAGGAGAAATTCGATCTCATGGAAACTAACAAGGGGTTTATGGCTGAAGGACACTCAGTGTCCAGACCACCCTTCTTTGATGGCACTGACTATCCGTATTGGAAAAATCGTATGCAGGTTTTTCTGAGAGCTCAAGACTACGAGCTATGGAAAATCATCAGCAAGGGAGCATATGAGTTGCCTGCTGATGAAGATACCTGGACTCGAGAACAGATTTGGAAAGGTACCTTGAATTGGAGTGCATTGAACATGATGCAGTGCGCCGTGCATCCCAAGGAGTTTTCAAGAGTCTCCACATGTAACTCAGCAAAAGAAATGTGGGACAAGCTTGAGCTCATTTACGAAGGTACGTCTGAGGTAAGGGAAACCAAAGCAAGCATGCTAGTATCTGAATATGAGATGTTTAAAATGAAAAATGAAGAAACCATTTCAGATATGTTTGCTAGATTCATGCTAATAATAAATGGGTTGAAAGGTCTTAAAAAGGAGTACTCAAAAAGTTACTTAGTTAGGAATATACTTCGGTCTCTTCCATCCTCTTAACATACTAAGGCCACTGTCATTGAGGATTCTAAAGACCTTTTCACAATGAAATTGGATGAACTAATTGGAGCCCTGATGACATATGAAATAAATCTGAAAAGAAAAGAAACTGAGGTAAATCCTAGAAAATCCATTGCTTTAAAAGCCTCTAACAAAAGTTCTTCAAGTTCTAAGAAAGAGGCACAACAGGAAAGTGATGAATCTGAATTGTCTAGTGATAGTGAGAATGATGAGATGGCCATGCTCACTAGACAGTTCAAAAAATTCCTCAGGTTCAAAAAGAAAGGCTCAGGTAACTCCAAAACTTTTCCAAAGAAAGATTTCACAAATAAGTTTGAGTCTAACAAGAAATCTAACATGATTGTGTGCTATGAGTGCAAGAAACTAGGGCACATGTGTAACGACCCTGGATATACATACCCAATAAGGGTCCATATCCAGATCCGTCTCCTGCAAATGGACCAAAGTCTCATAAGGGATATCTCACACACGGGTCCAAGAAGAATATAAAAGACAAACCATAATAGTAAGAGACACAAGAAGGAACATGTGCTCATATCTGCATATAACAATTTACAACTGTCCCATTACATTATTACATGTCCAAATTAAGAAGAGTACAACTACCTGGGGCATACCCCGAGGGAGCACAAGCTCACACAACTGTACTAACACTATTGTTGGTGGTACAAGTCTGTCATGACATCTCCTCAAGCCATACCATCGGTAAACCCTGAAAAGAACTGTAAGGGAGTAAGCATCAACAAGTCACTGGCTCAGTAGGGGACCACCCAAAGTCACACACAACACGGGAGGACCTCAACCCCAACGGGTCTCACAGGCAACACCAGAAGCCAAACCATATCATGCTCACAGTAAAGCATAATTAACAACCATTAAACATGATTACCTCTAATAGCTACAAAACTCGGAAAGAAGAAGAGACAACAGGACTAGCACAACACCCCTAGTCCGCTCTACAACAGTAAGCCTAGGCCACAAGCCTCACAGGCACACCACCTCAACAGATGGTCGCCTAAGCTGTAAGCCACATAGGCAAATCATTGCCTAAGCTACTAGCTTCAATGGCAAGCCTTCAACACATGGGTAACAAGACTGCTAACCAAGAGCTAATCCTTTATACCCTCAAACCATGATGTATCGAGTACCACACTTAAGTAACAGGACTGGATACCACGAGGCCAATCCATCGCGCACTAAACCTTATTTGGAAATTTACCCAAGAAAGGGTAAAACACAACACAGTGGAAGGTCTCACTGCATGACCTCCACTTCACCACCTGAAAAGGCTAGTACTCAGCATACTACGAGAAACTAGTGCCCACAAGAGGTACATGTACTTACCACTATGAGGTACCACCACTAAAACTCAAACACAACTGTGCCACCACCAGGGCACACCACAACCTGTGAAACCACAACCAGTGAGTCTCCGCTCACTAACTACAACGTCAATCGTGCCAACACCATGGCACACCTCGACGGGTAAAACCACAACCAACACACGCTATAATCAATAGCAAAGCACGAATCGGAAGGCACGACGCCACCACATGGGACAGACTACTGGTTCATTATGCCAGTATCCAACCCGGACAACACAACACAAGAACTACCTCTCAGTCTCGCAGTCATGGACGTAAGGTCCAACTACCGCTCCACAACACAAGTAAGGCCAAGGAACTGTGGAGACCAACCAAACTACCACAACCTACAGGTCACACACCCTGTAGGCCCATGCCTGGCACCTTTAGAGACTCTAGCCCGAGCTCTCTAAAGTGAGGCACTGGTAACAGGACTAGCTGGGGCCCAGTACGTCTACTGGTGTCCATAACCCCCAACCACGAGTGCGCTACAAGTGACTAAACACAAACTCTCACGAGTCACTGTCCCATTGTCGTCTTTCCCTTAGCCGGACGTACTACTCAAACACAAGAGTGATGGTGTCCAGGAAGACGACAAGACCTCAACGGTACCACTGCACCGGGACAATCCCGAGCACACACAGGTGCCTGGCTCACACAAAACCTGGGGCACCCAACTGAAGAGGTATTCCGGACTAGGCGCCGGACCACCACACTCGGCAATGCACACATATTCTTCATTATAAACCACGATACAAGTATTAGGAATAGCTTGTCCCCAGTCACTCTGTGACCTACAAGCTACATCACACCAACACACATGTAAACTACGATAATCAATCATAAACTCGCCTATCATTGGTCATCACATGACCTCCTTGCCACATACATATAATATACACTAATTATACACTAACTCTTAACTTTACTTACATTATACTACTTAAACCATTTCTATTAATCCATAAAAGACATCACAAGACTAAGGCTAGGTTCACACTGGAACCATCATTGCCCAGTCAATACAACATTATGTGCCATGCACATATTCATACTATGAAAACACTACACCAACTACGTAAACCATACGTAAACCACCCACTAACCACGTGGGCAACATGCTCACAGAGCTCTACAGGAGTCAATGCACCTCTTACCAAAGCCATGCACGTTAAACATCGATAATCGATAACCAAAACACCAAAAGCATACAAAGCAGAATCCTCGGCTGTGATTGCGACAGAGGCCAAGGCCGCCTTCTGATCGCGACCCCACGACATGTCGCGATAAGAAACCCTGTCGCGATGGGTCGTCCTGTCGCGACCTGGTCGCGACAGCAGGGTCCATCGCCTTCTCAAGAGAAAACCCTAATCCGGGAATCATCTCCAGATTTTCCATGCAAACCAACCTAAACACCGTTTCAACCCGATTTTCATGTTCATTTCACCTCCTAGGCATGGTATCTACTGTTTTAAAGCGGTAAACAAACTAACATGCAATCCACGTAACAAATCAAGGTAGAACTCCCTACCTCCATGAAGAACGTGCAAACCGGCTACGACACGACATCTCCCCTGCTACATGCGACATCCTCGAGTCAAGAGCGCATCGAACACCACGCCAGAACGCCGAATCGCCCAGAAAACCTGTGACAGCTCCTCTCCCGGTCGAGCAAAGCTTGTGTAAGCTTTGTTCGGCCAACCTTCTTAAAAACCGCACAGTGGTTGGGAACACGACGTACCTCCCCGTCGCGACCTTGTCGCGACGGACTAGGGCATCGCCTTCCCATTCTCGACGTCAGCAGGCCACCCCAACATGCGACATGCGGCGCACATGCAAACGTTGACCCAAAGCAGCGGCAACCAGAACGTGACCCCCACTGCCATCGCGTTCAGAACGCGACCTACACCTCCGTCGCGTTCACATCCAGTGAACCAACGGGCACTACGGGCCTAACCTGCTAGCCCACTAAGCTCCACACGACGCGCGGAAACCACAACTAAGGCCCAATGACTCCATATTGGTCATGAGCACCACACCAAAACCAATAAACGCGGATTCAAACTACCACTAAACAACGATCCATGAAGATCCAAAAAATGCACTACGTTACATTACTATCACCTAAAAAGGAATGTCGTCCTCGACATTCAAAATGAGCGACAATAAACCACACTATCACCTAAAAAGAAACAAAGCCATATACAAAGCTTCCTCTGCATCTTCTTTTCAAACCATCTACTGATTTCCATACTTGCTTTGCCTTCCCTTTCTTTTAAATTTATTCCACAACTACTTTATTCTCAAAACCCAGTCTGCCTTTCTTTACCTTCCAATTATAGGCGATTCTACCCTGCTATTAGCGCTCTATCTCCTTGGAGTGAACCTACTTCCACATTTTTCGGGCAATTCTACCTGCCCGATACACTTTATCTCCTTTGACTCAACCTATTACCACATTTTCATGGTTATGTTTGCAACATTTCTTTCTGGGCTGCTTTTCTTACTTGAATTCTTTCACTTTATTCTACTATACTAATTTTTCTTAATTTATCAAATTTCTTGGTGTCATTCCACTATTTACTTATCACCATTAACTATTACTTTACTTTATCTCTTCTCATATTCTCAATTACTCATTTCTTGCAAAATTTGCATTATCACCTTTAAATTTCTTGTCTCTTTTAATCATTCTATACAAACTACTTCCACTCATATTCAGCTAAGAATTTTTACTTTTTGTTCAATTGCATACAAATCTTAGACTTTCTTTTAATTACTTAAACTTTAGATAATCTCTTCCACGCTTCCGCTGCGCTACTCTGATCACACTAACATTTCACCAAATATTTCATGAATTTTGGATTTTCCTCAATCCATTAATAATTTATCTTGCTTTAAATCATACTGTCCAACTAACTTTACATTTCTCTTATCATATATCAATACCACTTAATTGACTCCATTCTTATTCCATCTTCTGCTATATCTTTGCGATACTGAATTCTAAATATTGATATATTTTTATTGATATACTTTCCTGTTTATATATTTTTCCTTGCTTTAAACAATATTTTCTAACTAATTTAACAAACCCAATTCATATCTTTTCACATCTTCCATTCTCAATACCCGAAAAATTGCCTTTACCTTTACCTGAAATCTTGCTCAACTATATAACATCAAATCTCAAAATTTCTTTACCATTAAACTGATTATACTGCTCTTCACCTTTTCTATTCCTCTTTCATTATGCATTAATCTTCTCACTATTCCTTAACTGATTTATTATAACTTTACTTCAAATTATGAAAATATTCTTATAACAAAATTCATTTATTCATCTAGATCACCTTACTGCATATTATTACACAAATTCTTATTACACACTTCCTGGAACACTTAACTATTATTATTCTATAATCTATCACATTCTTTTTCTTCATCAAATCTTTAATACTAAACCTTATCTTTACTATCAATAGCATAACACCATTTCTACAAAATATTTCTCTTAACTAGTCTACTAGCTGACTAATCTTCAGGTGCCATTTATGCTACAATTCTTCTTACTCTCCACCATAACTATAAACTAACTGCCAAATATAAACAACTTTACTATTACAGCTTATTCACAAATATCCATTCATAATCCACTTTGTTGTTTCCCATTATTTCTTAATGGGCTTAACCTCGTCTATTTTAGCTTACATAGCTTCAACTTACTTTAATTATTTAGCTTTAACTTCAGTCGGCCTCTAACACCAATTTCCCTTCTCTGCTTCCACAATCTATACACAAATGCTAACACCACTATTTTATCTTTAACACTGCAACCATATACAAATTTTTCTACGAAATCTTTATCTACTGCCTCTTACTAAACAAGCTTCACTCTCTCTTATAAAATTCTCGGAAAAATCTAACTTTACATTACTCTCTTACTTTCTCTTTAACCAATTGATCACCCGTACACATACCTACATGAGTTTCTATATTAAATTTTCTATTATCATCATTATTCATATCAACACTGTCTTTAAATTCTTTATTGTAATTATTTCTAATCACAAATTACACTTAAGGACAATCTTGATCATTGCTCCTCCACTTAGCAACATCTCATCTTAAGCTAGACTACTTCACTTAATCATTTCAAACCTAACATACCATTAATCATATTATTATCCAAACAACTCCTTAACATTTATTAACATAAATCTCAAACACAATAACTGTCTCTGCTATAGTTCTCAACCACAATTCACCCATTTAATAGTCCTAACCATAGAGCCCTATTCCTCATCACGATACAATTCCCTCTGTTATTCCATCACATCACTACCTTATATCTTTCTCCACTAACTTTGATCTTCATTAAAACACTTTTTACCCAATTTCATAATTGAATTCACTAATTCTTCCAATTTCTATAACAGAGAACCTTTAATTAACTATACTTTAACCACAACTGACATCCCAATAACTACTCACACTACACCATTAACCATACCATTCTCTTGTCATTACCCACAACTACTAATCTGACCAGCTAGACACACAATTCACATATTAAAACTCACGTGAAAACCGTACTAAAAAGCACAAGAAACCACAGACTTACTACCAGCGGTGGACATTAACTCATGTATTGGGACATTGTAACCTTAATGTCTTTTCATATTCTAACTGGACCATTGCTCTGATATCAACTGTAACGGCCCTAGATATCCACACCCAATAAGGGTTCATATCCAGATCCGTCTCCCGTGAACGGACCGAAGTCTCGCAAGGGATATCTCACACACGTGTCCAGGAAGAATATAAAAGGCAAAGCACAACAGTAAGAGACACAAGAAGGAACATGTGCTCATATCTGCATATAACAATTTACAACTGTCCCATTACATTATTACATGTCCAAATTAAGAAGAGTACAACTACCTGGGGCATATCCCGAGGGAGCACAAGCTCACACAACTGTACTAACACTACTGCTGGTGGTACAAGTCTGTCACGACACCTCCTTAAGCCACACCATCGGTAAACCCTGAAAAGAACTGTAAGGGAGTGAGCCTCAACAAGTCACTGGCTCAGTAGGGGACCACCCAAAGTCACACACAACACGGGAGAACCTCAACCCCAACGGGTCTCACAGGAAACACCGGAAGCCAAACCATATCATGCTCACAGTAAAGCATAATTAACAACCATTAAACATGATTACCTCCAATAGCTACAAAACTCGGAAAGAATAAGAGACAACAAGACTAGCACAACACCCCTAGTCCACTCTACAATAGTAAGCCTAGGCCACAAGCCTCACAGATACACCACCTCAACAGCTGGTCGCCTAATCTATAAGCCACACAGGCAAATCGTTGCCTAAGCTACTAGCTTCACTGGCAAGCCTTCAACACATGGGTAACAGGACTGCTAACCAAGAGCTAATCCTTTATACCCTCAAACCACGATGTATCGAGTACCACACTTAAGTAACAGGACTGGCTACCACGAGGCCAATCCATTGCACACTAAACCTTATTCGGAAATTTACCCAAGAAAGGGTAAAACACAACACAGTGGAAGGTCTCACTGCATGACCTCCACTTCACCACTTGAAAAGGCTAGTACTCAGCGTACTATGAGAAACCAATACCCAAAAGAGGTACAGGTACCTACCACTCCGAGGTACCACCACTGAAACACAAACACAACTGTGCCATCACCAGGACACACCACAACCAGTCAAACCACAACTAGTGAGTCTCCGCTCACTAACTACAACGTCAACCGTACCAACATCATGACACATCTCGACGGGTAAAACCACAACCAACACACGCTATAACCAATAGCAAAGCACGAGTCGGAAAGCACGCCACCACCACATGGGACAGACTACTGGTTCATGATGCCAGTATCCCACCTAGACAACACAACACAAGAACTGCCTCTCAGTCTCGCAGTCACGGACGTAAGGTCAAACTGCCACTCCACATCACAGGTAAGGCCAAGGAACTGTGCAGACGAACCAAACCACCACAACCTACAGGTCACACACCCTGTAGGCCCATGCCTGGCACCTTTAGAGACTCTGGCCCGAGCTCCCTAAAGTGAGGCACTAGTAACAGGACTAGCTGGGGCCCAGTACATCTACTGGTGTCCGTAACCCCCAACCACGAGCGCGCTACAAGTGACTAAACACAAACTCTCACGAGTCACTGTCTCATTGTCGTCTTTCCCTCAACCGGACGTACTACTCAAACACAAGAGTGAGGGTGTCCAGGAAGATGACAAGACCTCAACAGTACCACTACACCAGGACAAGCCTCGAGCATACACAGGTGTCTGGCTCACACAAAACCTGGGGCACCCAACTGAAGAGGCATTCCGGAATAGGCACCGGATTACCACACTCAGCAATGCACAAACCATGATATATATATATACTTACATATTCTTCATTATAAACCACGATACAAGTATCAAGAATAGCTTTTCCCCAGTCACTCTGCGACCTACAAGCTACCTCACACCAACACACATGTAAACTATGATAATCAATCATAAACTCGCCTATCATTGGTCATCACATGACCTCCTTTCCACATACATATAATATACACTATTTATACACTAACTCTTAACTTTACTTACAATATACTACTTAAACCATTTATATTAATCCATAAAAGATGTCACAAGACTAAGGCTAGGTTCACACTGGAACCATCATTTCCCAGTCAATACAACACTATGTGCCATGCACATATTCATACTACGAAAACACTACACCAACTACATAAACCATATGTAAACCACCCACTAACCACGTGGACAACATGCTCACAGAGCTCTACAGGTGTCAATGCACCTCTTACCAAAGCCATGCACGTTAAACATCGATAATGGGATAACCAAAACACCAAAAGCATACAAAACAGAATCCTTGGTTGTGATCGCGACAGAGGCCAAGGCCGCCTTCTGATCGCAACGCCACGACATGTCGCGATAAGAAACCATGTCGTGACGGGTCGGCCTGTTGCGACCTGGTCGTGAAAGCAGGGTCCATCGCCTTCTCAGGCGAAAACCCTAATCTGGGAATCATCTCTGGATTTTCCATGCAAACCACCCTAAACACCGTTTCAACCTGATTTTCATGTTCATTTCACCTCCTAGGCATGGTATCTACTATTTTTAAAGCGGTAAACAAACTAACATGCAATCCACGTAACAAATCAAGGTAGAACTCCCTACCTCCATGAAGAACGCACAAACCGGCTACGGCACGACGTCTCCCCTACTCCATGCGACGTCCTCGCGTCAAGAGCGCGTCGAACACCACGTTGAAATGCCGAATCGCCCAGAAAACCTGCGACAGCTCCTCTCCCAGTCGAGCAAAGCTTGTGTAAGCTTTGTTCGGCCAACCTTCTTAAAAACCGCACAGTGGTTGGGAACGCGATGTACCTCCCCGTTGCGACCTTGTCACGACGGACTAGGGCGTCGCATTCCCACTCCCGACGTCAGCAGGCCACCCCAACTTGTGACACACGGTGCACATGCAAATGTCAACCCAAAGCAGCGGCAACCAGAATGCGACCCCCACTGCCGTCGCGTTCAGAACGCGACCTACACCTTCGTCGTGTTCACATCCAGTGAACCAACAGGCACTACGGGCCTAACCTACTGGCCCACTAAGCCCCACATGACGCGCGGAAACCACAACCAAGGCCCAATGACCCCATATTGGTCATGAGCACCATACTAAAACCAATAAACGCGGATTCAAAGTACCTCTAAACAACGATCCCTGAAGATCCGAAAAACGCACTACGTTACAACATGAGAGGTGAATGCCCATAGCTCAAGAAGAAGCTGAAAAAGGACAAATTCACCTTCAAGAAAGCCAAGGCAATGATGGCGACTTGGAGTGATGAAGATGAAGATGGCGATGCTCAAGGAAGCTCTGGAGATGAAGAAATTCAGTGTTTAATGGCAAGGAGTGAAGACTCAAATGAGGTAAACTCTTCCTTTGAAAACTATACAGTTGATGAATGGGAAGAGGCATACACTTTTCTCTTTGAAAAATTTTGTGAATTCAAGTCTAAAAATAAAGTACTGAAAAAGAAACTCACTAATCTTGTGTCTAGCACAAACACTGATGAACAACTTGCAATCATGTCTAAAGAAATTGAATTGCTGAAAATTGAACAGGAAGGTCTCTATGAAGAAATGGATTGCATAAAAGAAAAATTGCAAGAAAATGAAAAGGAAAAATAAAGTCTAATCAATTCTCTTGAAAAACTTCAACATGAAAATCAAGAGATTCAGAAAAAGTTGGAAAAAGCTGAAAATGAATTAAAAGGAAAATCTAAAGATCTTTCAAGATTTGTAAAAGGAAAACAAAATCTTGATGTTGTTTTGGGTGTTAAACCAAATGTAACTAGGCATGGGCTTGGATTTCAACCAGAAAAACAAAAGAAACTAGGAGATAAATTGATTACATGTTTTGTTCATTGTAGTCCAAGTTCAAGTAAACAAGTTCCACCCAAGAGAAAGAATGCTCAAGCTAAAGGTAAACAATCGCAAAACAATCAAAAGACCTCTTCTGTTCAACAAGCCTGGAAGTACACTCAAAAGGGAAAACCATCCTGGCAACAAAAAGAAAAATACAAACACAAGTTCAACATATCAGCAAAAGAAATGTTTTGAGTAAAACAACATCATGCAATGTCTGTAAAAAACTTGGTCATACAGAAAATCAATGCTGGAATAACTCAAATAAACTAAAATTCAAACAAGTTTGGATTCCGAAGCATTTACTTTTTGGCATGAATGAAAAGTTTGGACCCAAAGAAATTTGGGTACCAAGACCTCTTGTCTGATCCATCTATGCAGGAATGCCTAGTAGTCTAAAATCAAAACAAATGGTACTTGAATAGTGGCTGCTCGAGGAACATGACGGGCGATAAAGATAAATTTTGTTTGCTGGTGGAAAAAGATGGATGTCAAGTTGTGTTTGGAGGTAACAATAAAGGTCAAATAATTGGCACAGGTAAGGTAGGTAAGTATGCTTTCAACTCAATAGATAATGTGCTCTTAGTTGATGGTCTGAATCACAATCTCCTGAACATTAGTCAATTGTGTGATTACATCATTGAGAAGAGAATTGGGATTGTGCAAAATTCAATGAATCCAATACCAGATTGCAGAGTAAATAATCCTTGTGTGTAGTGACTATGAGGTATACCAAATGGTGACATGTGGAAGAACAAGTTAGGCTTGTTTGGAAACTATCATTATGCGTGAGTAAACATACTCCGCCAAGTATCCATAATCTACTTATACATAAAGGTCATTAACTCCATAATAAAGTATTTGGTTTCTTTTAATTTTGTCACATGCATCTCCTTAAAAATAAAAAAATAAAAAATGAAAATGAATTTTTGGTGTTCACATGCTTATGGATGTTCTTTTGTGTGCAAATGCTTGGTATGGATGTATATATTCCTGATTGATTTACTTGAATGTGAGTCATCACATGCACACACTATGGGGGAGTAAGTTTAGGCTAAGTGAGTGAAATTCTTAAGGGTAACCCTTCATACTCAATGTGTCATAATCCCTCCTTTAATTAAGTCAAATTTCTCTCAATCCCAAGCCTTTAAACTGAGTTTTTCAAGTCCCTGTGGATAGCCACAATCCTATATGTTGTCAGCCAAGCCTTTCCAGAACTCAGTTTCTGAAGAAATTCAGTAGTTGTTGACAGCCCCACTCTACCTATCGACAGATGGCCTCTCCCAGAACCTCCATTCTTCTGGAATTCAGTACCTGTCGACAGGCACATTTTTGCTGTCGATAGATACACCTCTTCTGTCAATTCTTCATCTTTTCTCATCCATTCTTCATAAGTATGTTTCTATTACTGATGCAAGGGGAGTATTGGGAAGAAATATTCATTACAACCTTTCATACTCACATAGTATCAAAGACATTTAGTTAATCACAATGATTTTGAAATAACATTTTGTGTTTGAGTCTAGGTTGTATCATCTAGAAAACATTGAACAAATCTAATGATTTTAACCTAACTCACTTGAATAAATCCCTTGTGAATGATCATGTTTCTAAAGTGGATTGACAAGTAAGAAGGTTATTGAACTTAATGATTTTACATTGGCCTTTGACTTTAAATAACCTTTGACCTTGATTTTAAAATTCAAACATGAAAAAGGGAGAAAAGCTACCTATTTCAAAACTCAAAAGATATAACAAAATTTATATGCAAGGGATAAAAGCAGAGCAATGATGAACATCATTGAGTAACCGGGGACATGGGCATCACAAATGTCTATCTTTGCATCAAAAAGTTCTTTCATTAACTCTGCATAATGGTATGATAGTCACTAACACTGAGTAACTGGGGGTAAGGGCATCACAAATGTCTACCTTCACGTCAAAAGGTGGAAGTGATACTAATTACCACTTTTCCCACATTAACTTCATAAAATATATTGTTTCAATACTAGAAATAGAGTGAAGCCTCCAAGAGTTTAAATTAAGCGCAATGGGTTGTTTAGTGTCAATTGTTCATGTAGACATTATCTTTAGTTACCAACTGAACATCACCCACTACGGTATATGATTTTCTTAATTGGTTTTATTCAAAGGGGTTATCTTAGGTTCATATGTTTTTGAACGGTGTTTTCTAAATGCTAAATTTTAAGATTCCCAAAGTATTATCTCTTAACCATTGTAGCATTTTTATGTGTCTTGATACTAGTGTTTATGACACTTTGTAAAGGGTATAGACCTATTCTCAACCTTAAAATCCCATGTGCATACTCATTCCCAACACAAAACACTCAAAATTCTATTCTGGGACACATCTGCATAGTAGCTGTCGACAGCTGGCTGGGCGCTTGTCAACAGTCGGTAGTCTAGACGGTTCAGAAGACCATCCGACTCGGATGTTGGCTGGATTTTGTGGGACCCTTCCTATTCAAACTCTTTTTAAAACCCTTTAAAGGGTAACCCACTTCTCTTCACCTTCCTCCAAAAGGTGAATCTTCCTTCTTTTAAACCCCTAAACCCCTCTCCTTCCTCCAAAACCGAAATCCCCAAACATCCTTCTGTTCTTTCCTGCTTTCTCCTCCTGTCTTCTTCCTCTTCTCAGAGCTCTTCCCAACTCCAACCCTTCCACTCACATGGCTCCCAGGAAGAAGTTGTGTGCCTCTTGTCAACACCATGATTCACCCGAAGCCAGCGAGGGTTCCAGGGCACCATCTGAGCACCGGAGCAAGCATCGGGACGACCGTTTTCCGGAGCTAGTTATTCCCCAGGGCTTACATCTCACCAGGGTACGGGGAACCTTTCAACACTTCATATAGCCACGCTATGTGGATTTTGTCTCCCTTGAAGACATGTTCCTGGGTCTCCAGCCCCTGTTTGACACCCAGGGTTGGACGGTTTTTCTATACTCCCACAACCGGTATTCTTCGACCACTGTGATGGAGTTCTTCAACAACATGGGGAAATCAGCTGAGGGTGATCTATTCACCACGGTAAGAGGTATTCCCTTCCAGATCTCACCAACCCTCTTCACCCATGCTTTCCAAATCCCTAACTCTGGGGTTGATGTTCTACTCAACCATCCCTCTACCTCGGAGTACTACAATCTCCTCACCCTCGAGCCGTATGATTCTACCAAGGATCATATGAAGCTGAATGCCAACACATTCCCTCCACTTTGTTGCCCAGTTGATGAGCCCAGAGGGGGGGTGAATGGGTCTTTAAAAATTAATCTAGAAGATACCTGTAACTCAAAACAATCACACAAACATTCTTCGAAATAGGTTAGTGACAGTTAGTTTAAATAACAATCACACAAAGAAGGCAGTCACACAACACAAGGATTATCCTGGTTCGGACCTCCTTTCCTTAGGAGTCCTACGTCCAGTCCCTGAGCAACAACTCAGGATTTCACTAACTAGGGAACAGTCCCCCTAAGGATGCTACAACACCCAGCTCAGCTGGTCTTCCTTCACACACGAAGGGAACAACACCCTGGATACCACCAGGTCTTCCTTCACACCCGAAGGGAACAACACCCTGGATACCACCAGGTCTTCCTTCACACCCAAAGGGAATAACACAGAGAAGAATGAATGACTTTCAAGCCCCTAGATCAAGCTTTTGATAAGCAAGGATCTGAAGCAACTAGAACTGAGAGCAAAGAGATTTTAAACAAGTCACACTCTCAGAACTATACAGGCTCTCTCAAGATTTTCACAAACTAGTGGGGAGCAAAAGAGCAAAAGCTAAGTGGAATAACGGTTCTTGGCTCTGGACTTTCTTTAGAAGAAGTTGAATGCTTGAATACTCGATGTCATCTGTTCTTCTGACTTGAATTTATATCTTCAATTTGAAATGAAGACATTGAAGTGTCCGTTGTCTCTCTTTTGAGTAGTCGTTAGACTGAATGACATCTGGAGTCTTGGAAGCTTCCAGTCACAGTCTTTTGATCACTTGAGCACGCAAAGAGATGAGATCTTCAGAAATATCTGTTGGCTTCTATTTTGTTTAACGTTGTACCATGAAGCTAGTTCAGAGGTCTGCACAAATGTCAATCTCAAATAGCAGACAGCTAAGCTGTCTCTGATGTCAGTCAACGTCAGTAGCAATAGACATGAAAATAGTAATGCCAAATAGCTTAAGTCTAAAAGACGTAATCAGAGTAGGCACGATAAAGGATGATATAGTCTGCATGCATGCAGAGATACGTTCAGATCTCATAAATGCAAAAGCGTCAGAGAGATGTCTACGTGGACTTTGACTAGTCAACGCTTTTAAGATGAATAAGATATCAAGATATGAAATCCATGGTTATATGACTTATGAAGTCGTTATGAATGCTAACAAGTCATTATAGAGAGCAAATCGTTATGAACACTTATCAAGTCGTTATGAACTCTAAGGAAATCGTTATGGTAACTTATGAAGTTGTTACAACAAGCAAGTCGTTGCGAGTTCTAAAGAAATCATTATGGTAACTTATGAAGTCGTTACAACAAGCAAGTCGTTGCGAGTTCTAAAGAAATCGTTATGGTAACTTATGAAGTCGTTACAACAAGTAAGTCGATGCGCTTTCTAAAGAAATCGTTGTGAATACTTATAGAATCGTTACGGCGAGCAAGTCGTTGCGAGTTCTAAAGAAGTCGTTATGGTAACTTATGAAATCGTTACAACAAGCAAGTCGTTGCGCTTTCTAAAGAAATCGTTGCGATAACTTATAGAGTCGTTATGACAGGCAAGTGTTGCCCTTTCAAAGAAATCGTTATGAATACTTATAGAATGTTACGGCGAGCAAGTCGTTACGGGTTCTAAGGAAATCGTTATGGTAACTTATAGAGTCGTTGCGACAGACAAGTTGTTACGAGCTCTAAAGAAATCGTTATGAATACTTATAGAGTCGTTGTGACGAGCAAGTCGTTACGGGCTTTAAAGAAATCGTTACGGTAACTTATAGAGTCGTTGTGACATCGACTTGTTTGAAACAATATGACTTTTCAGTTTATAAGGAAATCGTTGCGATCACTTATAGAATCATTACGACATCGATTTGTTTGAGACAACATGACTTTTCAGTCTTATAAGGAAATCGTTATGAACTTCAACAAAATCGATATGGACTTAGAGAAATATCATGTTGAAAAGATTAAAGCTTCAGAGATGTAATGCATACCTTTATTGACTTGTTTGACCTTGGTATTTTTCTTGTACTTAAGACTTATGAAATATTCATTAGATATAATTGATAAACTCTTGTTTGGTTTTGTTAATCATCAAAATATGTATATATATGTAATTAATTAAAATTGCATGGGGACAGACTAATCATCAATCTCCCCCTTTTTGGTGATGACAAAACTGAACAATAAGCATGGATAAAAGTATCTGAAATTTGTTGTAAAGAGATGATATGCTAAGTTTCTAAGCAAAATTTAAAATTTCAGACATGCTAAGTATTTTCTCCCCCTTTTTGTCATTAAGCAAAAAGATAAACTTCGACAAAGAAAGAAGAGAGAAAGAGAAATAGAGAATACACAGAAGGTCATGTCATTTACTGTGGAGGTACAGGTAAATAGAAGGCAGGAGACAACAGAGAGGCAAAATGGGAGATGGTTTCCCATGCCTGAACTTCCTGCTCTTCAAAAAGATTTTTAAAAACTCCAAAAGACACAGAGTAAGATGGTCCCATGGTGGAAGCCATCCGTTTGAGATGAAGATCTAGGTGCTGATAGAGAAGATCAGCATATGCATTCTTGTCCATGTTCATCTTGAGAAAACGACGAGTGCCAAAGCTGGCACAGGTGAGGAATTGGTCCATGGTGACAGGGTAGTGGTTGTGGTTATCTCTGAGAGCTTTGTGCATAGCCACATACACTTTGTATCTTTCCTCCCAGACCTTGAAGGGGTCATCAACAAGATTAATGGAGTTCATATCTAGGAAAGTGGCTGGAGAAATAGCTGGTTTGCCTTCCCTGGCCTGAGCTTCATTGAGTTCAAACAGCTGCTGAGCTGACAGGGGGTAGAACTTGGACCATTCAGAAGATGTGAGCCTTTCACATTCAGACAGAATAGGGGAGAGAACTTCAGCACTTACATGGCCCTGGTGATATTCCCTAAATAGGAATCTAGTAAAGGAAACCAGGTAGCCTTTCTGCACTTTAATTCTGCCCAAGACTCTGGCAAAACGCTCAAAGATGATGGATCCTACAGAGGATTCCATAACTAGAAAGTGAATTTGAGGAAGGGCTATCTCCTCAGGTATTTGAAGGGTAGCAAAATCTACCTGAATATCTGAAGATTGAGAGATATCTGGAGTCAAAGCTGAAATGGCCTTCCTGAACTGACAGAGCTGAACTTCTGGAAGTCTATGAATATATCTGTAGTTGTTGAATAGCATGAAATGCCTGATCATTTTTATTTCCGATTGAATGTAGGGTGCCCAGAGTTCTTGGTGATACATCCTGAACCACTCAGATAGGGTCAAGGAGTGGTCCCTTGGAGGAAATCTGGCAGATTTGGCAAGAGTGAACTTCTTGAGAAGATCCTTGTGACCTTTGCCCCACTGCTCTTCAGATTTGGAGTGAGCAAGAGAGAAGATTTTGGACTTTTCGGATTTTGAAAGAGAGGTATAGGGTAGAATGGTGTTCAAATGATCTGTAAGGTTTTGAAAGGGAAGGTTGATGATGGTGGCAAAAACAACTTTGGAAAGGTATTCCCTATACAGTGGGTTATGTTTGTTGTCCACTGTGAGAGAAAACCACAAAGGTGGGTATTTGGGTTCAGAGGAAGAGGAAGAAGTAGAAGTAAGTTTCCTCTTCTTGGGGGCAGGACTAGAAGGATCTGCCCTGTGAATATGTTCTCCCACTTTCAACACAGACCTGAGGATCCCTTCCTCAAATTCATCCTTTATTTTTTCAATAAAGGGAGAGTTGAGTTGAGCTTGTTCAGGTATGATAGTGATGAAAGATGGTGGAGGAGTAGGATGAAGAAAAGAGTGTGAAGTAGTTTGGAGATCATCAGCTGGTCCAAGGGAGGGACCAGAGGAGGAGGAGGATGCTCCAGCTGAGGATGCTGGAGGGGCCTCAAGTATAGGAGAAGGAGAAGGAATGGTGGACTGAAATGGTGTAGGAGAAGAAATTGGTCTAGATTGAGGCTTCTTGAATGTTTGAGGAGCAGGAGGTGCTGTAGGAGCTGATGGTGGAGTTGGAGGAATAGGTGTGTGAGAGGGGAAGAGGGAGCTGGGGGCTTGGGTGCCAAGAACTCTTCTGCCTCTATCTGCACAGACTCACTCTCCAATGGCCCTGATGGCCCTGATCCTTGCTCAGATGGCCCTGTTGGCCCTTCAACCTGATCAGCTGGCCCTGTTGGCTCTACCTCTTTTGGTGCTGCTGCTGCTTCTGGTGCTGCTTCTGGTGTTGCTGCTGCTTCTGGAGGAGGAGGAGCTTGAGCTCCAACTGCCTTGATAATATCTGAGAGCATGCCTTTCATGCTGCTCATTTCCTTGTTAAACCATTTCATAGCATTTCTGATTTGTCCCAATTCTTTGTTGGCTGAAGCTTGGCTCAGAAATATAGAGTTTACATCTGACTGGAGAGTACATAATAGCTCACCTTGAACATTCAGCCTTTCAATCACTGGCTTCAAGTTTATGACAATTTTCTGCTTGACCTGCCTCTCAAACGGAGAATCAGCCAGGAGAGGAACTCCAGAGGCAACTTCTTTTCCTTTCTTCTTGCCTTCCTTTGCTGGAGGAGGTTGATCATCATCTGAGCTCGAAGAGCTTGCAGTCTCCCCTTCTCTGTCATCCAAATTTGGAGAATCTCCATGCTTTTCATCCTGATCAACATCTGGAGTTGCGTCTACTGAACCTTCTTTTGATAGCTCCCCCTCAATAGGAGCATCTTCTTCATCTGATACTTGCTCCCCCTGAATGGGAGCAGATTCCATCACAGAGTCACCTTGGGCAGCTGGGTGCTCTACCTCTACTTGAACATCTTCCATTGGTTCATCAATGTGGCCTGATGCCACAGTCTCTTCTGCAACTCTGCCACTTGTTTCTGGAGCACTTGAGATAAAAGGAATCGAATCAATGATGTCTGCCAGAATAGATGCAACTACAGTTGAGGGAAGTGGGTCCTCAACTGGAATAATGTCCTCTGGGAGAAGATCCTCAATTCTCCTTTCTGCAAAAATTGAACTGATTCTTCTGGAAATCCTGAAGCTTCTACAGACGCTCTTTCTTCTTCTACTGCACTTTCAGACTGAACTTCTGCAATGGAGGGGCCTGAAGATTCTGCTGCTCCAACTGCTGGAGCTGAAATTGACTCCACTGGCAATTCTGGAATCATATCCGCTGATCCCATCTCCTGATGAACAACTGAGGTGTCGTTAATGATGGCTTCGCCTTCAGCAACTGAAGCCTTGAACCAGACACCACTTTCCACAGAGAAGCCACTCTTCTTCAGGTTCCTGGACCTGATTGCTTGGCCCATTTTCTCTACAACTGCCCCAGAAAGATCAACACCGAAGTGTTTGAAGATCTTGGTAAGTAGGTGGGCATAAGGCAGGGACACATTGAACTTACTCTTGGTGTCCCAAATCTGATCTCTTGCAAACTTCATTCTTTCCATTATCACTGCGGCCATATTTATCTCCTTATTCTGAATGGCCCAGTACATCATGTCCGAATCGGCTTTGTGCAAGATGAAAAAGTTGCACTTCTGGGAACTAAGATTTGACAGACAATAAAATGGAGAAGACGGTTGAAGGCGGATAGTTGATTTATATCGATCTTGCCGTCCCTCAGCTTGAATCCTGGCCCGATAATTCCCAAACCTTTCACTTGGGCGTCCACGGTGTGAACCCCACTAAATCCGGAAGTCTTTACATTGAACAACATTTTCAGCAACTCAGGGTCTATCCTAATCATGGTTCCCTTTACTGAAGAAACTAGAGACCCATCTTCCTCTGTTCTCATACACACGAAGAAGGCTTTTACCAAGTCCGGATAACTGACCTCTGAAAAGGTGGAAATTTCTGTCCACTGCATCTGATTGATCAAATCTACTACGCTGCTCATTCCACTTTTCCTCAGATTAGCGACATCTACTTCTTTATTGCCACAGAGCTTTGTCTTCACAAAAGTAAATCTCTCTGCTGCTCAGGAGTGAGGAACTCGGCGCTGTAGCCACCCAAACTGCCGGCGATAACTGGTGCGGCCATAGATTCAGGTGGGAAAGGCAACGGAGGGTGGAGACGGAAGGTGAGGAGAAGGAATCCTCAAGAAATTTTGCGGGAAGTAGGAGGAAGATTCAAATTTGCAGAGGATTGAGATGTGAGTTGTTAGGGCATCGGCTCAAGCGACAGGATAAAAGAGGGGAAAAGGTAGACGATGAGATACGAATCGTTCTGTCATCGATTTTATGAATAAATTAATGCTACGTGGAAAGTGAGGCGCCAAACGGCGGTGGAAAACGACAAAAGGTTTTGACTATTCAAACGGACTTCAATGAGAGAGCGGTTACAACAATACAATTTGAATTTCTTTTGCTTATCGCCATGGAGGGAAAAATTACTTTAATTCTAAAATTTAATGTGCCACTTGTAAGCAAACTTTTATCACAAATTGCACATGCCTAATTCCCTTCTAAGAGATGTAAATCTCTCTTCAGGTAAGGCTTTTGTGAAAATGTCTGCTAATTGGCCATTTGTATCAATAAAGGATATTTCAATATTTCCATTTGCAACATGATCACGAATAAAATGATATCTAACCTCAATATGTTTGGTCCTTGAGTGCTGGACTGGATTCTTGGTGAGATTAATGGCACTGGTGTTGTCACACAGCAACGGGATTGATTTGATATTTAATCCAAAGTCCTCAAGCTGTTGCTTTATCCATAAGAGTTGTGTGCAGCAACTTCCAGCAGCCACGTACTCAGCTTCAGCTGTAGAGAGTGCTACTGAATTTTGTTTCTTTGAGGACCAAGATATCAAACACCCTGCAAGGAACTGACAACCACCACTGGTGCTCTTTCTATCTAATTTGCATCCAGCATAGTCAGCATCAGAGTAACCTACTAGGCTAATTTCACAATGTTTTGGATACCATAGACCTAAGTCATGAGATCTTGCTAAATATCTAAATATTCTTTTCACAGAAATTAAATGTGATTCTTTAGGATCTGCCTGATATCTAGCACACATGCATACACTAAATAAAATATCAGGTCTACTAGCTGTTAAATAAAGGAGTGAACCTATCATACCTCTGTAGATCTTTTGATCTACTTTCTTACCATCTTTGTCACTGTCCATTCTTGTTGATGTACTCATTGGTGTCGACAGTGGCTTGGTATTTTCGAATCCAAATTTCTTCAAGAGTTCTTTTGTGTACTTTGCTTGACTGATGTGAATTCCTTCCTTTCCTTGTTTGATTTGAAGTCCAAGGAAATAGTTGAGTTCTCCCATCATACTCATTTCAAATTCTCCCTGCATTAACTTTTCAAAATACTTGCAAAGAGACTCATCAGTAGAACCAAAAATGATATCATCTACATAGATTTGAACTAATAGGATGTGTTTGACTTTTGACTTTATAAAAAGAGTACTATCTACCTGACCTCTACTGAAACCATGATTTAGAAGAAAAGAGCTAAGCCTTTCATACCAGGCTCTAGGTGCTTGCTTTAAACCATATAATGCCTTGTGAAGTTTGAAAACATGATTAGGAAATTCTGTGTCATCAAAGCCCGGAGGTTGTTCCACATAAACTTCCTCTTTTATGAAACCATTTAAGAAGGCGGATTTAACATCCATTTGAAATAGTGTCAAGTTCAAAGCAGATGCATATGCAAGTAATATTCTAATGGCCTCAAGTCTAGCTACAGGTGCATAGGTTTCATCGAAATCTATGCCTTCCTCTTGAGAATAGCCTTGAGCTACCAATCTGGCCTTGTTTCTTAAGATTGCACCAGTTTCATCCAGTTTATTTCTGAACACCCATTTGGTGCCAATGACTGGATGGTCTGATGGTCTAGGAACAAGTGACCATACTTGGTTTCTCTTGAATTGATTTAATTCATCTTGCATGGCTACTATCCAAGATTCATCAGAAAGAGCTTCATTGACTGTCCTAGGCTCTATCTGAGAAACAAAAGCTAGGTAATCACAAGGAATAACATTACCTCTTGTTCTTACCCCTATGGATGGATCACCAATGATATTTCAAGTGGGTGATCTTTCTTGTATCTCCACTCCTTTGGAAGGTTTTCATGAGTAACTTCTTCTTGTTGTAATTCTTCCAGAGGTGGATCATCTTGTCCTCAATTGATGCATCTTTTAGTTTCTTGGATAGTTCTTCTGCATCATCATCGTCACTATCTACTTCCTTTCTCAAGGAAGGGTTAGTTTCATCAAAAATAATGTGCACAGATTGTTCAATCAACAAGGTACGTTTATTAAATACTCTATAGCCTTTGGGTTTAGACGTGTACCCCATGAAGATGCCTTCATCTGATTTGGCATCCAACTTACCAATGTCCCTTTTTCCATTGTTGTGAATGAAGCAAGGGCACCCAAAAGTCCTAAAGTGGCTGATCTTTGGCTTCTTCCCTTTGAATAGTTCATATGCAGTCTTCTTCAGGATTGGCCTGATCATTACTCGGTTGATAATGTAGCTTGCTGTATTGACTGCTTCAGCCCAAAAGTATCTTGGCAGATCATATTCTGAGAGCATAGTTCTTGCCATATCCAATAGGGTTTTGTTCTTCCTCTCAGCAATGCCATTTTGTTGAGGTGTCCTTGGTGCTGAGAAATTATGCTCAATTCCCTGATCATCACAAAATCTAGCAAATTTTCATTTTGAAATTCACCACCATGATCTGATCTGATAGACACAATGCTGAACTTCTGATCTTTCTGAACTTTCTTACTGAAGCTGACGAAACTTTCAAAAGTGTCATCTTTATGTTCTAGGAATGATACCCATGTGAATCTTGAGTAGTCATCAACTATGACAAATCCGAAATTCTTTCCTCCAAGACTGGTAGTCCTCATTGGCCCAAATAGATCCATATGAAGGAGCTCCAAGGGTTTTGAGGTGGTCACTATCGTCTTTGACTTGAAGGAGACTTTGGTGTGCTTTCCCTTAGCACAAGGTTTACATACACCCTCCAATTTTGTACTAACCTTAGGTAGACCTTCCACAAGATTCTTCTTTAGCAATTTTCTCATGCCATCTATGCTGCAATGTCCAAGTCGTCTGTGCCATAATTCTGTGGATTTATCTTTATTTGCTGCCAGGCAAACATTTTGAACCTTGAGTTCTTCAAGATAGAGCACATACAAATTCTTTTCTCTATTAGCTTCAAAGATGACTGTTCCATCCTTCAGTATGCTGCACTTTGACTCTTGAAACTTGATCTGATGGCCTCTGTCGCACAGCTGGCTAATGCTGATGAGATTGTGCTTCAATCCCTTGACTAATAGCACATCTTCTATGACTGTTTTTCCTTTGTTATTCACAGAGCCACTGCCTATCACGGTTCCTTTCCCATTATCTCCATAAGTAACTGTTCCATCTTCAGCTTGGAGATGAGAGAACAACTTCTGGTTTCCTGTCATGTGTCTTGAGCACCCACTATCCAAATACCATTTGGATGCTCGAGGGTTAACCTGAAATAAAAACATCAAGCTTTAGGTACCCAAATTCTTTTGGGTCCTGATTGGTTAGTATCATTAATTTTACCTTTTAATATCCATTTTTTATGTCTTGTTGGGCATGTAGTTATAATATGTCCTAACTTATTGCAGTGACTACAGCAGGATAACTTAGTCACTTTTTCTATGTATTTGAAATCAGCTTTGTATGCTACATCTTGTTCGGGTACAAATTTTGGTGTTGGATATGTTTTAGGATAGACTATGGTTTCTTCATTATCTGGGGGTGTATATCCTAACCCATTTTTCTTCTTACCTGATCTCCTAGCACCTTTTAATATTAGAGAGTTTTTACCATTAGTAAATTTTTCTAGTGTGCTTGATAGTTTATCATTTTCTTCATTTAAGCTTTTAATTTCTTTCCTTAATTCATCTGTACTTTCCTGTTTTTCTAGTTTAGTTATTTGTTCATTCTTAGCTTTTAGGTCTTCACATAACAGTTCATTTCTTCGTTTAAGTTCAGTTATTTGACTTTCTAATTGTTCATTTTCTGATTTTAGATCTGAGTTTGTATTTTCTATACAGACTATGTTTTTCTTACTTACTTTTAATAATTTGGTTACTTCTTTATATTTTTCATAAAGTTCGTTGAAAGCCTCTTCTAAACTATCGGAGTCTGAACCATTGCATGAATCAAAAGAGGAGTCAGAAGTTACCTTTTCTTCAGTATTTGCCATGAAGGCCAAGTGGGCTTTTTCTTCATCACTGCAGGAGCTTGACTCACTATCTGAGTCGCTACTGTTTTCCCATGCTGCTGCCATTGCTTTCTTTTTGTACTTTCTAAACTTCTTGGAACTGTCCTTCTTCCTGAACTCTGGCTTCTTTAACTTAGGACACTCAGTCTTAATGTGTCCTGGCTTCTTACATTCATAGCAGATGGGTTCTCCTTTCTTTATTTCTTTTCCATCTCGCTTTTTGAATTCCTTATTCTTTTTGAAATACCTTCTACCAGATTGAGATTTCTTCTTTTTAGCCAAAATTCGCTATAACTTTCTAGATAACATAGCTTCCTCATTCTCGCTGTCTGCATCACTTTCGCTTTCAGCTGAGCTTGCATCTGGTGAATCTTCTTCAGCTTTTAAGGCGTTGGAGTGCTTCTTTCTGCTAGAGGACTCTCCTAGCCTTTCCATATTGATCTCATGGGCCATGAGGGACCCAATGAGCTTTTCTACAGACATTCTCTTCAGGTCATTAGCTTCTTCTATTGCTGTGACTTTTGGAGTCCATGAGGACGGTAAGGATCTAAGTATCTTTCTTACCATATCTCCCATCTCATAGACTTTCCCCAGGCTAGCCAGTCCATTTGTGATGTCAGTGAACCGGCTGAACATTTGAGTTATGGACTCACTTGATTGCATCTGAAATCTTTCATATTGAGTGACAAGAATATCGATTCTTGTTTCCTTCACTTTGTCTGTGCCTTCATAAGTAATCCTGAGCTTTTCCCACATTTCCATTGAGGATTTGCAGGCTGAAACTCTGTTGAATTCCTTCTTACTTAGAGCACAGCATAGGATGCTCTTTGCTTTGCAATTCAGGGAAATCTTCTTCCTGTCATCATCTGTCCATTGTGCTTTCTCATTTGTGACTAACAGATCACCTTCTTCTACTATGGACCAAATTTGATAGTCGTGTCCTTGTAAAAAGTATTCCATTCTGGTCTTCCAGTAAGGATAATCTTCACCATCGAAGAGAGGGGGTCGGTTGACGGACTGACCTTCAAAGTTACCTTGGGCTGCCATGGATCTTTACTCTTCAGATCGTTGGATCCTTTCTTTGTCGAAGAGACTAGCTCTGATACCACTTGTTGCCCAGTTGACGAGCCCAGAGGGGGGGTGAATGGGTCTTTAAAAATTAATCTAGAAGATACCTGTAACTCAAAACAATCACACAAACGTTCTTCGAAATAGGTTAGTGACAGTTAGTTTAAATAACAATCACACAAAGAAGGCAGTCACACAACACAAGGATTATCCTGGTTCGGACCTCCTTTCCTTAGGAGTCCTACGTCCAGTCCCTGAGCAACAACTCAGGATTTCACTAACTAGGGAACAGTCCCCCTAAGGACGCTACAACACCCAGCTCAGCTGGTCTTCCTTCACACACAAAGGGAACAACACCCTGGATACCACCAGGTCTTCCTTCACACCCGAAGGAAACAACACCCTGGATACCACCAGGTCTTCCTTCACACCCGAAGGAACAACACCCTGGATACCACAGGTCTTCCTTCACACCCAAGGGAATAACACAGAGAAGAATGAATGACTTTCAAGCCCCTAGATCAAGCTTTTGATAAGCAAGGATCTGAAGCAACTAGAACTGAGAGCAAAGAGATTTTAAACAAGTCACACTCTCAGAACTATACAGGCTCTCTCAAGATTTTCACAAACTAGTGGAGAGCAAAAGAGCAAAAGCTAAGTGGAATAACGGTTCTTGGCTCTGGACTTTCTTCAGAAGAAGTTGAATGCTTGAATACCCGATGTCATCTGTTCTTCTGACTTGAATTTATATCTTCAATTTGAAATGAAGATGTTGAAGTGTCCGTTGTCTCTCTTTTGAGTAGTCGTTAGACTGAATGACATCTGGAGTCTTGGAAGCTTCCAGTCACAGTCTTTTGATCACTTGAGCACGCAAAGAGATGAGATCTTCAGAAATATCCGTTGGCTTCTATTTTGTTTAACGTTGTACCATGAAGCTAGTTCAGAGGTCTGCACAAATGTCAATCTCAAATAGCAGACAGCTAAGCTGTCTCTGATGTCAGTCAACGTCAGTAGCAATAGACATGAAAATAGTAATGCCAAATAGCTTAAGTCTAAAAGACGTAATCAGAGTAGGCACGATAAAGGATGATATAGTCTGCATGCATGCAGAGATACGTTCAGATCTCATAAATGCAAAAGCGTCAGAGAGATGTCTACGTGGACTTTGACTAGTCAATGCTTTTAAGATGAATAAGATATCAAGATATGAAATCCATGGTTATATGACTTATGAAGTCGTTATGAATACTAACAAGTCATTATAGAGAGCAAATCGTTATGAACTCTAAGGAAATCATTATGGTAACTTATGAAGTGTTACAACAAGCAAGTCGTTGCGAGTTCTGAAGAAATCGTTATGGTAACTTATGAAGTCGTTACAAAAGCAAGTCGTTGCGAGTTCTAAAGAAATCGTTATGGTAACTTATGAAGTCGTTACAACAAGCAAGTCGTTGCGCTTTCTAAAGAAATCGTTGTGAATACTTATAGAATCGTTACGGCGAGCAAGTCGTTGCGAGTTCTAAAGAAGTCGTTACGGTAACTTATGAAATCGTTACAACAAGCAAGTCGTTGCGCTTTCTAAAGAAATCGTTGCGATAACTTATAGAGTCGTTATGATAGGCAAGTCGTTGCCCTTTCAAAAGAAATCGTTATGAATACTTATAGAATCGTTACGGCGAGCAAGTCGTTACGGGTTCTAAGGAAATCGTTATGGTAACTTATAGAGTCGTTGCGACAGACAAGTCGTTACGAGCTCTAAAGAAATCGTTATGAATACTTATAGAGTCGTTGTGACGAGCAAGTCGTTACGGGCTCTAAAGAAATCGTTACGGTAACTTATAGAGTCGTTGTGACATCGACTTGTTTGAAACAACATGACTTTTCAGTTTTATAAGGAAATCGTTGCGATCACTTATAGAATCGTTACGACATCGATTTGTTTGAAACAACATGACTTTTCAGTCTTATAAGGAAATCGTTATGAACTTCAACAGAAATCGATATGGACTTAGAGAAATATCATGTTGAAAAGATTAAAGCTTCAGAGAAGTAATGCATACCTTTATTGACTTGTTTGACCTTGGTATTTTTCTGTACTTAAGACTTATGAAATATTCATTAGATATAATTGATAAACTCTTGTTTGGTTTTGTTAATCATCAAAATATGTATATATATGTAATTAATTAAAATTGCATGGGGACAGACTGATCATCACACTTCATCGTCCCATTCATCATATCTTCACCAACATGGTTGTGCCAAAGGATGTTGATACGCGCGACATAGTTGACTGTGCATCTTCGTTGTCTAGAGTTCTTCGCACACGTCAAAATGCGCACTTCCTCTAAACTGTCTCACAAATTTAAAATTGCAAATATGAACTAGTAAAATGGTGAGCACATGTCATATCCACGGAGAGGCCGAATAGAATTTGATTTAAACTACCTTAACTTGAAATCGATGTTCCCTCACAATGGAGGGATCAAACAAGTAGATAGAAGTCTAAAATAGAAATTATACAAAGATTTCACAAGATGTAACTCTAATTCTGTAATGATCTAAAATTCAAGTAAGTAAAAAGATGACAGAACAGAAATCTCAGAAGGAAATTATCAAAGCAATATACCCATATAGCTTAGGGGATGATCAATCAACATTCTCAAATCTCCTCAATAGCAAGAACACTCCACTGCTCACAGAAGAAATAAGAAGGAACTTCCTCACTTCAATGCCGAATCCCTCCAACAAAATTGCACCAAAATTTGACTAGAATTTTGAACTGTCTACCTCTCACAGATCTGAAGGAAAATTGCACTCCACTGCTCAAATATCCTTTGATGCTGAAATCTCCTCCCAGTTCAATCATCCACAGCAAAAATACAGAACACCTGATCTCTCACAACTCCAAAACTCAAGATTGAACAGGAAATAAAAAAAACAGAAGTTATTGTTGCTAAACCAGAAGCACAATAAAAAAAAAAACTCAAACAGAAATTTAAACTAAGAACAATATGAAATATAGAAATGTACCCTCACTGTTGAGGGATGAAGAACAAACGAGAGGAACAGAATGCAGTAAATGCCAAAACAGCAAGAAAAACACAATAAATCTCTAAACTCTCACAGTCTGATGCATCAACTAGAAGAAAAAATTAAAAGAGTTATAAATTGCAACATCAAGTTTCTGATCTATCTACAGAAAAGAACAAGAACTCCCACGGAATAGAAATTTCCAAGCGATAAAGAAAACAGGAAAGGAACCAAGCGCTCTGATGTCTCAAATCCTAGTTGATCTCTGGAAGCTCCACGGCTCACCGACCAGAATCATAGAAGACAGATCCCCTTGCTTCCCCTTCCAACAGCAAGAAGAAACCCACAAAATTGCAGTCGCCCTCCGGATGAACAGAGGAAATCGCCAGCAAACATCAACAGCACTCCCGGATGTCGAGCCTCCTAGCAATTCTTACAGAAGAATTGAAAACACTCGATATCTCACACGGCAGCCATCACAGAAAGAAAATTCAAATGGCTACCTCTGCTCACAGTAAGACGAAAGTCCCAAAATACTGAACTAAAAACTCAAAAAAAAAAAATTTAGAACTCCTCCAATCGAACCAAGAACAGATGCTGAAAGAAAACAAAATATAGAGAGAAGATGGCAGATAAGATCCCCAAAAGTTCACTGGCGAACCAGTCTCCTTCCCCTGCTCTCTGAAATGAAAAGTACAGAAAGAAAACTAAAAAAATTCTCTAAGAACTCCAACTCACTGCTCTGCTCAAAGAAAAACTACAGAAGAAAAATAACAAGAAATTCTCAAAATCGAACCCGCCAGCCCCGGAGATGAGGACCTCGGGTCCTTTTATAGATGCCCGGGTGCCTCCATCACGCCGCTCCTTCCCGCTTCCTGGATGCCGCCTTCACACCTCACCAGGATCGCCACGTCAGCTGCTCTGCCTCGCGCTCCAGCCTCATGTGCCAGATCGCACACGAGCTCCACCAGCTTCCACCTTGGACGCCCAGCAGGTCATGCCGCCGCCACCTCAGCTCAGCAAACCGCCATCGTCTCAGCTACTCTGCACAGGTAGCCTCCATCAGCGCACAGATCTGGCCGCTCACACACCAGGTCCAACATCCCCGCATCAGCCGCGTGCACAGCACCATCAGCCGCCCTCACACCATCAGACACCTCTGCTCCGCACAGCCCAGGTCCACCACAGCGGCCTCCGTCTGCATGAGCCCTCCGCCAGCCCCATCTGCCCTGGCCTTCACAGCCCCGTGCCCAGCCTGCCTTGCTGGCCACACCCCAGCCCATCGCACCTGCGCCAGCAGCCATCTGCATCCGCCTCCTCCACACGCCAGCGCAACCGGCCACCTTCACCTGCTCTGGCCACAGCTGTGCCCGATGTAAGGCCCCGAATTTCTTTTCCCACTTCTGTTTTATGTATATGGTGTTTACTTATTTTTGCATAAATGGCATGCATGAAGATGATGCATATTATAGATATAAATCTTGCATGTGTATATGTGAAGATGTATGTTTAAATATGTGAATATAAGTAATTGGCCAATTTTGTGTATAAGGTATCTATTCAAATATTATGCAAGTACCATCTAAATATTGAAGTATACCTTATATTGCCCATTTCATAAATATTGTGTGCGAATGTATGAAGTGCATATGTGTAGGTGCGTATGTAGATTATCATATGCATGTGATAATTGTGTACTTAATTTTACATATGTAACACCTTGGTATACTTAGGTATGCATGAGTATACTTAGTTGTAAACGTTGTTCATTTGCATGGTGTAGTTAAGGTGTACATGGTACTTGTACATTTTAATATACATATAAAGTGCAAGTATGGCAGGTGTATTTAGTAGTGTATATGGAAATCCTATATTCCTCACGAATAACATGCATGTATTCTGTGATAACTAGGTGAGAATAAGCGATTAGCTAAATTGTGCATAGAGTACATATTAAGGAATTCCATGCCTATAGTACTTAAGTAATGTTGTGCAAGCTTAGTCTAATTGCCGGTGTGCGTGTTATTGTATCTATCTATTCGTGTATAATATACGTAAGTATGTTACATCCGTGTACGTATGCTATATATATATATATATATATATACATTGTATGCGTATGAAGATATTCATGTACGTGTTATTATCTTGATGTACCTGTGTATGCATGTGTGTGATTAATAGTAAATATTGGGTGGTTACATGGTGTAGTGGTGTATACACTATGCTACATAGGTTTCATGTGTATATATGTGTGGATTAAGCTTGGTTCTGCATGATTTTTAGTTCTGGCAGAAGGATGTCTTGGCGTCAACATGGATGGACGCCCATAATATGTCAGCGTCCATATCGACTGACGCCAACCCTAATGTAGCCGTCCATGGATGTGGACGCCAATAACCCTAATTTTCTATGCGCAACAGAGCGCAGAGAACACCCATTGGGCCAGACTTCTGATTGGGGAGATGTCTTCCCACCGGCCCTTTCATGTCCCTTCAGCCCTGCACGAGCCCCTCTTGTTCCCTAGTTTATGAAACACACCCCTTTGGCAACCTAGAGAGCTGTCTTGGCTCTTTACTAGAAAGGAAACCCTAACAGAGAAAGAGAGGAAGGACTGACCTTGGAGGGCTTGGATCCGGCAACTGGAGGCGTTTCCTGGTGATCTTCTACGACAAGGAGAAAGACCATACGTAGGAGGAGGCTCCCCCGCGCTGGACTGCGGCCTACAACCCCCTAGAACCCGGAGCCAAGGAGTTTTGGAGGCTTCTTGGCACTGCCCAAGGAGAGCTTCTCCAGCCATTAGATCCGTTTGGAGATTTATTCAGAGGCAAGTAACCCATAGATCTCAATCCCATACATGTTCCCTAGGTCCCAGTAATTTTTATGGATTTTAAATCGTGTCCTGGACCCTCCTTTTCACTGAGTATTTGGGGTTCGGTCTGTGCTGTTGCACAGACAGGAACTTGGCGTCAATGCCATTGACGCCAAGGTCTCCCATAGGCGTCCAGCGATCGTGCCGTCAAAACTCTTGAACGGCCAGAGGTTGCCGCCAAGTTCTTCAGGATAGAACAGTGAGCTGTTCTTCCTGATAGATGATTATTTTCGATATGTTTTCGCCATGAGGATATAGTGTAAATCCTATATGCTATGTAAAATGGATAATGTGGTGCGTGTGTGGAAATTTCTGCATTTTCTGTGGATGGCAGGAATTCTTTTGGATTATTGAAATACATGTTGGAAAAAGGATGGATTATGCATGTTCATCTACTGTCTACCTAATTCCTGAGAATTTAATGCCCTAGATTTTTCTATACTATGTATATGTATCAGTCCATGCCCTGAAAATTTGAGAATTTTTCCATGATTGTGAATTTACTGAAAATTCTGTTTTGGAAATAGGAGACATGCATAGGAATTGTAAAATCTACAGTAAATTGTGTATTGTGCAATAAATCTGAGGAAAATTTCTGTGTTGACAAATATGTTAGGTTCAGACTGTGAACTGTTAAACCCGATGTTCATGTTATGTTCCATGTTAGATCAAATTATGAACGGCATGAGATTTCATGTTTTAATTTCTGTAAATGTAATATGGTTCAGAAAAATATGAAAATTTGCGTGTGTGATTATAAACCTGAAATGTGTCTGTGGTTAAAATCTCAGGTTGTTTTGATAACAGTAAGTATCATTATGGATTTTAATGAGAAACGACTATGTGAGCGTGTTAATTGTGATTTGATGTGATTCAGTAGATTTCGGTATAGTTATATCTGTATTATGAGTATTTGGTAGTTGCAACAGTGAAGTTAAAATCAGTGAATGAGGACTTATGTGTGTGTGAATTTTTGCATGAGTGTGTATGCATGAGACATGGGAAAACAAGTGGTATAAGTGTGTAAAACGGTTAATGTGATAAAGATAACCAATATGCCCATAAGACACTGCCACCTTAGATGCTTGGAGCTGTACTGTAGTGGTGCCCCTACGGGAAAGCTCAAAGTGTTACACCCTAGGAAAGGGTCTTGATAAAGTGTACACCCTGGCAAAGGGTCTTGTAAAATCCTGGAGGTGGACAAGTTCCACTGGTAATGGTGGGAAGGGCTTTCCCCGGTTTCTGCAGAGACTAAGACTTATCACTGCGCCGGTGATTAAGTAAGCGAATGTGACCAAGTGTGTGTTATGTGACATCTAATGGTGGTTTGGGCTGTGTCTTGGCATTTAAGTGAAAATAACCATAAGTGTGATGTGAAAAGTGACATGTGTTCAATAGCACAAGGTATGTGCGAGATATGTGTAAAGGTGGCACAGGTTATGTGCAAAAGTGAAGTGATAAGAAGTGTGTGAATGTGAAAGAGGAATTAATGGCAAATGTGTATGAGTATTGTGTGATAGAACAAAGTGAGTGTATGTGAAAGCCAAGGTTCATCATGTGGTTATGTGTAATGAGAAAATAGTATAAGTGTAAATGACAATAGTGTTGATTGATAAATTGTTTATTGATGTGTACAAATGTGTATGCGTATGTTTGTATGTATAACTTATTGCTAAAAGTGATGTTACTACTAGTACCAAAATGTAAGTATATGCTTTCATATTCATGGAATTTGAATGGTTGGATGCACATGTGTGTAGTATCATGTTGTATAGTTAAAAGTGATCTCTATGTAAGGGTAAAAGGAATGTCATAGATTTTATAGAAAATCAGCAAGCTAAATGTAAGTAAATTGTTATGGTTGTATGCAAAGTGAGTTAGAAATCATGCTAGCAATGAAACCTATCTCGTATATGTTTTTCCACGACTTAGTTATGAAGTTTTACAATGATATGAGTAAAGTGTGAAGGTATGTAAATGTGTATTTGTACTTATGATAATGACGCCATGTTATTAGAAATCTTATTAGATTATAGTTTTACATGTGTTAGAATAGATGTTTAATACAATCCCATGTGAACCTATTTTGTTTATAGCACAAGCATGTATGATTAAATTGCTGAAATTCTATGGTGTTAAATTGTTAAAAAGCATGTATGTATTGAATCTTAAGTTACTTGCTGAGTCTATTGCATAGACTCACTCTTGCTAATCATTTCAGGAATTAGCAGTGGAGGAGCTAGCAGGAATTGAAGTGGAGTTGGACTAAGTGATTGAAGAGTTGTAGTTGATATTCCATAAGTATGTAATGCTACAATTGGAAATTTGGATTTTGTTCAAATGTACTTGGAGTCGGCTATGTAATTGGAACATTTTGTACTTATGTTATCTCTTGTTGAACTATACAGACTGTGGTATGTGGATTTAAAAGTTGATGGAATGAGATTCATTCAAATTCCGTTGCATTTATTTAATTCTATTTGTGTATATCTCAGCTCATTTGTTACTTGTTGGGGTATTCTCCCCTGTAGCGGCGTGCTCTCATCCGACGTGGGTTGGTGTAACCGTACCGGGTGGAAGTGGGTCGTTGCCCGAGCTCCGCCTCAAGCTCGGCCGCACCATCGCACAGCAGAACCACCTGGCCAGGGCTCCTTCACAAGAAGAACCCAAATCGCCCAAATACCAGCTCCGCTTCGTGAAGCTTCCAGCTGAAGACCTGTTAGGAAGGAAGAATAAGTAAAAAAATGTTGCGTGGCCTATTTTAACTAAATGAAACCAAGACATGCATAATGGACTCATGAGGTGAAATAGATGTTGGCCCAATGGGCCCATGAGGAGAGGGGTATGTGTCATTATGGTGTTGGGTGGAGTATTTAAAAAAATTACTATTATTTATTAATGGGATGGGGTGGGGTTTTAAAATTTTATTTATTTATTTATCCCTATTTATTTACCACTAAAGATATTTACAAGACTATTATTGTAACAATATTTATTTTACAAATGACTTTTATTTTTCAAAGTGAATAAAAGAAATGACTTATTAAATGAAAATCTAACACTAATATGTTCAAAAAATTATTTACAGATGAAATGAAAATTAACATCAAAATGCACATTATTTATAGACAATGACTATCTAAATTAACTAAATGTATGAAATTTAACATAAAAATTTTGTAATTATCAGATGGCCGCCGAGACTTGTGATCGAAGTTCACAAATCCCTGTTCTATTTCTTTCTCAAAGGTGAGCAGGTTAATTTGCCTATTCTGATGCTTGACCTTCTTAATCAATGCTTTCGCAATCCAAAAAGGTCAATGTCGTATGCTTGCCACATTACGTCCCTCCTATCCTTTCTTGGCATTCCTATCTCTGATTCTGAATGCACAACTCTCAAGTCCCGTAGCTCATTTGATCTCACTGTGGCACATCGAATGGGTTACAAGCTTGTGGATGGAAGAGTCACCAGGACTCCCAAGGGCAAGGAGCAAGATATTGCAGAAGAGTCCACGGAGGATGATGAAGATGATGGTGATGATGAAGTGTAGCAACCTGAATTTTTACGAAAAAAAAAATTTAAATAAAGAATTTAAACCTAGCTAAATGGATATTTAAATAGAGCATTAAATAAAACCCATTAAATGGAAAAGAGTAATGGGCTTTGCTTAATGGATTTTCTAGAATTTATTGGGTCAAAATATGAATTTACAAAGGGAGAATAATAGGAAAATACCCTAAATTCGTAACTAAATTATTACCTAAATAGAAAGGGGGTATTTATGCATTAAATAGGAAGTTAGAGTTGGAATTGGATTCCTAAACCTACCCTATATGGTTTAGCACGAATTTAGATCTCTTCCTAGTCTAAATAGAGATTGGAAGCAAGGAAGGAAGGTGGGAGTAAGGAAATTTCGTAATTAAAGAGGAATTAGAGTAATAGTAGGAATAGAAATGCATACTTGCATAAATCACCTTTTAAACTCCCTTGGGCAACCCTAGCTCGTTGCCAAGAGTTGCTGGACGTGGAGAAGAGGCTAGGGAGGAGAGGATTTCGTGGAGAAAAGAAGAGCTTGAAGCTTCTTCCATTGTTCTTCAAGTTCTAGCCCTAGAAGACAAATCGAGTCAAAGGTAGGCATTCTCACAAGCATAAACCATGAAACTTTTTCTGTAGGTTCTTCTACCCTCTCGAACGAAACCCCCAAGTTTCATATTTTTCCATCCATCCTATCTTTTGTTCTTAATTTTTGAAGAACTGCAAACATGATAACCCCGAGATGTCATGTTTAATTCAATCTCTATGTATACTGGATCCCATGCTACAAAAGTTTTACTGTAGATACTTCATGTTGTTAGAGATCATTTGCCCCTAAAAAGCCTAAATTTCATTGAGCATGTTGCCCGAATTAAATCCATCTTGCTCTCTGTGTCTGGTTCTGTGTTACTCGTTCTTGTTTGTTCTCAAACCATGTTCAAACCATGTTCTCTCTCGAATCCCTATTTATTGGAGATACCCTTACATGTCTAGTTTAATTTGCAACTAATTTCATGATTTTTCATCGTGTATATAATTAGTTATGGATTTCTGAACAACCCTCTATCAAAAATGAAATCCCTGGTCCGCAATCCAATGTCTGGTCTGACTCCTGTCAGAGTCAGGCGCAGACAGCCAGAAGGCGACGCCTCGACATGTCGTTTTCTGGGGCCTGATTGCGCACAGCCACCCTGTCGCGACCAAGAAGGCGACAGGTGAGCCGTCGCGTTCTCAGTACCCGATTTGCATGCCCTGTCGCGACCTGTGCAAGACTCTGTCGCGTTCTGTCTTGACCCTGTCGCGATCAGTACAGGGGTATGTCGCCTTCACAAGTTTTTGATGAAAAACCCATAAAAAATAAAATAAATATTTCTGTCACTTTCTAAATAATCCTTACGCCTTCTTACCGTTATACCCCCAGTAAAACCCTACTTAAAAATGGTGCTATATTGAATGATTTAAAATACATGTTCACGACTTACTTCTATCTATGACTCCTCTTGCACTTGCACACACTTGAACCATCCATTTATGGCTGAAATCTTACAGAAAATATCTCATAATGTATTGCAATAAAGCATACTAATTGCCCTATTTTAAAGGACTTGCATTCGTTTTCTTGCGTTGTTTATATACCGATATTGACGCTCCACTGTCCTAGAATTCCTCTAGAACGTCGAGCACCTGTTTTATATACACACTTTTCTTGGCTTGTGGTGAACTCTCCGTCGGATATTCCTTTCGCCGGACTAGTGAACTCTTGCACAAGGCCTCCGTAAGTCTCCTCTGATCATGGATTCCCACATGTTCGACGAGCCGGTTGTACCCTAACACCCATTACACCTTAGGGATCTATATGATCCAAACGGCTATTAGAGATTCACTCTCGTCTTAAATCACACCGGACCTCTGGATCTGTGCATAACAAGGCCAGTGGTAGGTCGTGAGTTCCACCTGACTGCCATACGACGTGCGCGTGTTGTGCCACTGTTACTATCGCCTGTTTACTCGACGTGTTACGTGCAATGTCCACTAGCTCTCATTTATACTCTACTCGCTCACCTATTCACGTTCACTCTACTAGCTCATCTATTCATCTAGTGCTCTTATCTACTTCTTGGTACTCTATATGGCCATTGACTGATTGTCTAAAGATAAACAATATAACCATGCCTGGCAATATATAAAGGGCCCGATCTGGTCTTGGGATGTGCGCCCGAAAGTGCTAGTGCCCATGGGAGTTAAATGATCAGAGTGTTTGGCATTACACTCAAGTGCTATCTATCTCGACTATCTATATGACAATCAAAAACACAAAACGTGCTATACTCTCTCGTTGTCTAGAATGACAAACAAGTGCTATACTCGTCGTGCTATCGTTATACTTGTGCTAGTTGTGCTATGGCCATCCTGCTATTTGTGCTATACTCGATACTTGTGCTCTTTTGGAAACTATACTCGCTCTCGTGCGATTGTGCTATCTCTTGCTATATTTTGACTCTCTTGTACCTGCTATCTTTTGATACTCTGCTATTAAATGCATTAATTATTTAAAGCCTGCTTGAGCCTGAGATTTAAGTCCTACTGGCGTTATCGCTCACCCTGCGTTATTTGATGTTGTGTTCTGAGGTGAGACCGAGGATGACACATACACTCACGAGGAGGGAATGACCAAGAGTGAAGCCAGGAGTACCCTCGAGTCGTTATGTTATCTTAGAGTTTTAGTTAGTTATTTCCTTCTAATGCAATGTAATTGGGCCCTATAGAATGGCTCTGATATTAGTGGTTGTAACTAGACTTTGGAAAATTATTAATGAGAAGATTTGCTTTAGTATTATTCAATGTGCAATGGTTTGATGTCTAGTATACGCTCTATACCTTTTCTTGCAACTGCCTTCGCGCTCCGATATTCCGCGTTGGGGCTGACATGAAGGCTCCCCAATAGAGCCAATGGATGCTCAGGGAGTTTGATGAAGATATTCATGATGAACAAGTACCACAGGCTCTAGCATTATCACTTCGGACTTCATAGCTGGTCAAATGACCCAAATGCAGCAACAACTCACTTCTAGATTTGATCAGCTAAATGCCCGTTTTGATGAGCTGGATGTGCAAGTGAACACCAGGATGGATGCACTTGCTGACTCCCACGTGCAAATTCAGCATCGGCTCAATCGGCTCTCTACGGAGTTTCATGAGTTTCGTCATCCCACTGCTCCTGGGAAAGACAATGTTTGGAGTGTCTAGGTTTTAGTGTGGTTCTCTATTTTTCTATTTTCACTAGGTTTGGGTCTTGGGTCCTTTAGTTGTGTCAGTCGTATAATTTCCCTTCTTTTGCTTTTATTTATTTCATGTTTTGGATGTTCTTGTGTAACTATGTATGCTTATTGCTCAATGAATGAAACCACAGTTCCTTGCTTTATTCTTGTCCATGTGTGCATGAAATGTCTTTTTGGATGTTGTCAAAAGGGGGAGAACATCAATTGTAACTCTGTTAATTTTGTCATCATCAAAAGGGGGAGAATGTTGGGTTATGACATGTGCTTAAATGTTTTTGATGATGAGTAATGTAATTGATGTTGTGAATGGCTGAAACATGATGACAATGACAAAGACATGAAAGATACAATCATGTGATAACATGTTTTTATTGATCACCTATGCATTCATTATATCTCACTTAGAATGTTTCTCAATGTAGGTGTGAATGCATACAAGTCAAGCAACAAGAACCAAGTGAAAAAGAACAAGAAATGAACTTCAAGTGACTATATGTCGACAACCGGAATGTACCTGTCGACAGATAGACCTATCAAGAACAATCAAGCTACTGGAAGCCCAATTGGAGCAGTAGCTGTCGACAAATGCAATGTACATGTCGACAGATACATGCTGCCTGTCGACAACCACCAATCGCCTGTCGACAGCCATGAAGTGCCTGTCGACAGCTACTGCAAACTTTTGGTTTTCTGCCTGTCGACAGACGAAGAGAAACTCAGATCTGATGGTCAGGATATGATCTATATTGGGGTGATCCCTTCAAGCATGATCTGATGGTCAGGATATGATCTATATTGGGGTGATCCCTTCAAGCATGACTCTCCATACTTGCACACCCATATATATATATATCATATGAAGGTATTTTCGCAACAAGAAGCCACCATATCAAAACCCTAAGCAAAACCCAAGAGAAGAGCTTCTCCCTACTGCTCTGCTTCAACTGTCTATTCAGAACAAGGAAGATCTATTCTTCGAGCAAGATTGAAGTCGATTCGTCCGCGGTTCAAGCTTCTCCACCATCTTATAATCATCAAGACGAAGCTTGAAGTTTCTCTGGACGACCACTATGAAGAGTTCTACATCAGGATTTGTTTCTACATCTCTAAACTCTTCTTTTCTTTCCACTCTTCACTACTTTGTGTGTATGGTAGTGGTTCAAGCATTCCTTGTGCTTGATCCACGTGTGGATTGTTGTTCTGATTGTGTGTTTACATCAGAGAACGTGGGTGTGTGTGTTGTAGAGTTGAACTCGATCATAAGCAGTTGTTTTGCGTGTGTGTGTGGACGGTGGATGTAGGATACACAAGTTGTGTACTCCGAACCACCTTAAATCTTTGTGTCCTGTGGCTTGAATGTTTCACGATAGATGTTTGGTAGGCACGTTGATTACTCACATGCTAGATAGGTTGTTGTTTGTTCTACTCACAATAAGCACACACATCATAGTTCAAATTCCATATGAATATGTTTAAGTTTTTGATAAGTCAGCGTTGGATCAAAAAGAAGGCCATAGTGTTTCTAATTGATAGTAATCTATTCAACCCCCCTTCTAGATTACTATTTAAGATAATTCCGCATATCTTTCAGAGTTGTACTGTAGTAGTGCCCCTACGAGAAAGCTCAAACATGTTATGTGATATCTGTGGCAAGGGTCTTGAAAATCCTGGCGGTGGACAAGTTCCACTGGTAATGGTGGGGAGGGCTTCCCACTGTTTCTGCAGGAACCTAGACTTGATCACTTTGCCTGGTGATTAAGTACGTGAAAGTGTATGTGTAAGTGTTACGTGATCTTCTAGTGGTGGTTTGGGCTGTGTCTTGGCAACGTGTAAAATGAACATGTGTAAAATGTGTAAAAATGACATGTGAACGTGGCACAAGGTATGTGCAAGTGATATGTGAACGTGGAACATGTTATGTGCAAAATGAAGTAATTCGTGATATGTGAATGTGAAAGTAAAAACCATGTGAAATCGTGTGTAAGTGAAAGTGAATGTAATGAGAAAGTAAGCGTATGTGAAAACCAAAATACAAGTGCATATGCTCATGTCCTATGTGTGTTAATGTGATTTATATTAATTATGATATCATGTTTAGTACCATGTGTAGGTGCATGTTATCATATCCACGAATTATAATTACTTGATGTGCATGTGCTTAGTATCATGATGTAATTTAAATAATGGTCATGTGTTAGTGTTATGTGAGAGTAAAATATGAAGCATGTGATTGTATGATTGTGCTTATGTTAATGATACCATGTTATTAGTATCCATGTTTAGATTTATTGTTTCACATGTGTTAGTATAGTTTTACTTAATAGATTTCATGTTTATTATCCATGTTTTAGAATGAGCATGTGTTAATAGTGTTAAATTGTTAGAAAGCATGTGTAATAAGTATATGGTTTGAAGTTTAAGTTACTTGCTGAGTCTATTGTGTAGACTCACCCTTGCTAAACATTTCAGGAGATTTAGTAGCTGAGGACTTGGCAAGATCCGAAGAGGAGCATGAAGGATAGATTGGAGATTGTATTTCCTTTACTAGTATGAGATGAAATTTGTAATTTGAACTTTGGTTATGTAATTGGAACTGGCTACAGGTTAATGGTTATTATGTTATGTCAGTTCTCCTTAGACCATATAGACTGTGGAATGTGGTTGATAAAGTTGATGGAATAAGAGTTTATTTAAATTTCTGCTATTATATTCCTTTCTATTTGTGTATATCTCAGCCCATTTGTCTATCGTTGGGGTTTTCTCCCCTGTAGCGGCTTGCTCTCATCCGATGTGGGTTTGTGTAACCGTACCGGGTGGAAGCGGGTCATTATAGAGATGGTATCAGAGATACAGGGTTGAGATTATACATGAATAGCCATCAACTAAATCATATCTCTGAGTCTTTGTAGTGAATAGCCAGATCTAAGGAATAAGGAAGATAGGACTAGAAAAGTGATAAGATGAATGTATGAGAATATGCTAGGTGTAGTAATAATGGAGCTTGACTTGGTATTTATTTTACAGGCAATGGCTAGAAGACCCCGTCGTTCAAGTGTGCCCATTCGAGATGAGGAGCCAAGGAGGACTACAATTGAGTAGCCGAGAGTACCAGCACCTCAGGGACCACCTGTGCCACCCCCGCCACCGTTGGTTGACTACGGCACATTTATGCAAGGGCTTGTACAAGTGATGCAGACACAAGCGCAGACACAAGCAGCTCTTCAGACGCAGCTTCAGACTCAGGTTCCAGCACCAGCTCAGCAGAACTGTGGTGTAGGAGGTATATCGATCATGGAGAGGTTCAAGCGGATGGCTTCGCCTCCTTTTAAGGGAGAGAGTCAGCCATTGGTTGCAAAAGTTGGCTTAGAGATATTGAGAAGATATTTAGAGCTATCAAGTGTTCAGAGGATGACAAGGTCAGTGTGGCGGCATACATGCTTCAAGAGCGAGCAGATGTGTGGTGGTCTTCCGTTCTTTGCACGCAATTCAAGGGAGTGGAGCTAGAGGTGACCTGGGGAGAGTTCGTGAGGTTGTTTGAGTCCAAGTATGTTCCCGAGCATATACAAGATAGATAGAGCAGGAATTCTTGGCGTTGACTCAAGGTTCAATGACAGTTTTGGAGTATGAGGCTAGATTCGCGGAGTTGTCGAGGTATGCACCGCACATAGTTGCTGATGAGAGGCACAAGGTAAAGAAGTTTGTGATGGGGCTTAGACCATCATTGAGAGAGAAACTAGCAGCATTCGACCATAGGACTATGGATACGGTTCTTAGTGCGGCGTGCAGGCAGGAGAGTGAGATGGAGTTGTGCTTGGAGGAGAAGAAGGCTCGGATGAAGAGGTTGCCAAACCATTTCAGCGGCAAAAGAGGAAGATGAAGAAGCTCATGGAAGGTCAAAAATCAGATATGGTACCAGCAGAATCAACACCTTAGTCAGTAGCTTCTACAGGCAGTGAGAAGCTTGAGTGTGTACACTGCGGCAAGAGTCATGGTGGAGACTTGTGTTGGACGAGGTCGGGAAGATGTCTCAAGTGTGGCAGCAAAGAACATCAGATTAAAGAGTGTCTGAGTCTGAAGAAGTTTGTTCCCCGAGATGTACCAACAACAAAGAAGCTAGCAGCAAGAGCTCAAGCACCGGCCAGAGTGTATGCGTTGACTGGAGGTGACATCGACGATGTCACCACATGTACATGATCCGATCTTCGAGGACGAAGATCATTTTAAGGGGGAGAGGGTGTGAGGCCCCCGAATTTTGTGCATTTCATATTGTTTATTTGGTGCATATTATAAGTAATTACTTACCTATGTGCATGTGTATAAATATATGTTATTCCTGTGTGTATATTATATTTATTTATTTCTGTGCATAGTGTATTTAAATAATGTAGTGCATATAATATGTATTTATATTGTGTATGTGTGTTTATTTAATCATTTCTATGTTCTGGCCGAAATCCTTTTTAACGTCAATATATCTTAACGTTAAGAGTGGATAGGCGGCCACAATTGTGCCGTTTACTGTATTCTGGAGTCAACATTTATGGACGTTGACTATTGGTCAATGGCAGTATGTTGGCCATTTACTTCTCTTGATGTGTTATGGATTTCAGATCTGGAAACGTTGGCGTTTCTTCCGAGTTCTTGATTAGGAAATCTATCTAACGGTAGGATGACTTAATCCTAGGTGCACCCCAACTCTTAAACTGATAAAACCTAGTGTTTTTGGCCGGATTAAGACCTTTGGGTGGAGAGAAAAACCTAGCATTCGTTGTGAGAAAACCCAATCTTTGGCGAACTGGATCCGGTGATTGGAGGGGTCATCTGGCGATCTACTTCGACTGGGAGTTACTCCATTCATTAAGGAAGCTTCACCAACTCCGGAGGATCGATCTACATCAGCAGGAAGATTGGATCTGGGAGGAGAACATCACCTTCTTGGCATCGGCCGAGGAGGTCTTCTTCGACCAAATAATCCCTCCATCGATTTATTCTAGACAAGTAGCTTAATGGTTCAATCCATAGACTCATCCCTTAGGGTTTTCATAAATTTCCAGATTTTTATTCATACTTGGACCCCCAAGATTCTATGTTTTATGTGTTTCAGTCTGCACTGTGTGCAGATAGGAGATTGACGGCCACGTTGTTGCCGTCAAGATCCTAGGTAAATGGCAGTCGATCATGCCGTCTACCACTGTTGGCGTCCAGACCTGGACGTCAAGTTCCTCTGATTTTTTTAGAACAATGTGTAACTGCATGTGATGCGATTTTTCATGTAAAAGTGAATACATGTATGTGTTTAGAAAATATGGTCCTGTCTAATATGTTCATTAGATCATGCCATGAAATATTGATGATTTTCCAATGATAATTGTTATTTATAAATTTCTGTTATGATAAAATATACATGATTTATAGAGTTTAATTCAAAGTAATTAGAATCGATGCATGTTATGATGTTATAAAATTTCCATGAACTCAGTATTACTGTATGCACAGTTCAGAACTATTAGAACCATTAGTTCTAACAGTTCCAAGATCGGGTCGGACCTGAGTATTCTTTTGTTGATCTAGTAGCTGAAAAGATGAAGGCCGATGAAGAGTTAACGGTCTATGCTGACAGGTGGCGTGCCCTAGCTGCAAAGGTCCGCTGCCCCATGCCTGAGGAGGAAAAGTTTAAGTTGTTAATTGCTAATGCCACACCAACCTACCGAGCCATTTTAGCCATGAATGACATCACCACTATGCACCAACTTTACAGCCAAGCCCGCTTCATCCAAACCCAACATAAGGACTCGCCCATTTATTCTATGTTTGAAACCTCAAAGTCCCATTATGCCAAGAAACCTTAGGGTCCTGTCACTGAGGTGGTCCAAACCAACGAGCAAGTAGGTGCAGTCAACAATCCCCAAGGCCCGATAGGTAGGTCACCTTTCAATCAACAACCTCAGCAGGCATGGAACAATAGACAACCACCTCCTCAAGCCCAGAACCCCCAACAAGACCAACACCAATATAATCAGGTCCCTCCACCCCAAAATGGCTATGCTCCTAGGAAGCCTAATAGACCCAAAGAGCTCAATACCCTCCCCTTCCAGAGAGTCTAGCTGACATTTTCACAGCCCTTATGTCTCTTAATGCCCTTAGACTCCCTCCTGAGAAGGCAAACTGGAACATGGCAGTGGATCAAACAAAATACTGTGTATACCACCATCATCTGCGGCACAATGTGTCTGACTGCTTCCAGTTCAGGGACATCATATATGACCTCCACGAGCAACATCAAATTGATTGGGCGGAAATGAAGAGACAAATCCAGACCCTGAGGGACCAACAGGGGCAGAGGCAGTAATAGCAGCAGCAGAGGCGACAACAGCCACAACAGCAGCAACAGTTTCAGCAACAGCAGCAACAGTTCCAGCAGCCATTCCAGCAGCAGTACCAGCCACCAGCAGCCACAATAGCCACAACAACCAGCAAATGACCTCGGCATAATTCACAATCCTATGATGCAGCACCAGCCCGCTCCGAACCCCCAACCTGCTCCACCACCTCCACCACCCGCTTAAGTCAACCCCGTCATCCACCATCCACCACTAGCAGCCGCGTGGGACTACGATGATGAGCATGAAGTAGGCCAACTTTTGCTTATTTCCCACACTACACATACCTCCACCACACCCACCATTGCTACCATCACCTTGCCACTCTATAACACTCCCATCATATCACCTGTTAGTCTATCACCCCTTAACATCCCATTCTCACCAACGCCAGCACCTATAATAGCCAATCCATCCATCATTGACACCACCCCACCTCCACTTCACCACAACCTCACCCTACGGAGCGAGCGGATGTTCCACCGGATGTATCCCAATGCATCCATGTCTTTGCCGGGTCAGTCGACCCAAAATTCCAACAACAACAACCAACAATAGCAGCAAGATGTTGAGGAGATAGATCTGGTCCCGGGGACATAATATGACATACTGAAGCATCTGGACCAAACTCCAGCAAAGCTATCTATCCTCGAATTGATCAAGAGGTCGCAGACTCACCAAGATGCTTTAAGGGCTTTTCTACAAAGGGTTATGGTGAATGAAGACATGAACCCTGGCAATCTGCCTTCGGTCCTATCTATTGTTAACAAGGGGCCGACAATTACTTAGCGGAAAGTGAGCTAGCTCCTCCCGAGGCCAGAAGAATGCCTCTATGTGTGACACTGACCATAAACAAAGTGGTCGTCGATGCCGCCTTGGTTGATACAGGGGCATCCATAAATGTGTGCCCCCTAAGCACTCTGCAGTCATGTAACATCTCTGAGCGTCGCTTGTAGCCAACTCCCACTACCATAGCGACTTATGATAATTCCCGGTGAGCCTGTCACGATTTTGTCTCCTTACAGGCGGAACTAGGCCCGCTCGTGATGACCGTGGATTTCTATGTACTTGACATTGACCCAACTTTCAAAGCTAGTCTAGGCCGGCCTTGGATCGAAGCATTAGGGGCAGTCCCCTCCACAACACACCAATGTCTGAAATTTTCGTTCCAAGGACGCATAGTTAAGGTCAAGAGTGCAGCAACTACCCATACTGTGGAAGCCATTGAGAAAATCATCTAGGCCGGCCTTGGATCGAAGCATTAGGGGCAGTCCCCTCCACAGTACACCAATGTCTGAAATTTTCGTTCTAAGGACGCATAGTTAAGGTCAAGAGTGCAGCAACTACCCATACTGTGGAAGCCATTGAGAAAATCATGCCGGCAGTTTGGCTCTCTAATAAGCCCATCATTTCTGTACTTGACGTGAATTACCCATGGGCTTACACCTTCTCTTCTGGCTGCCAGACAGTGTCCCCATCTATAGCGGCCGTCAAAAAGGACACACCACCAGACACAAAGGGGTGGAACATTATGTTTAAAATTGGCTATCAGTCGGGAAAGGGTCTTGGAGCTCACCTCCAAGGAAGGATGCAGGTCATCGCCAATTCCAAGCAAATCACAGGCGTGGCCTAGGATATGAAGAAGAACTCAAGCCGTGGACACCCTATTCATCTACTTCAAAGTCAGAACAAGAGCCTCTCACCTGGTCGTTATATGAACATTTTGTCAGAGGACCCATACAACTAGGGTACAACACCATTATGATAGGGACAGACTGCATGACACTGGCATCCGCATATCTAGCTCTAGAGGCCCGACATAGAAGCAGAAGAAGAAGACCGAAGAAGTAGAAGCAGAAGAGTCAGACTTAGAAGACATAGTGACAGCACTCAGTCTCCTATTCTGGGGTGGTCATCTCACACAACCCCTAACAGTGGCAGAATTGACAGAACCATCATCAGAAACCACCTCCAAGCGACAGCTGCTTGGGTACGGTGAAGATATTGAAGTATTCAACCCATTTAACGACAACCCAGTAGACGAGTTCTGGCCAGGGCATCCCCGCCCCCCATAATATTCTGTGTTTTCAATCCTTGTTTCTAAATTTTCTTTCATCCCTCTTTCCCCTCCTCTTATTCTTCAATTCTCCCCTGACACTCTCGAAGCGTTAATCACTTTTTCGTCCCACTTCACCCTTATGTTCAATGGAACGGTTCTCTCGTTCTCGTGATGCCTTCGGATGTAGGGTAGTTTGTTTTCTTTCATAAGTTAGTGTGTCATGTTTAATAAAAAAAAAACCTTTCTTTTTGCTTCTCCTCATTCCTCCCAACTATTAGACTGTGATCCCCGTCTTTCCTCCCCTTTCTTCGGACGGTGATCACCCGTCTTTCCCTTTTCCCTTCGTCGGGCGGCGATCCCTGTCCTTCCCCCCAAGCACCAATCCCCTCTTTCACTCCCTTTATGATCATCAACTCCTGACGACGATCCCTGTCACTCCACTGCAATTCTCACTTCTGACGGCGATCCCCATCTTTCCATTGCAATCCCCGCTTTTGACAGCGATCTCCGTCACTCCCTGGTTTCAACTCTCAGACGGGGATCCCCGTCTCTGTGTTTCCCTGCTCTTAACGGTGATCCCCGTCACCCGCACATTCCCCCTTCCTCTATGGTGATCCCCGCATTTCTCCTCCCTCTGCTTGAGCGGCGATCCCCGCTCACCAACCAGCATGGTCACCATTGGGCTTTAGGTGAGGGGCCTTCTGTTCCCCTGCACCCCGACTCTGTTGCATGCACCCTAAGCTCGGGTGGCCTACCTCTGCCTCCAGACCCATCGAGGCTCCCCGCGGTTGTGCCGCAACCTTTCCCTTTGTAACGTCGCATATATTTCGGATCCATGCAGATCGTGTGAATTGTGGTTGTGGGCCGGCCAGTGTGAGTCGGTTGTGTGGAATGCTTGGTGTGAATGTGTGGTTTGAGCAGGTGAAGAGCAGGGTTGGTCCTGAAAAGGAACGGGACCTGCTACTGTTCAGTTGAAGTTGGCGGCCAGGGGTGGTCATTAACTGTTGGCGTCCAGCTTAGTGGACGTTTACTGCATGAACTTGGCGGCAGTAGATGTGGACGCAGAGGGTGGCGGTTGCTGTTGGCGGCATGGGGGTTGACGCCAACCTGAGAATGGTGCAGGTTATAGGCTCACCCGAGGGCAGTTCTCTCAGCTCTCACTCATTCCCTCTTGCCCCAGCTTGCTGCCCCCGAGTCTTTGAAGCTTCCAACAGATACCGAGGAGTAGTTGGACGATCGTAGAACGCGCGGCATCGCTTAATTGCGCGAGGAAACGTCGCGGCGTGGTGCAATTTGCGTGGGAGCTCGCGGAGGGCTCGGCGTGAACCGGGGGATTGCAGGAGATTTTAACGCGTTCCGAGGTAGGGGACGAACCCATTTAGCTCCGTAGGAACATTAAACACATCATAACTACTTAAACCAGCATGATAATGCATGTTTGGATCATGTTACACCATATGAGGATAATGGGTGGTTTGAGTAGTTTAATGCATGAAGCATGTTTCAGTGGGTTATATTGGGTTCCTGCATGATAAAAGAATAGTTTTTATATGATTTTCTGTAGTTAAAATGGCTGGAAAGCCCGCAGAGCCGGATTAGGGTTTCTGCAGGGTTTATGACCGACGAACTTGGCGTCAAGATCGCTTGTCGCCAAGATCCTCAGCCAGGAGGTTGACGGCCAGGTCCCTTGCCGTTGACTCCCTGTAAGTGGCAGTCGATGTGGCCGCCTACCTCTATATGAGCAGAAATGACTAAGTTCAGTATTTATCGTTATTGCATGTGTGTTGACACATGAGGTGCACTGAGTGCACACGGTTCTCGTGTTTAGCATACAAAGTATACAGTTAGCTATCTACTTTAGTGACTGCGTGTTGTTTACGTGAGTCAGTTGGGTTCACGTGGAGTGGACCATGGTTACTTGTGGTTTACGTGAGGTTTCACGTGGTTTGTGTGTGACGTGCACGTGGTTCTGTGTACGTGGTGAGTAGTACGACGCCTACCGTGGTTACCTCTCCAGTTGGGTGCCCCAGGTTCTTTGTGAGCCAGGCTGTTAGCTCGGGGCTTTGTCCCGGTACTTGTGTTGTACTGTCGAGGTCTGTGTCGTCTGACCTGGACACCCTCACTCTTGTGTTGAGTTGTACGTCCGGCTGAGGGAAAGACGACAGTGGGACAGTGACACTTGTGTTTGTTTTTAGTCACTTGTAGCGCGCTCGTAGTTGGGGGTACGGACACCAGTAGACGTACTGGACCCCAGCTAGTCCTTTTCCAGTGCCTCACTCTAGCGAGCCCAGGCCAGGGTCTCTGGAGGTGCCAGGCATGGGCCTGTGACCGTGTGGTCTGCAGGTGGTGTTGTTTAGTTGGTCTCCACAGTTGCTTGACCTTTTTACGTGGAGCGGCAGCTGGACCTTTCGTCCGTGGCTGCGAGACTGAGAGGTAGACTTGTGTTAGTTGTCCGAGTCAGTTTCTGGTGTCGCGAACCAGTTCACCTGGCTCGTGTTGGCTGTCTCTACTTTAGCTTGTACACCTGTACTGGTTTGCCGTTTAATTATTACTGTTGTTTCTCGTAGTCGGCAGACGGTGAGTACTTTTACAGCTTTACTTACCTGCTTAGCTGTTATATTAATTGTTGGTGCTGTTTACTATTCGTACTCGTGGTGTTTGTTTCGCTCGGTTTTGGGGGAGTTCCCTACTGAGCCAGTGACTAGAGAGGCTCACTCCTACCCCCACAGGTGATAGCGAGGAGGACGTCTCTCGTCCGACGTCCAGCTCCGGACCGCGTCGTAGCGGTGCAGGGTCAACACCTCCAGCAGAGTAGCTCCAACAGTGTAGTTTTGTAGTTGTTTACTTTCTTCAGTTGTACCTCGAGGTATGCCCCAGGCTCTTGTACTTTTTCTTAGTTTTTGTGGAAATTTGGCTATGTAAACTTGTGAAATATATATGAAATGTGGTGTGTTCCTTTATGTTTACACGGACTGTGGTTTGGTATCCCTTGCGAGGCTTCGGCCCGTTCGCGGGAGGCGAACTCAGATCAAGTACGTTATCGGTTTAACGGGCTTGGCCGAGGCGATCTGTCACACCCTTCCCTTCCAATAAACCTCTGGAGAGCCCTTTGTAAATATCAATTCAAGTTTAGGTTCAAGGGTAGGATCTAGAAAGTCCCCGTCCCCGTCTAGGAAGAGTAAGTGCGACGACCCTCCTTATACCGGTACGATTATACCAATCCACGTCGATATAGTGAGTCTCGTCACAGTGGGACATTTACCCAAGCACTAACGCATATGAATGAGATGTACACAAATATGAATACAGAGTAGCGGAAGTAAAAGAACTACTGTCTTTCATTTCATCATCCACATTAAACATACATGATCCATATAGCAATTTAAGGAACTAAGTCCACATAATGAAATACAAAATTCAAATTACATCGTCCACAATTTACATAAGCTTCAATTTCATAAGTCTCAATTACATACTATGAAAATAAAGTACAAGTCGATAATCCACCACAACTACTCTCCTCGCTCGGAGTCGCTCTCAACGGTCTCCTCCAAGGAAGTAGGATCCACTGCTAAACCTATACGCCGAAGCAAGGGTGAGTCTAAAAGACTCAGCAAGTAACTTCCATACACATCATACATGCATACGTCGCATAGGCAATTTACATTCAATGACAATAATCAATACATGTAGCATGCTTGAACAACCTTAAGAAGAACCTACCATGATACTTCTATCAAACTTTTATAACACAGGAAACATGGTTCATGTCATTCCAAAATAAAATACCTACCGCATGCTTTCTACTTATTTATCCACATGAGAGCTACATTTACATTTAAGCTACAATATGATAGCAAATTAAGCATGGGACTTTCACAAATAAAAAGGAAATACTCCTAACATGGATTCTACCTACTTTTGCACATGTAAACCACCATTGCAAACACATTAAGGTTGCTGTTTTGACATGAATCTAACATTATCACATCATAAATCACAATTTCACAATCTAACACATTGGTTTCACATGTTTACACATTTACGCATTCACATGTTCACTTACACATTACATATTCACATGTTCACACTACACAATGCCACATACACACATTCACATTGTTCACATTTAGATGCTGTGACACATAGTCCAAACCACCATTAGAAGGACACATTCACATAACACATAGACGCCACCTAGGCAACACAGTGACGGCTCTGGTACTGCGCGGACCGGAGAAGTAATCTCCACCCTAACCAGTGGTACTTGTCCACCTCCAGGATTTCATCCTAATACCCATAGGATTCTAAACACATTGAACTTTTCATTGGGACTTTTCCACGTACAGTTCCACAGCCCTCTATGGAAGCAGTGTCACACACGGCACATTTTACACATTTCCCGTTTATTATACACATAGTTCTCACACAATTGGACACATGACTTACATTTCACCACTTGGCACATGATTCAGTTTTCCCTAACATGATGCTACTGTTAATAGAGTTTAACACTTAGGAATCTACACTAATCATGTTGGGAATTTCATTAACAATCATAACCACAATAAGCATACTTTAATAACTAAATTTCACATGGAAATTTCACAACCTCATCTACTGTTGCCCAAATCACACAAAATTTTAACCACATGCCGTTGGTAGGTTTTAGATCACACATGCACATTTCTTATTTTTCTGAGCTACATTGATTTTACAGAAATTAAAATACTCATTCATATGCCATTCATAAAGTAGTTTATCATAGAAGCATAGTGTCAAGGTGGGATTTAACAATTCACTAATCTGCATCTAACATTCATATTATCACATGAATTTCCCCAAATTTATCAAGCATCATACAATTTACTGAAATTTTAAAACATCCTACACATGCTCCCTATTTTTCCATACAGAAATTATAACAAATAGCATGGTCATGGGAAAATTCCCAAATTTTCAGAAACAGGACTGACATACATGCACATCACTCAACAATTTTATGGCACTGAAATTTCACAGGGATCATATGAACAGAACTCTGCCACATTCAAGGTCTCATCTAACATGCATTTCACATAAACCTAACAATTTATACTAATTGCATAAATACATAAAAATCTCACAACACATTCCATTATCTATATTACATAACATATAATGTTTATAATATATCCTCATGTGAAGGAATTCCGGAAAATAGTCATATAGAAGGAAGAATAGCTCACTGTTCTGTCTGAAGAACTAAACGGCAAAGGCTGGCCGTTCACAGAGGTTAACGGCAGCATCGTCTGCCGCCAAATGAAGAGCTTAACGGCAAGAGATTATGCCGTTAAGTTCCTGTCTATGCAGAAACACAGACCGAACTCCAAAGATGGGTGAATGTAGGGGTTCCAGGACACGAAATAAATCTCAGAAAATTCCTAAGACCTACTAGACATACACATGGACAATGGGTAAGGGTTACTTGCCTCAGAAAAATTCTCCAAAGGGATCTAAATGGCCGGAGAAGCTCTCCTTGGGCAGTGCCAAGAAGCCTCCAAGATCCTCTTGCTCCGGGTTCTAGGTCAATGTAGGCTGCAACCAGTCATTGGAGAAGCCTTCCTCTAAGTCCAGACTACCTCCCAGTCGATGTAGATCGCCGGAAGATGCTCCAATTTGCCGGATCCAAGCCTTCAAAGTTCAGGTTTTCTCTCTTTTCCTCACAGCTAGGGTTTCCCTCTTGCAAAGAGCCAAGAGAGCTCTCCCATACACAAGGAGGGGTGTTTTATAAGTCTTGGCCTTGGGATCTCGCGCACAGATGATGGGAGAGGTGAGATAGTCGTTGGGGACATCTCCCCAATCGGTGAGCAAGGCAAACCCGGGATTTCTGGGTCTGCTGCGCACAGAAATTCAGAGAAGTAGACGTCCACATAGATGGCCGTCTAGTTTAGTGTTGGCGTCCATCGACATGGACGTTGACTCATCATGGACGTCCATCCATGTTGACGCCAATTTGCTCTTCGGCCAAAGCTTAAAACCCATGCAGAAAACCCTATGTACACTATGTCTATGCATGCAATACATATAGTATAATATACATACTACTACACCATGCAATCATCCACTATTTACAATTAATTTACACATGCACACGTAAGTACACCTAGCTAATATGTACATAGTTACCTACATATGCACGCATGATATTTACACACAAGCACGAATCCATACATGATATCAAATAAAAGGACAAAATTCGAGGGCCTTACAGTAAGGGTAGTGGCATACCCCGTAGATATTTGATAGACTTGGTGCAGAGGTGTGGTGCTTTTCTAGCTGTCGAAGAGTTCGTCCAAAAAGTAGTCGTTCTTATCATAGAAGCTCAGCACGAAGAGGAGGGGCTAGATGACGGATTTGGAGTCTATGAGATATTAGCTGAGGAGGACCTAGTGGATGAAGAAGATGGTGAGATAGAAGATGTTGCCGAGATGTATGCCAGCGGCATGAGGAGATTCGATGAACCTGCATCGGCAGTGGACGAGCCCACCAAAGAGGTAAATATTGTGATAAAGGAAGAACCCAGGCTCTTAACCATAGCTTCCAATCTCCCTCTCGAAGAAGAAGAGGCACTTATAGAAATGTTAAGGGAATACAAGGATTCTTTTGCCTAGTCGTATGATGACATGCCCGGCATTGACCCTGAGTTAGTGGAGCATAGGTTGATCTTGAAGCCAGGGGCAATAGCCGTTAAACAAAAATTGAGATGATTCCACCCTCACATTGCTTTGAAGATGAAGGAGGAGATCGACAAACTACACAAGGCTAAGTTCATCCGTATAGTCCTCTATCCTTTGTGGGTGGCCAACATTGTCCCGGTGATGAAGAAGGATGAGAGAGTACGGATCTGTATTGACTTCTAGGACTTGAATAGGGCATGTCCTAAGGACGATTTCCCATTACCTCATTTGGATGTTTTAATTGATAACACCGCTGGGTTTGAAACTCTTTCATTCATGGATGGTTACTCAGGCTACAATCAAATCTGTCTAGCCCTAGAGGACCAAGAGAAAACCTCCTTCACCACACCCTGGGGAACTTATTGCTATGTGGTCATGCCATTTGGATTGAAGAATGCCGGTGCCACTTATCAAAGGGCAATGTTAGCCATCTTCCACGATATGATTCATATTCATGTTGAGGTTTACGTGAAAGATATTATGGTGAAGTCTCGGACTCGAAGTGAACACTCCTCCGTGCTTCCCAAAGTATCTTGACGTGCACGAGAATATCAATTGAAAATGAATCCGAAGAAATACGTATTTGAGTTTTCCTCAGGCAAGCTATTAGAGTCTATAGTCAGCAAGCGGGGGATTCAAATAGATCTGAATAAGGCCAAGGCAATAAACGAGATGCCTCCTCCTAAGATCATATCTGAGCTTCGAGGACTAATAGGTCGACTACAGTTCATAAGGAGATTCATATCTCAGCATTCTCAAAGGTGTCGTCCCTTCTATGAACTGTTAAAAGGAGGAGTCAAATTCAAATGGAATGATAAATGCCAAGAAGCCTTCGATGAACTCAAGAGTTATATTATGAATCCACCTGTGCTGCAGGTGCCTGTCCCAGGAAAACCCCTTATTCTATATCTGTCGACTATTGAGGACTCCCTAGGAGCTGTCCTTGCACAACATGATGATTCTGGAAAAGAAAGGGCAGTTTATTACCTATCTAGGCTATTCAATCCCTCCAAGCTCAAGCTCACCACAATGGAGAAAACATGCACAGTGCTAGTGTGGGTAGTGCAGAAATTGAAGCACTATTTCCTAGCTCATCATGTGAGCTTGATTTCTAGAATGGATCCTATTAGGTATCTCTTAGAGAAGCCAGTACTCGCCGACAGATTAGCTCGTTGGCAGAGTTTCTTATCTCAGCTCGATATCACCTTTGTAGTCCAAAAGGCTATAAAAGGGTATGCCATTGCCAAGGACCTTGCTTACCTTCCTCTTCCTCATAGTGACACGGTTCAGGAAGAATTCCCTGATGAAAACCTGTCACTCATTTCTTGAGACCCCTTCTGGTCACTCCATTTTGATGGAGCTCTCAGTTCTAGGGGACGGGGCATAGGTGTTGTCTTGCTCACCCCAGAAGGGATCACTATTCCACTGGCTTATCAACTCCAATTCCCTACCACCAACAACATTTCCGATTATGAGGCTCTCCTAGCCGATCTAAAACATGCCTATCTCTTAGGCGCGCGTCATCTCAAGATCATAGGAGATTCTAAACTCATCCTTCGGTAGGTCCTTTCTACTTATCGCACTCGCGACGCTAAACTCAAGTCTTATCAAGATATGGCCACACTCCTAGCCAAGCAATTCTGCAAGCTCATCTACATTCACACTCCTCGCTCTCAGAACATCTTGGCCGACGCCCTGGCATCTCAGGCCTCATCTCTTCCTTCCCTCTCAGCCACAGTGCTGAGACTGTCATTGTCCAGAGGTTAGAAGCACCTTCCATTCAAGACCCTTGGTTCGATAACCTCAGGAATTCTTTAATCGTGAAGGCAGAGAGAAGAGAAGCGAAGGAAGTGATGCTTATGGAGCTAGGAGAAATGATGGAAGAAGAAAGACCATGGTACCACGAGATCGAGCAGTATTGCAAGGGTGGTACCTTCCCAGAAGAAGCTGAGGCTGAAGATTGGAGAGTCATCCGTAGAGCGACGCTAAGATATACCATTGTTGGACAAGTGTTGTACAGACGCACTCTAAACGGGATGCTCCTTAGATGCTTACTTTACAAAGAAGCCTGGAAGGTAGTGGAAGGAGCCCACTCCAGCGAGTGTGGAGGGCATGTGAATAGCCAGATGCTAGCTAAGAAAATCCTTAGGCAGGGCTATTACTAGCCAACCTTAGAAGAAGACTTTGCCATCTATGTCCGTAGGTGTGTCAAGTGTCAGCTTCATGCCGATAAGATCCATGCTCCATCTTCCTCCTTGCATCAACTATCTTCCCCTTGGCCATTTTCCATGTGGGCCTTTGATATCATTGGACCTCTTGGTGATCCTAATGCTCAAATCAAACAAAAATCATTCATTCTCACTGCCACTGAGTACTTCACCAAGTGGGCCAAAGTAGAAGCATTTTCGGAAATCAAAGGTTCAACTGTGTGCCGGTTCATCATGAAGAATATCATCTCACGGTTTGGAGTGCCAAGCGGCATCATCGTTGACAACGGACCATAGTTCATATCTCAAGAGCTTCAGGACCTATGTAAGAAATTCAACATTTCTCTGCATCATTCATCTCCATACTATCCACAGGGCGATGGTCACGCCGAAGCCACAAACAAAACACTTTTGAAAATCTTAAAGAAAACTTGTGAGTCTCATAATTTTGCTGATTGGCCTGAAAAGTTGATTGAGGCTCTATGGGCCTACCGTACCTCCGTCCGCACGCCCATAGAGCAAACTCCCTTTCCACTCACTTAGGGGATGGAGGCGTTATGTCCACATGAGATCCTCAATCCCTCGCTAAGGGTACAGCTGGACAAAGAACTTAACCTTGATGAACATCTAGAGGCGTTACTTACACAACTGGAACTTCTAGACGAGCGGCGTCTGGCCGCGGCTGATCATGTGCTTTCATATCAAAATAGACTTTCAAGATCTTTTCAAAAGAAAGTGATTGAACGCAAATTCCAAGAAGGAGACATGGTCTTGAAGTGAATTTTCATAAAACCTGGAGGTCTTAGGTCGAAATTGCAATCTAACTGGGAAGGGTCGTACATCATCAAGGAAGTGTACCCTGGGAATGCGTATAGGCTAGTAAATGCCTAAGGTGAGGAGCTATCTCACCCGTGGAATGGGTTGTATCTTAAACAATTCTACCCTTAATAAAAGATTTTCGATAGTGGCACTATTTTGCAAAGGAATGCTAGCAGTCATGAGTCTCACATTGTTTCATTGTTGTTAGGTAACCCCTGGGTTCAGTCAACACACACAGCATGGAAACCCGCGGTCAATTTTCCTTAGTCAAAGGTGTTCCTACTTAGCCCTAGTGTTGGAGAGCAGAGGTCTATTCTCTTCTTGCTCGGACAAGGTCGAGGGGCAAAAGGATGCTGACTTGTAGACGAATGAGGGCGTAGACCACGTGTGTATGAAATCTCAAAGAGAGATGGTCAATTCTAAAGAAATAACAAAAAGAATAGTAGATGAACAAAAAATAGAGAATAGGGGCATGACAAAGAGTGGCAAAGTCCCCGCGGGATGAAAATGAGCCCGATCGTACGCATGCCCCAAACAAAAAAGCAACGACCACAAAGTCTCTAGACAACAGATAGAATCCATGTGAGATACACCCTTGAGAGTCAAACAAGCCAGCATCCCAAGCACCGACGCCAAGTCTTATCCCTTTTAAGTCTTCCTATCCCCACTAATGACTGGGGCACTCCCACGCCTGGTTTGTGTAGGAACACTAGTGACTAGGGGCAATCAGCCTTAGGGAAGCCAAGAACAAATGCACATTGCAACTAGGGGGTGTTTGACAAGCGTAATATGGAAAGTGAGGTTCATAGCTGATCACTCAGGTGCAGAAGGTGTCGCTAGAGAAAATCTCAAAATCCAAAAAAATCAAAAAATCCTAAAACTCCAAAAATCAGAAAATCCCAAATCTAAAAAAATTAAAAAATCCCAAAAATCCAAAAAATCAGAAAATCCCAAATCAAAAAAAAATCCAAAAAATCCAAAAATAAAAAATAAAAAATCCAAAATCCAAAAAATTAAAAAAACCTCAAAATTCAAAAAAAAAAAGAAAATCTCAAAACCCAAAAAAAATTAGATGTACATATCACTTTCTTTTAGCATGCATTATTTCCATTTACTTTCCACCTATTTAATAAGGCTCAGCCCCTTGACTATTATGAAGTTAAAATCATTCCGTGCTCAATGCAAGGGGCTAAGCCAAAGAGCAGATCTAACTTGTTTTGGTAAGTGTGCAGGGGCAGAAACTCTTGAACAGTGCAACGATGTACTCACTCTCTCTCTCGTTCGCTTACTCGGATCTCATCTCTCACTCGTTCGCTCACTCGGATCTCATCTCTCACTCGTGTCAATCACAATTCATTCATTCAATCACAAACATTGGCACAAAAGTAAAAGATCCACTAATGAAAATCATCATGTACAAAGATAAAGGAGAGGTGGCTCACAAACTCCTCACTGCTCACCACCACTCTCCCCTGATCCCTCCTGCCTCTCGAGTGGGGGTGGCATCTCGCCAGCACCCCTGGGCACTCGTCTCTCCTGCCCGGCGTCTCTCCTCCTCGTTCCTCCGATGTCTCGAGGAACCAGCCAAATACTACCTGACAGAGGCACCACTCGCACCGCTCACTCCGCTCGCACCGCTCCTGCTCCTGCTCTGAACTGCTTGGCTCATCATCGCCATGCAACTCCAGAGCTCCTCAATCTGGCCTTGCTGCGCGATCGTCTCAGTGCGTAGTCGTGCTAGCTCCGCCTAGTCTGCTGATGATCCCTGCGCATGCAGCGTCACCAACTCCCTCGTCAGCTCCCTCACCTGTGTGCACAGCTGGTCTGCCTCCGCTGCCTCCGTCTCCGCCTAGAGGCACCACTGGGTGATCGACGCTGCCGCCGCATTGCTCTGCTCACGCTAGTGGGTCACCTAATCGGTGGTGGTCCTCAGCTCTGTCACCTGTGGAAAAAGCATGTCAGTGCCGAATCTAAATCAAATTGAGATCAGGTCGATGTTACACTTACCCTCTCCTCCAGCGTCTTCTCTGCCTTCTTAGCCCTCCTCAGCGCACTGTCCAGTCGGTCCTCTAGATCCGACTGGGACGTCTCTGACGCCGCCCGAGATGAGGACGCGCCAGGCTGCGTCGCCCTTAGCCTCGTCAACTCCGCATGCTGCACATAGAACACTTGTCAGTTCCTCGATAATTTGAAATTTAGTAAGCTATTGAAGTCTGAGTGGGTACTTATCAGCTGCTCCGTCTCTCTCCGAGCTGCATCCCGGTCCTGTACGGTAGAGTGCAGCAGGGCCTGGAGCGAGGCAATTTGCCCAGCCACGTCCACCTGGAAGTCATCAGATTGTGTCAGCTCAATTCAATCTTATAAGAATTCACAAGGTCTGAGTTTAGAAGTTTACCTATCATCTGGCGCCCCTGTAGACCCTCGCCCAATACTTCAAGGCGAAAAACTGCAGGTATGCGTCGTCGAACTCGACGTCGGACCGGACCCGTCGGCCTCAGTGCTCCTAGTCTGCGATCTGCTCCCAGGCCCACTCGCGCCAGTCAGTAGTGTCGTGGAGTCCCCGAAAACTCCGGCCAGGCCCAGGGGTCCTGCCTCGGCTAGGTAACTCCACAGCACTCTGACGGAGGCCGAGTCACCTCTGAGTCAGATGCAAGTGGAGAGGTAGCACGAGGTTGAGAGCATGGACCCATGTCACCCTACCGAAGTAGGGGTGGGCCTACTCCAACCAAGGCTGTCCCTCATCTCCCTCCTCTAGATATGGCTGCCACACCACCTGCACAGCAAGAGCACATCTAATCAGTAGCCAAGCAATTAAAGAAATCAATTTCAATTTAGATGGAAGGTAGAACTTACAACTAGTTGAGGGTAGATGTCTATCTCATCCTAGATGGACGCCAGCTGCTCCTCCAGTGAGTGCGTGTCTCGGCTCGTCACCCAACGCCAAGCTAAGGGCACAAGGCCCGGTCACTCCAAAATGCCCCTCCCCAGGCCTGGGAGGTGAAGGTAAGTCCAGACCTGCAAGCAGAAAGGCACAGTTAGATTGCAGGTATAGCAGAAAGGGCAATTAAAGTAAAAGGGCAAGAGAAGAGGAGTGTACCTAAAGAAAAGGGAAGAAGCCGCTGATTGACATCTGTCGATCGGAGGAGCCCAGGCTATCGAACTGATGCGCCAGGAGAGCAGCCCCCTACACATAATCCCCCACCTGATCTAGATCCTCTAGAAGCGGTAGGAATCGGCAGTGGACCGCGTCGTCCCCCCTGGAAAACAAGAGTCTGTCTAGGAAGAATGTGAAGAAGCGGCGCAAATCCAAATCCGCCTGAGCCCCAGGCTCGTTGGCCAGAGTCTCTCGGCATCCCCTCACCATCCAATCCAGCTGCTCATTGGCTGTCTCACCTACCTCCCTACCAGTCTGTGCTAGCCCCAAACTCTCCTGAAGATCTACCCTAGGGACCAGAGAAGACCTAGGACCTACAGTCAAGTCTAGCAGCCTACGAGCCATCCCCTGGTAGCATGGGTAGGTGAACCTGCTAACCGAGCGACCATACACTCTAAGCCCGGTGATTCTGCTTACGTCCTCCAGGCTGGGGATCATGTGTCCCCATGGAAACACGAAGGCAGTCGCCTCCGCGTCCCACCTGTTATGCAGGGCCTGGGTGAGTGGAGCATCTGCCATCATCCGATCCATCCGGAGGACCTCCACAAGTCCCATGTCCTCCAGGCGCTCCCTCTGAAATCCCGAGAGGGCCAGGTACATTGCCAACACTAATAGCCATGAGACCTGGGCCCTCATTTCTCCCTGCAAGCACAAAAGAACATTCAGTCAGCACACTCATTCACTCCTTCAGCTCTCGGCTGAGGTCGCACCGCCCAACGGGGTCGCGACCTTGTCGCGATGCCCCTATGCGCCGTGACATGGTCGCGATGCCTAGGTGGACCGCGACCTTGTCGCGATGGCCTTTGGCCGACGCGACAATGTCGTGGCCTCTGACCCCGACGAGACTACTAATGTTGCGATGGGGTGGGCCGTCGCGTTCTTAGATGTGGGCCAACCGGATTTTCCTTTGTCCGGTGGTCGTTCTCCAAGGCATCTTGCCCTAGATTAACCATCTATGGGGCTTCCTTGTCCATTCAGAACCACAATTTAAAGAGATTGAGGCCTGAAAGATGTGTGGAATTATCTATTATGGTAATCTAGAAGAGGGGGTTGAATAGATTACTTCCAATTAAAAGACTATGACCTTCTTTTTTATGAGAACATAGATTTATCGAAATCTCAAACAGAGTTGATTTAAGTTCGATCCAAGATGTGTGTGTTGATTAAGAGTAGAACAATTAACAACCTATCTAACATGTGAGAAACCAACGTGCCTACCAAACATCTACCGTAAAACGTTCAAACCACAGACACGATGATTTAAGGTGGTTTGGAGTACACAACTTGTGTATCCTACGTCCACTGTCCACACACACGCAGAAACACCTGCTTATTAGCGAGTTCCACTCTACAACTCTCACACACACATGTTGTCTGATGTAAACACACGATCAGAACAACAAAAGCCACGTGAATCAAGCACAATGATCACTTGAACCACAACCACACACACAGAAATAGGAAGAATATGAAAAGATAGGAGTTCTGAGGTGAAAGAACAAATCCCAATAGAGAACTCTTGTCGCTGGTCATCCAGAAGAACTCCAAGCTTCACTTTGATGATCCTCAGATGACGTAGAAGCTTGAACTATGAACGAACCGTCTTCAACTCTGCTCGGAAGATGGATCTTCTTCGCTCTGGACGGAGGGTTGAAGCAGAGTAGTAGGGAGAAGCTTTTTTTCCTTGGGTTTTGCTTAGGGTTTTCTTATGGTGGCTTCTTGCTGTGAAAATAGCTCCATATGTTCTATATATATGGGTGTCCAAGTTTAGAGAGACGTGGTAAAAGGAAACACCCTAATCTAGAACATATCCAAATCTCGGAATTGAAGTTTCTCTTCGTCTGTCGACAAGCGATCTATAGTTGTCGACAGACAAAGCGGAATTTGGTTTTCAGAACACTTAAAGCCGCTGGAAGACTAGATCTGTCGACAACCGACTTGCTGCATTCGATAGCTATGTTGGAAATGAGTTTTCCAGAACCATGAAGCTACTGGCTGGTTCATCTGTCGACATGAGCTTTCATAGCTGTCGACAGGTACTTGCCTGAAGTCCTTTTCTTGTTCTGTTTCACTTGGTTCTTGTTGCTTGGCATATATGCATTCACACCTACATTGAGAAACATTGTAAGTGAGATACAATGAATGTATAGATGATCAATAAAGGCATATTCTCATATGTGATTGTTTCTTGCATGTCTTTGTCATTAGCATCATACTTCTATCATTCACACACATCAATACACATTGTCCATCATCAAAACCATTTAAACATGAACATTGCACATCAATACACATTGTCATGAGAACCGAACATTCTCCCCCTTTTTGATGATGACAAAATTTCAATTTATGCACATTGATGTGTTCTCCCCCTTTTGGCAACATCCAAAAAAATAAAGCATGCACTCATGAAGAGGAAATTGGCCAAGAACTGTGGATTTTATTCAAATTACATTCAAAGTACACACAGTCACAAAAAGGTGCATGACCCATCCGACATGTCTTGGGAGTCTGCAGCATCATCATCAGCAGATTTGTCTTCAACATCTGACACCTGACCTTTGAGGGTCCGAGTGACTATCCCATCCACAAGCTTGTATCCCATTCTATGGACCGCAGTGAGGTCAAAGGAACTGCGGGATGTTAGAGTTCTGCAATCAGATTCAGAGATGGAATACCAATGAAGGAGAGGAGGGATGTAATGTGGCACGCATACAGCATTGACCTCTTTGAATTGCGAAAGCATTGGTTAATGAGGTCAATCATGAGTAGAGGGAGGTTGATTTGTTTAGTCTGAAGGAAATAGTAGAAAAGGGACTTGTGGACTATGGCAACGAGTTCCTTGCTTACATCCTTAGGAACGATAAGAGTAGTGAAAATGTGGTGGATGAGATGATTCAGTGGAGGGAAAGAATTGGCATTGAGCTTCAAGTGGTCTACACTAGGATAATATAGCTCATGGGTGATCAAAGTGTAGTAATCAGAGGCAGAAGGAGGATTAACAAGTATATTGGCCCCTGAGTTTGGAATTTGAAAAGCACGGCAAAGGAGATTTGGGGATATTTTGAAAGTAGTACCCTTTACCGTGGTGTAGAACTCCTCATCAACGACCGACTTCTTCAAGTTGTCAAAGAACTCGGTCACAGAGGCAGGGGAGTACTACTTGTGAGAGTAGAGAAACTTCGTCCAGCCCTGGGTGTCGAACAGGGGCTGGAGGCCGGGGAACATGTCCTCCAAGGACATGAAATCCATGAACCGTGGCTGGACAAACTTCGTGATGGAGCCCCAGACCTTAGAGGTGTGGCGTTTGGAGGAACGATAAGCTTTGGCAGACGGTCATCCCGGCGCTTGCTTCGGCGCTCTGTACGTGCCCCGGAGCCTTCTCCAACATCTGGCGAGATGGGACGCCGACGAGAAGCAAGGCGTTTGGTTGGAGGAGCCATGGAGTAGTAGAGAACGGAGAAGAGAAGAACTCTGAGGAGAAGGAGACGAAGGGAAGAAGGAGAAGAATCAGGAGGGGAACCTGGGGTTGCCACCCTAGACAGAAGGGTTAGGATGGAGGAGGAGAGGAAAGGGTTTTTGGAAGAAAAGGAAGGGTTAGGAGACGTAGGTGCCCTTTTAAAGAGTGTGGGTTTAAAGTTGAAAGGTTAGGGCCCCACAAAATTTGTTCTAACTGCGTGCCGTTTGGGCTTCTGAATCGCCCTGGGCCGCCGACTATCGATAGCCAAAAAGGCAGCTGTCGACAGCTGCTCAGCAGTTTTGGGCCAGAACTGTAGTTTTGAGCATTTTGAATGGTAATGAGCATGCACTTGTGAGTGTAGGGGAAGAAAAGGTTTATACTCATTTCAAAGTGTCATAACCACCAGTATGAAGACACATAAAAATTCTACAATGGTTAAGAAATAATACTCCAGGAATCTTAAGATATGGCATGTAGAAAACACCATTCAAGAACATATGAACATAAGATAACCCTTTTGAATATAACCATTGAGAAAAATCACATATCTTAGTGGTGATTTTCGGTTGGTAAATGAAGGTAATGATTACAAAGACAATCGACAATAGACAACCAACTTGCCCGTGATTGAAAGACATAGAGGCTACACTCTATTTCAGGTTTTTGAAGTTTTTTCATTATTGAGCAATTGGAAAAGTGGTAATTAGGAACACTTTCACCTTTTTACGTGAAGGTAGACATGAGGGATGCCCGTACCCCCAGTTACTCAGTGTGAGTGACCATCATACCATTATGCAGAGATAATGAAATGACTTTTTGACGCTAAGACAGACATTTTGTGATGCCCATGTCCCCGGTTACTTAGTAATGATCATCATTGCTCTGCCTTTTATCCAAGTTCATTTTTTTTATTTTTTTTAATTGATTGAATTTAGAAATAGGTAGCTTTTCTCCCATCATTTGGTTTATGTAGCAATCAAAGCAAGAGTTATGTAAAGTCAATGGTCAATGTAAAACATTAGGTCTAAGAACCATCTTACTTATCAAGCCATGTGAGAGACATGATAATCCACAAGGGAGTTATTCAAATGAGGTGAGTTAAGTCCATTAGATTTGTTCAATGTTTCCTAGATGACACAACCTAGACTCAAACACGAAATATTATTTCGAAATCATTGTATTTAAATCCATGTCATGAATACTAGATGAGTATGACATGTTGTAATGATCATTAAGTACAAATTCCTCTCTTACCCAAAGTTTGTGAACATACTCATGAAGAAGGAATGAGAAAAGTTGAAGAGTTGCCATCAGAAGTGTATCTGTCGACAGTAAAGAGGGTGGTTGTCGACAGGTACTGAATTCTAGTGAAGTGATTGTTCTGGGAGAGGGTAGCTGTCGACAGGCAGAGAGAGGCTGTCGACAGTTACTTAATTCTGTCTGAATCTTTGTTCTGGGAGTACCTGGCTGTCGACAGGAGGGTTGTTGGTTGTCGACAAGCACAGGAAGAAAATAGTTTATGGCTTTGAATTGTGAGACATTTGAATCATTTGAATGAGGGACAAGGACACATGAAATATGAAGGGTATCCCTACCAATTTTACTCACTTAGGCTTACCTGGCTCCCCCATAGTGTGTGCATGGGATGACTCATCATTCAAGCAAGACAGTCAAAGAGATGCACAACATACAAAGCTTTTTCACACAACAGAGTCATTCATAAACATGTGAGCACTGAAAAATCATTCTTTGAAGGAGATGCATGCTACAAAATTAAGACAATCCAAATACGTTATCATGAAGTTAATGACCTTTATGTATATAAAGACTATGGATACTAGGCGGAGTATATTTACTCACGCATAATGAGAGTTTCCAAACAAGCCGAACTTCTTCTTCCACATGTCACCATTTGATATACCTCATAGTCACTATACACAAAGACCATTTTCTCCTCAATTTGGTATTGGATTCACTAAAATTTGCACAATCCCAATTCTCTTCTAAGTGTTGTGAACCTATCCTCAGATAGTGGTTTTGTGAAGATGTCGGCCAGTTGTTTATCAGTGGGGATGAAGTCAAGTGTTAGGTTCTTGTTGGCTACTTCATCTCTCAAAAAGTGATGCCTGATCTCTATGTGTTTTGTTCTTGAGTGTTGAATTGGGTTTTTAGAAAGATTGATGGCACTGGTGTTGTCACATAGGATAGGTGTGCATCCAATATCAATGTTAGTCGCATAGTTGACTTTTAATCCACAACACTTGAGCAGCACAATTCCCTGCATCAACATATTCTGCCTCTGCAGTGGAGAGTGCAACTGAGTGTTGCTTCTTGGATGCCCACGAAACCATGCAACCACCAAGAAATTGGCAATAGCCACTAGTGCTTTTTCTGTCAATTTTACATCCAGCATAGTTAGCATCAGAATATGAGATCAAGTTGAAACTACTTCCTGCTAGGTACCATAGACCCAAATCATACGTACCTAAGAGATATCTTAAAATCTATTTTACTGCAACCAAATGGCTTTCCTTTGGACTAGATTGGTATCTAGCACAAAGACAAACGCTGAACTGTATATCTGGCCTACTAGCAGTAAGGTAAAGGAGAGAGCCAATCATACCTCAAAATGCTTTGCATCTACCTGTTTACCTTTCTCATCATTTTCCAGTTTAATGCTTGTGCTCATTGGGGTTGAGGCAGGCTTGGCTTGTTCAAAATGAAATCTTTTTAGAAGCTCCTTGACTTATTTTTCTTGATTAATGAAGAAGCCGTCTTCATGTTGCTTTACCTGCAAGCCAAGATAAAATTGAAGCTCCCCGATTAGACTCATCTCAAATTCACTGTGCATGTGTTTAGAGAACTCTTCACACAGTGATGGGTTAGTGGAACCAAAGATGATGTCATCCACATAAACTTGAATAACAATGATATGGTTGCGAACATTTTTAGTGAAAAGCGTTTGGTCCACTTTACCTCTTGAGTAGTTTTTACTCACCAAGATGTTGCTTAACCTATCGTACCAAGCTCGGGGTGCCTGTTTCAAACCATAAAGAGCATTGTGCAACTTATAAACATGGTTAGGCTTTTCATGATCCTCAAATCCTGATGGTTGAGAAACATAGACTTCCTCTTTGATGTAGCCATTCAAGAAGGCAGTTTTAACATCCATTTGAAAAAGTTTGAACTTGTTTGAACATGCATATGCTAACAAGATCCTAACTGCTTCAAGCCTAGCCACAGGTGCAAAGGATTGTTCAAAATCTATCCCAAATTCTTGGTTATATCCTTTTGCTACCACCCTAGCTTTGTTTCTCACCACTTTACCCTCTTCATTTAGTTTATTCCTAAACACCCATCTTGTCCCAATGATAGAAATTTTAGGGGTTCTAAGAACTAAACTCCAGACATTATTTCTTTCAAATTGACCTAGTTCTTCATGTATGGCATCTATCTAAGAACTCTCTTTAGTGCCTCTTCAACATTTTTGGTTCCACTTGAGAGACAAAAGCTAAATGATCTTGTTCAACTATTTGTCTAACCTGAGACCTAGTTTGAACTTTATCATTTACATTCCCAATTACATTATCAAGTGGGTGATTTTTTTAGTACCTCACATTTGTGATTGTTGAAGAACCTAGTTGATCTTGGATTTGAGGAAGTGGGTCATGTGTGACTTGTTCTTCAGGAGGGTGTTCATGAGGATTTTCATCTTGAGTTTTTTCCTCTTGAGGATCTTCTTCAAATTCATCATTTTGCTTTTTGAAAAGTATTACATGATCATCGTCGTACCTGCGGAAATATCCACTATTAGTTTTAATTTTTGCTTGAGGATTTCCGTTAGTCTTATCATGTTGTGTCTCAAGTATTGATCCTTCACCTCCATCATCATGCCTGCTAGAATTTCCATCATTAGACTTTGCATGATACTCATCAAAAATAACATGTGGAGTTTCTTCCACAGTTCTACTTTTATTATTAAACACTCTATAAGCCCTAGAGTGTTCTGAGTATCCTAGGAAAATACCTCGATCACTTTTGACTTCAAACTTGTCTAAATCAACTTTATCATTGTTATGTATAAACACTTTGGAGCCAAAAACTCTGAAATACCCAATACTGGGCTTCTTACCTTTTAAGAGCTCATATGGGGTTTTCTTCATTACAGGTCTTACCATGGCCCTGTTGAGGATGTAACAAGAAGTGTTCACCGCTTCTGCCCAAAAACTCCTTGAGAGTTGACTTTCAACCAGAAGGGTGTGAGCCATTTCCACCAAGGTCCTGTTCTTTCTTTCCACTATGACATTTTGTTCCAGAGTCCTTGGAGAGGGAAACTTGTGATCAATACCTTTTTTTTTTTAAAACAAATGGGACACAGGGATGAAGAGCTAGGTAAGTGCGCTATCCCCCAGCAGGGGATAACGTTCTCACTCCCCTAGCCTTGACCTGCGCCTAAATTTATATATCTGGAAATAACATACAAGTACCAACGGGGCATACCCCCTAAAAAACAGAAGTCAAAGTAATCTAACCGAAGGAAGTCCAGATTTATCTAGAACAACTGGACCTTTACAGCTGGTAGGGAAAGAAGAAGATGAAAAAATTGATCTCTCTTGAGTGATACAGGCATGGGAAGCCAAGGTGTCAGCTACTCTATTGGTCTCCCTGAAAGAGTGGATGACGCAGAGGTGCATCTGCTGCAATAAGGACCGAGCCAGACTCCACCACCAAGAACACTTCCATGAAGGACATTTATCATGAATAAACGACTGGACTAAAACAAGAGAATCAGAGTGCACAACAGTAACTTGGAGGCCATGCAGTGCAGCCAATCTCAGGCCATCAGTAAGAGCGCGAACTTCAGCAAGCAAACTATCACCATAGCCATAGTAGAAAGCAAAACTTAGAAGGACCTCCCCAGCTGGATTTCGAAAACAAGCCCCCCCCCCCCCCCCCCCCCCGCCACAGGGGCCCGGGTTCCTCTTGCAAGCACCATCCACATTGAGACAAACACCATGAGTTGGAGGGATCCACCTGACAATCTTAGGAGCCTTTAGTTTAACTGTAGGTTTAAAACCAAAGGACCTCAGAATAACAATGGAATCAGCAGCACATTCTTGTTTAAACCTAACGCCTTGAATAGCCACATTCAAAACATATCTGATGTTCGTTATGATCTTCCCCACCGACTTATGAGTAGAATCAAACCTCTTAGCACATCTATATTTCCAGATCTCCCATAAAACAAGAAGCACAACATATGTGGAAATAAACCCCATGGCATTCCGGTTGTTGACAACAGATATGATATTCCATAAGGTGGACGTTATATGCGAGCCAATAACCTGACCATGGAGGAGCGGGCGGGCCCAGTCCCAAAGCGCGACTGCAAGATCCCCCTTAAGAAAGAGATGGTCTAAATCTTCAGTAGAAGGGGAGGAACAACAGGAGCAGGAGGAAACAAGATTAACACCACAATCTGAAATTCTATTGTCAGTGGGAACCGCACGGTGTAAAATTCTCCAAGCAAACAAGGAGGCTCTAGGATGGAACATATGATTCCAGACTTTAAGTAAGGAAGGCCTGTGAATTCCGCGCGGCCTGAGAGCTTGGAAGGTGGACTTGGTAGAGAAGATCCCATCAGCATTACTCATCCAAACACACTTGTCAAGGGCATCAAGAATATCTACCTTTTCCATTAATCTTCCAATCACTGCATGGTTCCTCAGAGGGTGATCAGTGTTGACCGCTACTTCATGAACAGCAGTAAAAGAGTAATGGTCAGGGGCTGGAATGAGGGAGACAAGTGGGCAGTTGCTAGCCCACATATGCCTTAGAATATCGATATTCTTGCCATCACCCAAAATCCACCTACTGTTCTGCAAAATGAGGGAGTGAGAAACATTAAACACTTCCTTAGGAAACACCTTGACAACTTCATTGGACTTAGAATTCATAAATCTGCTTCTGGCATATGTAGACCATAAGGTTTGGCCATGAATTGCATTCTAGATCAGCTTAGCCATAAGGGAAATCTGAACATGCCACATACTTCTTACCCCCAGACCTCCTTCTTGTTTTGGTTTAGATATTCGGTCCCAAGCAATCCAGTGACGTCTTCTATTTTCATCACCACCATTCCAAAAAAAGGATGCACAGGAGCGCTCAATAAGCTGGATGATAGACTTAGGCAAACAAGTAGCAGAAGCAACATATATAGGAATAGAGCACAGAGCTGAGTTAATGAGAACAACCCGACCTGCCTGAGATAAAAGCTTAGACTTCCAGGAAGCCAGCAAAGTGTTGACCTTATCAATGATGTGCTTATAATGGGAGACTAAAGAACGGCCATGAGTGATCGAAACCCCAAGGTACTTAAGAACCCCCTCCTCCTTACGGAAGCCTGTTAAAGCTTTAATGCGAGTACCTGTAGCAGCAGAAGCCTTAGGAGAGATAATAAAGCTACTTTTGGAAGCATTCACCTTTTGCCCAGAAGAGTCCTCATACGCCTTCAAGAAAGCAAGGAATTTCTTAATATTGCTGGCTTGGCCATTCATAAACACAAGTGTATCATCGGCATATAGGAGGTGAGATATCTGGATGCAACCACGAGGGCCTCTGTAGGGATGAAGGGCCCCTGAGGATTGAAGGGCGTGCAGACCCCGGCTTAAAGCCTCCTCCATGATGATAAACAAGGCCGGCGCCAAAGGGTCACCTTGACAGATACCCCTTGAAGACTTGAAGTAACCCGTCTGCTGACCATTGAATAGAACTAAAAACCAACAATTACTAACCATCATACCCACAAGCGAAACAAACCGGGATGAGAACCCAAAGCTCCGAAGAACCGTAAACAGAAAATTCCACTCCACCCTATCATAAGCCTTCATCATGTCCAACTTAAATATAACATTGCCCCCACGAACCTTCCTACCAATGTCTTTCATCATATGTCTAGAGACCGAAACGTTCTCAATAATAGAACGGCGTCGAACAAAGGCTCCTTGCTCTTCAGAAATAATATTAGGCAGTATAGGGGAGAGGCGGTCAGAAAAGATCCTGGAAATTATTTTATAACAAAAATTGCATAGGCTGATTGGACGAAAATCACCAAAAGTAGTCGGGTCTCTCACTTTTGGAACCAAAGCAATAATGGAAGAAGTCACCCCAATAGGCAAAGGAAAACCCTTGAAGAAATCCTGAATAGCATGAACCACATCCTCACCAACAGTGTCCCAGCAGATAGAATAGAAAGACCCAGTGAAACCATCCGGACCAGGAGCTCCCTTCCCAATCATAGCCATGACCGCAGCCCTCACCTCCTCCCTACTCGGGATATCACAAAGTAACATATTCTGGTTTTCAGACTTAAGGTTAGGGATAACCTGAAGAAGATTGTCATTCACCACAGTATTCTCCGTAGTGAGCAAAACTTCAAAGAAAGAGATCGCCGCGCCTTTCAGCAAATCCTGATTTTCACACCAATCATTCGAGCCCTCAATCTTAAGCCTGTGAATATAATTTCTTCGACGATTATTCTTGACAACAGCCTGGTAACAGGAGGTGTTTCTGTCTCCGTTTTGCAGCCAAGACATCCTAGCTTTTTGGCACCACATCTTCTCATCATTAACAAGAGCTTGGTGAAGTCTAGCATGTGCAGCAGACATGTCCATTCTGTTAGCTTCAGTAGGAGCAAGGTCGAACTTCTGTTCAGCAATAGAAACATCTGATTCAGCAGCATGAATAGCCTCCTGAATGTTACCCAACACCTCTTTATTCCAATCACGCAAAGCCAGCTTGACCGCCCGCAGTCTACAGATCAGTTATAACCTGGATATCATCATGCGTCCTCCAGAGGACCCAAATGTTGGACTCCTCCTCCTTGTTTCCCGCACAACCATTCATACGCAGGGAATTGCCAAGAGATCTAGCTTTGCTGAAAACAGTTTTAGGTTCAGAGATACCCACAATCATCGGATTATATTTCTTGACTTTCTTTTTAAAACTGTTATGTGAGGCAGCATTTGCAACCCCCCTGATATTCCAGCTCAAGAACGGACTATTCATGAGGACCGGTATCCGTCTCTTGCACCGACAGCTTTCGCCTTGGATCTCGTCATAACACCACGATCTAAATTGGTTCGGCATATGAATATCTTCTTTCGCGACCCTTAGCAGAAGATCCCCCTCATCAACAGACAAAATTTCCACCGGCCCACGGGAAGAATACGCAGCAGCGGTAGGTGCACGAGACAAGGTACCGCCTGGATTATCCATAACCCGGACTGAGACAGAACCAAGCACCGGCTGACATGGAGATACATGCGTGATGTCAGAAGGCCCGACATGTTCATTAACACGTATCACATCTGAAGATGAGTTAACTGTTCTGAGGGGATCCACCACGTCCTGAGATAATTACTGCTGCACCTGAACCGTATTGAGACTCTCCACCTGCAAGGTGTCCAGGGCATTATCCTGGAGAGAAACAAACTGATTTGTGTCCTGTTGTATAGAAGTTGTTTTTTCTTTCTTTTGCCAAGCTTTCTTGAATCCCAACTTAGTTGGTATTTTCCACTCCTCGTCGACTTGTCCAGCCATATCAATAGGGTTGATCACCCCTGTAGGTTTGTCCTCCGGAGATTTCCTCTTATTGCATTCCTCAACAAGATGACCAAGCTTGTGGCAGAAAGAGCAAACGGAGGGAATTCTATGGAAATTTACCTTTTTTCAAAATCCATCATTATCACATCCAATCCAAATATGATCCGGTCTAGGCTTTTTGATATCCATCTCCACCGAAACCAAAGCTTCCTGAGTCTGTGTCATAGCCTTTGTAACGTCATGTATCTGCAGCACCGTACCAAAGTTCCCTGCAATCGACTTTAAAAAACCTTCATGATAGAAGTTAACAGACAACATCGGGAACCCGATCTAGACTGGGATGAAGGTGGGGTCATAAGAATAATCAAACGCCGGGTCCCAATGGAAAAACCGGTATAAGTAACCTTTGATATAAAGGCTTCTACGCAGAAGGACCTTGAGAAAGTCTTGCTCATCATCAAAGCGAAGAAGGAGATGCCTTGGGTTAAGAGGGCTAATGATAAAGTCCTTAGATAACGTAAGGCGCTGGGATAAACAAGATTTAATCTCCAGGATCGAAGATCTGCCATAAGAGCACTTAGCGATTATTGCATTCTTGAAGGGGACCACAGATCTATCGATTTCTTCTTTGGAAAAGTAAACGGCTGGCTCCCCAAGATTAGTAAAAGTAGGTGTCTTCACTTCAATACTCACAGCCGGTGAAGGTTTGGAGGCGTATAGTATTTGAGCGTAGGATCTTCTGGGGGCATCCAACTTGATCCCCACAGCAGCCGCGGACGTGCATGGCGACGTCGAACGTGCTGAACGCAAGCCCCCCGCACCACCGGATGGCGCACACTGCATGGCGCCAGGGGCGCCAGCGATGGCGGCGCACGCCAACCCTAGCAGAGCGGAGCAGGACGCGAGTGGCAGGAATCGTAATTAGTCTTTCCTATTTCAATATTTGTCTGTGATCAATACCTTGGTTTCTGTAAAATTCAGAAAAAGAGTTGTTGTCAAACTCTCTCCCATGATCAGTACGGATTGAGCATATTTTGTTTATGCTCCCATGCTCAATCTTATTAAAGAACTCTTCAAAGATTTTTGATGCTTCATTTTTATGAGCCAAGAATTTGACCCAAGTGGACCTAGAAAAATCATCCACAATGACAAATCCAAAATGTTTGCCATTGAGACTAAGTGTTCTAGTAGGTCCAAAAAGGTCCATGTGCAGCAATTCATAGGGTTTTGAAGTAATTATCGGTGCTTTTGACTTGAAAGACTTTCTGGTTTGTTTTCCCTGTGCACATGCATCACAAAAATTTTCATTTTTATTGAAAGAAATTTTAGGAAGTCCACTTGCCAATTTCATCCTCATGATCTTGTGCAAGACATTGTTGCTAGCATGGCCAAGCCTACGATGCCATAATGTCAACTCATCCTATTTACTTGCAACAAGACACAAAATTTTTTTTCTGGTTCATCTAAATCAACTAAATAGATGTTGTTCACCCTCTTTCTAGAAAACTTGAGACTTCCTATTTCTTTATCAACAATCTTGCTTGCATTTGATTCAAAAATAAATTTATGACCTTTATCACACAGTTGGCTTATGCTAAGCAAATTATGATTAAGACCATCAACTAACAACATGTTGTCTATTGAGTTAGAGGCATACTTACCAACCTTACCTGTGCTAATGATTTAGCCCTTATTGTTACCTCCAAATACAACTTGACCTCCATCTTTCTCCAACAGCAAACCGAATTTATCTTTGTCGCCCGTCATGTGCCTCGAGCAGCCACTATCCAAGTACCATTTGTTTTGATTTTGGGCTGCTAGACATTCTTGCATAGATGGATCAGACAAGAGATTTTGGTACCCAAATTACTTTGGGTCCCAAGTTTTCATTCATTCCAAAAAGTAAATGCTTTGGAATCCAAACTTGCTTGCATTTCAATTTATTTGAGTTATTCCAGCATTGTTTTTCATTGTGCCCAAGTTTCTTACAGAAATTGCATGATGAAAATTTTCTCAAAACATTTGTTTTGTTATTTTGTTGAACATTCATTTGCATTTTCCCTTTTTGTTGCATGGATGGCTGTCCCTTGGCAGCATTCTTCCAGCCCTATCGATAGCTCTTATTGAGTCTGTCGACAGACTTCTTATTTGACTGAACTGATGAAGTCTTTTGATTTGATTGCAGTTGCTTATCCTTAGCTTGAATTCTCTTGCTTTTGGGAGGAATTTGTTTACTTGTGCTTGGACTATTATCAACAAAAGTTGTTATCAATGTCTCTCCATTTTTTTTTTGTTTTACAGGTTGATATCCAAGTCCAGGCCTTGTTACATTAATTTGTGCACCCAAAACAGCATCAAGATTTTGTTTCCCTTTTCAAATCTTGTAAGATCTTCAGTCTTTTCTTTTAGATCCTTTTCAGCTTGTTCCAGATTTTTCTTAACCTCTTGATTTTCATTTTGAAGACTTTCAAGAGACTGAATTAGGCTCTGTTTTTCTTTTTCACTTTCTTGCAATTTTTCTTTCAGAGAATCCATTTCCTTACTGTGAGCTTCCTCATCAATTTTCATCATCTCAATTTCTTTACTTAGAATGGCAATTTGTTCATTATTGGATTTGTTGTGAACAAGAGAGTTGACCTTTTTCTTGAGTGCTTTATTTTCTGACTTGTATTCACAAAATTTTTGAAATAAAACAGTGTATGCTTCTTCCCAATCATCAACACTGTAGTTTTCAAAGGAAGAATTTACCTCGTTGGAGTCCTCACTCCTTGCCATTAAGCATTGAATCTCTTCATCTCCAGAGGTTGCTTGTGCGTCCCCGTCTTCATCTTCATCACTCCAAGTTGCCAACATTGCCTTGGCTTTCTTGAAGGTGAATTTCTCTTTCTTCAGTTTCTTCTTGAGCTCTGGGCACTCTCCTCTCATGTGCCCTTGTTTCTTGCACTCATAGCATACAATGTCAGATTTTTTGTTAGAATCAAATTTGTTTGAAAAATCCTTCTTTGGAAGAGATTTGAAGTTACCTGAGCCTTTCCTTTTGAACTTAAGGAATTTCTTGAACTGTCTAGTGAGCATGGCCATTTCATCGTTCTCACTATCACTAGTCGTTTCATTGTTATCACTTTCTTGTTGAACATCCTTTTTGGAACTAGAGGAATTTTTGTTGGAAGCTTTTAGAGCAATTGATTTTCTTGGATTTTCTTCAGTTTCTTTCCTCTTTACATTTATTTCATTGGTCATTAAGGAACCAATTAGCTCATCTAATTTTATTTTTGAAAGATCTTTAGAATCCTCAATGACGGTGGCCTTAGTGTTCCAGGAGGATGGAAAAGACCGAAGTATCTTCCTAACTAAGTCACTTTCTGAGTATTCTTTCTTAAAACCTTTCAACCCGTTGATTATTAGCATGAACCTTGCAAACATATCTGATATGGTTTCATCATTTTTCATTTTAAACATTTCATACTTAGATACAAGCATGCTGGCTTTGGTTTCCCTTACCTCAGACGTACCTTCATAGATGAGTTCCAGCTTGTCCCACATTACTTTTGCTGAAGAGCATGTGGAGACTCTTGAATACTCCTTGGGATGCACAGCGCATTGCATCATGTTCAATGCACTCCAATTCAAGGTGCCTTTCTTAATCCGATCCTTTGTCCAAGTATCTTCATCTTCGGGCAGCACATACGCTCCCTTGCTGACGATTTTCCATAGCTCAAAATCTTGAGCTCTCAAAAATACCTGCATATGATTTTTCCAATATGGATAATCAGTGCCATCAAAGAAGGGTGGCCTGGACACTAAATGTCCCTCAGCCATAAACCCCTTGTTAGATTCCATGAGATCGAGAATCTTCTAATCGTAAGATCAAGCTACAAAAGTAGTAAATCGGAGAAACCTAACTCTGATACCAATTGAAAGATGTGCGGAATTATCTATTATGGTAATCTAGAAGGGGGGTTGAATAGATTACTTCCAATTAAAAGACTATGACCTTCTTTTTTATGAGAACACAGATTTATCGAAATCTCAAATAGAGTTGATTTAAGTTCGATCCAAGATGTGTGTGTTGATTAAAAGTAGAACAATTAACAACCTATCTAACGTGTGAGAAACCAAAGTGCCTACCTAACAACTACCGTAAAACGTTCAAACCATAGACACAATGATTGAAGGTGGTTCAGAGTACATAACTTGTGTATCCTACGTCCACCGTCCACACACACACGCAGAAACACCTGCTTATTAGCGAGTTCCACTATACAACTCACACACACATGTTGTCTGATGTAAAACACACGATCAGAACAACAAAAGCCATGTGAATCAAGCACAAGGATCGCTTGAACCACAACCTCACACACAGAAATAGGAAGAATATGAAAAGACAGAAGTTCTGAGGTGAAAGAACAAATCCCAATAGAGAACTCTTGCCGTTGGTCGTCCATAAGAACTCCAAGCTTCACTTTGATGATCCTCAGATGGCGTAGAAGCTTGAACCGTGAACAAACCATCTTCAACTCTGCTCGGAAGATGGATCTTCTTCGCTCTAGATGGAGGGTTGAAGCAGAGCAGCAGGGAGAAGCTTCTTTTCCTTGGGTTTTGCTTAGGGTTTTCTTATGGTGGCTTCGTGCTGCAAAAATAGCTCCATATGTTCTATATATGGGTGTCCAAGTTTAGAGAGACGTGGTAAAAGGAAACACCCTAATATGGAACATATCCAAATCTCGGAATTGAAGTTTTCTTCGTCTGTCGACAGGCGATCTATAGCTGTCGAAAAAAAGCTAAATTCTGGTTTCCAGACACTTAAAGCTGCTGGAAGACTGGATTTGTCGACAGCCGATTGCTGCTGTCGACACTACTGTTGGAAACTGTTTTTCCAGAACCATGAAGCTACTTGGGTCATCTGTCGACATGAGCTTTCATAGCTGTCGACAGGTACTTGCCTGAAGTCCTTTTCTTGTTCTTTTTCACTTGGTTTTGTTGCTTGGCTTATATGCATCACACCTACATTGAGAAACATTGTAAGTGAGATACAATGAATGTATAGGTGATCAATAAAGGCTATTCTCATAGTGATTGTTTCTTGCATGTCTTTGTCATTAGCATCATACTTCTATCATCACACACATCAATACCACTGTCCATCATCAAAACATTTAAACATGAACATTGCACATCAATACACATTGTCATGAGAACCACATCAATACACATTGTCATGAGAACCCAACAAGGCCTTGGGGACTCACCTTCTTCATGGCTTCTTCGCGGGCCATCGCCGCCGCCTCCAGGTCGATCGTCAGCGCCTCCACCTCCGCCATTTCCACCTCCGGTGCCTCCTCCACTAGGGGTTTCCTCCGCACACCGTCGTGGCCTCCTCACTGGCCGTTTCCCTTTCTCCCCAATGCCACCGCCCTCCATCACTGGGGAGAGTGTGAGAGAGTGTGAGGGAAGGAGAGAGAGAGAGAAAGGGACCGAGAGGGAGAAAGAGTGCAGAGGGAATCGTAGAAAGAGATCGGGAAAAGAGCTAGAATCGTCGGAGCTCGAAGAAGCAAGAAGCACTATGAGCGCAAAAGAGGGAAGAAGGGGCTTCTGCATTTTTGAACGCTCGGTTCATGTCGCGACAGCTATAGGCGTCGCATTAAGAATGCGATGGCCACGTACGCCGCGTTAGTGTCGCGACCTGTCGACCCATCGCGACCTTAAGGCGACGCCTGTTTTGGTCGCGACGTCAACCAAACAATGCAAACAGTGAATACATTTCTGATTTTATTAATTCAAACCATCAATTACAACTCCTAATCATGCCTACAATCAATCAATCAGTCTTTTTGAGCCCTAACTACCACCTTTTACATTTCCTACCCTCTCATGCACCCGGTGCAGCCTCTGCCACAGTGCGATCTCCACGTGGTCGGATCCTCCTTAGCACCTAAAGGTACTCTTTGTACACGTCCTCATCCTCAGCCACTGCTTCTGAAATGAGACCTGTCGCACACCCTTCCCAGTGAACTATGGTGCTCCTCACATCCTTCTCATCCTGTTCATCATCCATCTTCTGTGCTTGAATCTGCAGATAGTGCGAGAGAGTCGGTACGACTGTGCGTGCTGTACCATGCTCTAAGTAGCACCGGTCAGGGTTGTAGAGGACTAGTGCTTCATTGCCAATCAGTCAGAGAGCTAAGCCGATGTGCTAAGGAAGGCGGATCATCTTGTTGTGAAGGAATCTAGGCCGCATGTCGAACTGCTCCACTGTTAGTGTGTTCAGGTAGAGCCTCCACTCCTTCAATCCCTTGACCATCGCCGTCTTGCACCATGCCTGAGTAGTCATGTAGAGCAGAGCACCGACGAAGGCAAGTGGGTGGTGGACCATGCTCATGCATCTGATGGAGGGGTCATCTGTCGCCTTAAAGTTTATGTGCATGCCCATCCAACACTCAAAGGCGACCACAAAGCCGAAGAGGGGTCCACCAGTAGCTGCAGAGGAGAGTCCAGCATAAAGATATCCAAGGACAGCTTAGGAGATAGACATACCTTCCTATACATAGCTAATGATGCTCAAGTTGGATGGCGTGAGGAGGTGATTTTGTGCAGGGAAGAGAATGACGCCGCAAATGCAGATGGCGGAGGCCTTGGCTATGGCGAGGTAGTTGCCGGTCTTTCTCTTGCACTGAGACATAATCCACTGGGAGAGAGGAAGGAGATGGATGTAACCTGGACTAGTCAGGGTGATCAAATCCCAGGTGTGAGTGGTGATCTCTCCAAGGATGGCCCAGGAGTCCACGGTGGCCATAGTGTGTGTAATGAGCTGTTCTTCCCTTCGCCTGTCTCTAGGGAGGCCCAGCATGAGCTCTAGCTCTTCTAATAAGACAGTGGCTTCGAACGAGGGGAAGATGAACGTGTGAGTCTGTGGATGCCACAACTCCGCGAGCGCCGTAAGGCTATCCCACACGTGCACTATCTTATGATAGTTCTTGGCCAGTGTAAGGACTATGGTGAGCTTCCACTCTTGCAGCAGGTTTGTAGACGCCACGGGGAGCACATTCACCATGGGTTCTAGCCAGGGGATTTTTGAGTAATGCCTACCACCTGGGAAGATCTAGAAGAGATAGAAGAGAGGGATGGCAGAAGAAGAAAAAGAAGAAAATGGAAGAAGAAGAAGAAGAGAGAAAAATTCAAAAGTAGAGAGAGAAAGCACTCACTTGAAGATCGTGTCTCGCGCTAATGTGGCTGGGCACGAGGAGAGGTGCTGGAGTGCTGCGTCGGCCGCCCTTGCCGCTTTCGGGCCGCCATTAGGCATGGGACCAGCTTCAAAATAAGAAAAAGATATCTTCATGGCTAGAAGAGAGAGAAAAGTAAGAGAAAGGAGAGAGAGGGTGAACTCCGAATTCAGCCCCTGCACCCCTATTTAGTCCCTCCAAAATGAAACCTGTTGGGTTGAGTGTGTTTTGGAATTCCTAAGTTGTATTTTAATGATGACCAATGAACATCACTCATACTTTGATTTTGATGATGACATATTGTGATTTTAATGATGACATATTGTGATTTTAATGATGACAATTGGGTTTTAATGATGAATATTGTGATTTAATGATGACATATTGTGATTTGATGATGACATGTTAAACATGTCTACATTTATACATATCACAATAATACTCAACAACATATTTTGATGTTTAATATCTCATATTTTAATGATAATATCTTGTATTAATAGTTTACACTTAATATTTTCAGGTTTACACAAATTTGTCTCAGTGGTGTCGACACAGCCCACCTGTGTGTCGACACGGTCTGCTGGGTTGACACGGTATGCCTGTGGTTGACACAGTCTGTCGTGGTGTGGACACACTCAATGGTCAGGGGGCACTAGTTCCAGCTTCCAGGAAACATGTTCTCATGTTTGGGACAGTGTGTCGACACACTCCCTGGTGGTGTCGACACAGTCCAGCTGAAACTAAAAAACGTAAAATTTTCTGGACACGTGGCTGCTTGGGAATTGAGGGATTTGACCTAGATTTTTGTGCCTACGCACCCCAATGCACCTCATAGACATATGGGGCTATAAATACCCACAATCCTTATACTCCAAAGGAGGACACTACGAAGGAGAGCCCATACAATACCCAGAAAAGTTGTTTGGCGAAAAAAGGGGTTTCTCCAATCTTGCTCCATCTCCAGAGCTGCAGGCCATCCGTTCAAGAGGAAGGACGTGGGAATCAAGGGGAATCTCTGGAGAGAAGGTTGCTGTGCTAGGAAGGGAGTAGATCCAACTGAAGAGCAGCAGTAGAAGAGGGATTTCTGGCATTTCAGATGCCATCAAAGCAGAGTATCACCAACTGAGGAGAATCTCCACCGAATTCCATCAAGGCTCCTCATTCAAGCATCTTCAGACCTCTTCACCGAAGAACACTCATTCTACATCCATTTCTCTCACTTCAGAGTTTGTTCTTCCTTATTTCGTCCATGAGATTTGTGCACGAAGTTCTACACAATTTCTGTGTACGAATTGTCTTGAATAAGAAGATTGCTAGAGGATCTGTTCTATTGTCTTTGATCTAGCTTGTGTTTTGGGAGCCATCGAGCTCTGGTTTGTGAGTCGTCGCACTCCGTGTGGTTTGAGCCGTCGTGCTCAATTGGAGTCATCATGCTCCGGTTGTTGTTTGAACCGTCGCGCTCAGTTTGTGAGTCGTTGAACTCAAGGTTGTTTGGAGTCATCGTGCTCCAGTGTGTGTGTACTCAGGTTGAGTAGTGGAGCCTCACTGTGTGAGGGGTGGATGTAGGAATCACTGGTGTGATTTCCGAACTACCTAAAAAATCCTAGTGAAATGGTTTGATCTGCTTGTTTGCGCTAGATGCTTGCATAGGATTTCGTACTCACCACTAATTGTTGAATTGCTTCACACATCATCACCACACACTCACACTTCAGATCGTAATTGTTTGTGTGAATTGATCTCTGATTCGAAGTAATTTTAAATTGCTAAAGCTTCCGCGTTAATTGATGTCAGATCTATTCAACCCCCTTCTAGATCTAATCCATCCACATATCCGATCCTACAAAACCTGTAGGCCAACTGGCTATGGTACCTCTCAAGAGGGGTTGATTGTCCTTTTCTTTCTCCTTCTCGTCCAGACTTGTGTATTCCTTGCATTCTGCTCGAGCAGCTAACTCGGGGGAATCTCTGGAGAGAAGGTTGCTGTGCTAGTGAAGGGAGTAGAGTCCAACTGAAGAGCAGCAGTAGAAGAGGGATTTCTGGCATTTCAGATGCCCATCAAAGCAGTATCACCAACTGATGAGAATCTCCACCGAATTCCATCAAGGCTCCTCAATTCAAGCATCTTCAAGACCTCTTCACCGAAGAACACTCATCTACATCCATTTCTCTCACTTCAGAGTTTGTTCTTCCTTATTTCGTCCATGAGATTTGTGCACGAAGTTCTACACAAATTTCTGTGTACGAATTTGTCTTGAATAAGAAGATTGCTAGAGGATCTAATTTCTATTGTCTTTGATCTAGCTTGTGTTTTGGGAGCCATCGAGCTCTGGTTTGTGAGTCGTCGCACTCACGGTGTGGTTTGAGCCGTCGTGCTCAATTTGGAGTCATCGTGCTCCGGTTGTTGTTTGAACCGTCGCGCTCAGTTTGTGAGTCGTTGAACTCAAGGTTGTTTGGAGTCGTCGAGCTCCAGTGTGTGTTGTACTCAGGTTGAGTAGTGGAACCTCACTGTGTGAGGGGTGGATGTAGGAATCACTGGTGTGATTTCCGAACTACCTAAAAAATCCTATGTGAAATGGTTTGATCTGCTTGTTTGCGCTAGATGCTTGCATAGGATTTCGTACTCACACTAATTGTTGAATTGCTTCACACATCATCTACACACACTCACACTTCAGATCAGTAAATTGTTTGTGTGAATTGATCTCTGATTCGAAGTAATTTTAAATTGCTAAAGCTTCTGCGTTAATTGATGTCAGATCTATTCAACCCCCCCCCCTTCTAGATCTAATCCATCCACATATCCGATCCTACAAAACCTGTAGGCCAACTGGCTACGGTACCTCTCAATTGAGGGGTTGATTGTCCTTTTCTTTCTCCTTCTCGTCCAGACTTGTGTATTCCTTGCATTCTGCTCGAGCAGCTAACTCGGGGCTTTCCAAAAGATTCCAATTGCTTATCGGTTAGATCGGGTGTCTCTTTACCTTGGCTCCCATCTTTTCAATCCGCTCCACATCATTTTCGCTTCATCGTCATTTCATGACACCTCCGTTACACTTCCACTACGCTCCCTTGCAAAGTGGAAGCCAAGGAGGGGCAATCTGTAGACACCCGATTCTGGCCCATAAGTTGAACCATATTTCTTGTTCTGTTAATGAGCCCCAAGTTGGTCACTCACCTTGAGCTCATCTCTTAGCCATGTTGTGAGTCCAGTAAAAGCCCAATTTTTCACATTATTCCGTCTAATTATCCTTTTAAGAGTCCATATGCCTCATTGTTGATTATTCTTCTAAATAATTGATCAATAATCTAAGAATAATCAATTTTTATTAACGTGACGGGTCATGGTGTCGTGTTACCCATGTCGCGCCCCCCTTGTCCGTCACGATAGCCCATGGATATCCATGCATGTGCCCTTAGGGTCACGACCATCATAGCCATCGCGACTATTCTTGTCGCTCCCCTACGACCCGTCGCGACATGATCCGCATGCACTGGCCTCTGCAACCACCTCCTATTTATCCTCTAATGGCCTTATCACTATCTCCAAGCAACCCCTACAACCCCATGCGCGGGTTGAGGGTCCATGGCACCTTGGGACCCTCCTAGGACTATTCCCTATGGATTTAGTTGGATTTATCAGTTTGTTTTGGGTCATTATCACTGAATGACAGGATTAATCTCTGTCCTCTCGATATAAGGGAGCCTTCATCTTCAGAGGGAGGAGAGCCCCGATTTTTCCACGAAGTGCTGCCCAATTTTCACCAGACCTGACCCTTAGCTCGTGGCTCACCCACTCCCTCACATTTCCCTCCATCCTCTTTACCAAGCCATGACTTCCTTCTCACATATGGAGCTTGGTGGCTGAGAAGGTGGCTCCTGGGGCATCTACATCATCCAAGGGCATCACACCACGGCCAGAGAGTCGCCCCATTGGGGGCTCTTTCTTCCCTTCTTCCTCTTATTCTTCATGCATGCATTTTATTATTTCTTTTAGATAGGAACGCATTTCCTCCTCTTCCACATTTTCATATCACCCAAGGGGTTTAAAAACCACCCCCAAGTTCGTTCCCTCTATGCTCTCCCCTTTCATTTCATTTTTGGATAGTTGCTACTCTTAAATATGGTCTAACAGGGTTTCTTTTGTTGTTTTTTATGTTTTGGCAGGCACCTAAGCAAGATTGAACGAGGAGCTCTTGTCCTCTAGCCGGCTGGGGCAAGAAGAAGGTCCACTCAACATCCTCCCGCATTGCAGAGAACGCGATAGGCGCCGGCATTGTGACAGTCGAGACGCACCCTAGTAGGGCATCACGACATCAGCTTCATCGCGATGGGGAGACCCGTCGTGACATCAGTAAGTGCCTTGTTCTCAGCCCCTTTCCAAGCACGTTTGCCTAATTTCATTCCTATTCATGGCAACTTGTTAGGTGGCAATCACATTTCCTAATCGATGCTTTTTAAGTTATTTTAAAACATGTTGTGTGTCTCGAGGGGTATGCAACCCCGTGATTACATATACGTCTTGGTTTCCGTCGTTTTGTGTCGTTCTTTGCATGTATGAGTTTGATCTATTCTAGGAAGGTTCTAGAAAGTATTGTCATGCATTTATCAACCCATATGAAAGTTAAAACATGTTCACATGATTTTTAATTGATCTTAAGTTAATGATCATGCCCTCTATCTACTGATTGTTCACATTCTTGCCTTGTTATCGAACTTGCTAAAACACATGGTTACTTGCTAAAATTGATCGTGCATGATTAGTACTTTGTGATTTATCAGTCATGATACTTGTCATAATTGGAGTTTTGATAAACAGAGTTTCCATAACTAAAGTTTTCATAATCGGATTTGCACACACGCACTTGAGCGATTCTCACGTGCGGCATGCGCATACACTCTAGCATGATAGGAAAGCCCCTTCTTGACTTGGGGTGAACTTTTCGTTGAATATTCCTTCTGTTGGACTAGTGACCCCTTGACAAAGGCCTCCCTAAGTCTCTTCTGACCATGGATTCTCACATGGCCGACGAGCAGGTTGTACCAATGAAGTACCCGTAAGTTAATGCATGACAAGTTCTTTCTCTTCTCATCTTGATTCTGGAGTACACCTCTATTGAACATAAGACCAAGTTACTAATAAGTGATTAGACTAAATTTAAAATATGTCGTTATGCTGCCGGATTGAACTCTTGAACTATCACCTTAACTATCTTGACATTATTGGACTCTTGTGCTATGAATGATTATGGGTATCTACATTTGAAAATAGTGAGATACTGATAGGGTACGGCGTGTGTCCAAGGGCTCCAGTCTAGCCCCAATGACGGCGAGTTATAACTATATTGTTAACCATGGGGTATAATGATTACTGGAGTTGCATCTGCACTAGGAGTACTTGCTTGTTGAATGTTAGATACATAAACCACATACACGTGTCATAGTGTGCATTCCAAGGTAGTGCACATTAGTGTCTTCATGCCTGATTACTGTTACATGTTAAAAGTTCTTGCTCGTGTATGCTTGCTTACTTTCTTGTGAAATGGCCATCCTGTTACATGCTATCTTGCTATTGTTCATGAAGTTACCATCTTGCTAGATCATTGTCCACGATATCTAGAAATCTTGAATACAATCTTCTTGCTAGACTGATCTTTACATCTCTTGATCATACTATCTTGCATGATACACTGTACATGTGTTACTACTGTCGTTTTAATTGCATTGTACATATCATGTTCATACCTTCTAGCTTGTAAATTGTAAATACTTATATGATTGTTTGAAGATGTAAATCCTACTGGGCAAGTGGGCTCAATACCTACTTTCCAACCTTTCAGGAGAACAGGATATGGAAGACGTAGAAAACCAAGACTACATTGGGGATGAACAAGAGTGAGGAGCGCTCACATAGAAGTCTTGTTATCTTAGCGTCATAGTACTATAGTTGAGTATGAGAGGAATAGAAAAAATGTAGTAGGTGTGAGATGCTATGTAATCCTCCCTTTTTATCGAGTCTTAATCCTATAGTTCATCTTGGAATGGAGTATGTACTAGTCCTCATTATTGAAATGGAATAAAGAGTTTGAGTTTTATTATGAGCACAAATAGTTGTATTATATGTGATTTCTCGCTAGAGGCTTATTTGTCAATTGTTCACGTCTCAACGATTAACTAAATTCTTCCGCTGCCATGCTTTGAGATGTGACAGTTTATTGGTATTAGAGCCTAAGAACAAACAAGGATTTTAAGTCCAAGGTTTAGGGTATACCCAAACGACTTACGTCATGAACGATTCCTATAAGACACCTAATGAGTATGGGTAGAGCCAGAGATAAGCTTAATTCATAGGCTCACAACACATGCTAAATAAAATGTCCCACTCCTATCTTGTACTTCATAAACTAGGATAATGATTGGTTGCTATTTTCGTAGGAACCTTCATTCGTTTGCAATGGCCTGTAGTCAGTGGCAAGCCATGCAAGAGACTGTGGCAGGACTAACCCAAGCATTGCAGAATGTAGTGCAAGCTGGGAATCAAGTAAGAGCTAGGGGAATAGAGCAGATGATCTGCATCGTAGTTTTGTAGCCTGAACCCACCTCCTTTCTCTAGATCTTATGACCCAGATGAAGCAGAGAATTGGCAGGAGGAGATGGAAAGAATTTTCCAAGTGATGTAATGTACCGAGAGGGAGAAAGTCTTACTGGAGACCTTTCAATTAAATAAAGATGCCAGAGCATGGTGGAAGGCTACATCAACCCATCTACCCAATGCTAACGAGATGGAATGGGAAGAGTTCCTAGCACTATTCCAAGAGAAATATTTCTCCAAGCGAGTGCAGGAAAAGAAGGTGGCCGAATTTGCCGCACTAAAGAAGGGTATGTCTGTGGCTGAATACGAGGCCCAATTCTCACGTTTAGCTCAATATGCCCCACACCTGGTGGGTATAGAAAAGTTAAAAACAAATAGGTTTATGGATGGGTTGCGGCCCATGTTTATAGAAAAGTTGGGACCACTCAATATCTGTACTTACACAGAGATGGTCCAATGGGCTCAACTGGTAAGAATACCCTGGTGAAGCTAGAAGGATTCAAAGGGAAAGAAGTAGCAAGGCCAGTTTAAATAAAGAAGGAAGCACCCCACACTATTGGGACTGTTCACCTCAGCAGCAACGGTAATAAGAGAATGAATGGAGGAAACAACATTGGCAATAATAAGAAGATCAAGGTGGAAGAGCAACCAATCATGGAGAATTGTAAATTTTTGCAACAAGCCAGGACATCATGCGGACGAGTGCTAGAAGAAGGCTGGCGCTTTCCTGTGTTGCGGAAGGCGCAATCACCGCATTCCCAGTTGTCCCATGCTAAAAGACCAGGCTGGTGTAGACACCCGATTCTGGCCTACGAGTTGAACCACATTTCTTGTTATTTAAGTGAGCCCCAAGTTGGTCACTCACCTTGAGCCCACCATTAACCTTGCTTTGAGCCCATTAACAGCCCAAATTTTCATAAAATCCCGCCCATTATCAATTTAAAAGAGTCCTTGAGCTTAAAGATCATTATTTCCTTATGTGACTGGCTGATAATTAAAAAAATAATCTACTTCCTTAATGCGTCGTATCGTAGCGCCGCGTTAGCTTGTCGCGACCTCCTTGGCCATCGCGACAGCCCATGCATATTCATGCACGTGGCTTCATTGTCGCGGCCTTCCTGGACACCACGTTAAAGCTTGTCGCGTCCCTACGATCCGTCGCGTCAACAGCCGTGTATGCAGGCCTCTGCAACCACCTCCACTTTATCCTCCTATGGCCATATCCCTATCTCTAAGCAACTCCCCAACCCCCTGAGCACGGTTTGAGCTCGTGGGACACCTTAGGGACTTGCTAGGACTCTCCAATACGATTTCTCATGGGTTTTATCCCATTTATTTTGAGCATTATCTCCCATGGACGGGATTTTTCTCTCTTTTCTTATAAAAGCAAGGGCCTTTCTTTCAGAAGGGGGAGGAACCTCGTTTTCACTCTGAAGGGCTGCCAAATTTCCCTCTGATCAACACTTAGCCCGTAGCTCTCCCATTCCCCTCATTTCCCTCCTATTCCCTTCACCAAGCCATGCTCATTTCTCCATCTACAAGGCTTGGAGCTTGAGGAGGTGACCCTTGGAGCTTCTACACCCATTGAAGACACCACTTGGAGCCAGGGAGTTGCCCCATATGGGGCTCCTTCTTCCTCCCTTCCCTCTTTCTTATTTCATGCATGTTTACTGCTTTGTTAGATAGGAATCATTTCCCTTTTCCTTCCCACGTTTCCACACACACCCAAGGGGTTTAAAACCACCCCCAGGTCGTTCCTACCATGCTTCACCTTTTCTTTTCAATTTGAATAGATACTATGCTTAGCTTGTTCTAACAGGGTTTTCTTCTTTGTTTTCGTTGTTTTGGCAGGTATTCAGGCAACACTTCACGAGGAGCTCTTGTCTTCTGGCCGGCTGGAGGATAGGAAGGAGGTCCACCTACACTTCTCATGCACTGCAGAGAACGCGACGGGCTACGGAGATGCGACACAGAGATGCGCCCTTCACGGGCGTCGCGTCATCAGAACCATCGCGACGGGGTCCTCCATCGCGATATCAGTGAGTCCTCCATGTTCTCTCTCCTTTTCCTAGACTAGTTAGCCCGTATTATTTATATTCTTAGGCAACTATCTAGGTGGCGACCACATCCTCTTTTCCATGCCTTCATATTGAAAGCACGTTCTTTTGTGTACTTGGGGGCGCACAATCCCCGTGATTACACCTTTTGGCGATCACAGTGGGTCCTTCAGTGCTAACCTCGTGACTTTTGCTTGCCTACCTGCTTTGTTTTCTTCTTAAAGCTTTCCTAGAACCCTGTTTAGTCCATATTTGTACTGTTTCTTGTCTTTTCTGCATTCTGTGGTTAACGTGGCATATCGCGCCGCCGCGAAAACGTCGCGTTCAGGAGGGGCAATGCGACCTTAGGTACATGTCTTTTACCATTCTCATACATGATCCCTGCCTTGTAAGTGCCTCCACGTATCTACCATGCTATTAGGTCGTGTATATTCGTGTTTGTGTTTGCTAGAATTCTGCTAGGGTATGGATTTTCCTTTTATTTTCATTGTTTGATTCCTGTTCGAGTCGCGGAAGATCGTAGGGTCACAACATTGTCGCACCCCGGTTCGAGGTCGCGTTGTTAGGTATGCATTGTTTGTTATTGTTTTTAATCCATATCTCAGTTTCTATGTGTCTCATGAGTGTTGATATGCTGTTTGGTCTATTTTTATGCTTATTTTATGTGTTAGGATAGTTTGTTTATTCCCTGTTTGCGTCTAGCTATAGGTTTCTGCAACCTGTTTTTATCGCGTCGAGGTTCTCGGTCGTGATAAGGCCGCAGCGTATCTGGCCGCCGCGACTTTGGTAGAGATCTGTTAGCTGTTAAACATTACATCAGTTCATGCATGTACACGATTGATCCGTGGTGTTTAGGTTTCCTCCTTGGATGAGTGGGCCCTCTCACCTGCAAGCACTCGTAGGTTGACCAGGGCCACCTTCCGAGGGCCTCTATAAGTCCTCGTGACCGTACGCACGTTGCGGTTCACCGGGCCGGTTGTACCCATTGCGCCCATAGTTTGAAGCCATCCCTACGTGTGAGTGTGTGCCACCCTTAGCTACACCGGAGGACTTGAGCTCATACCTACTAGGGTCCCACTTGACCGAGTGACATTCCATTGATCAATCCAACTAAAAAGGTCAAGTGCATACTTTAAAATTTGTGTGTTAATCAGGATAATTTGAGTGTTTTGGTACATCCCTTCTCCTCTCACAGTCCTTCTTGTTGTGATGGAGTCTAGGTTTTGTTTTTGTGTTGGTATCATCTCCCCTAATTACTTAGGGGTGGTGCATGCATCATCGTCTAGGTAGATCGTGTCAGTCCCCTCCAACCATTGTATTATATCATAATCCTCTGTTTGATATGAACCAATTCTGGGTCCTTGCCGATGATGTCTTGCCTATTGGACTTCTTGAGGATATGGCTCAAACCTCTGTGGCCGTCCTCTCCAGGCACGTCCAGCCCCCTCTTGTTGTGGGGAGTCAATCCCGCCCTCCTTCTCCTCCAGGGACAGATGACCCCCATTCCCAATTTAGTCAACTTCTCCCTCACCTAAGTCCAGACCAAGTCCGTGAGTTCCTAGCCGCTGCCAAAGGCAAGCGCCCTCTATCTCCTCCCTCTCATGGTTCTGCCCAATAGACAACCTCCTCTGCTCCTGTTGCTTCAGTGCCATATGTACCCTCCGCAGTGGAAGATCCTACACCCCTACACCCTTGGGCTATCCATTTTTTCGAGCCCAGCTATCTTCCGACGCGGGAGGTTCGGCCCAAGTCTCCTCTGATGCCTTCTTTCTATCAGGCCGAACATGCTCCCTTTCCCCGCGAGAGGTTCTATTCGTTGGAGCAGTCCCGCTCCCTCATTCCTTCTCACCACGCCACGTCCCCCTCCAACTTCCTTATGGAGTGGACAACCATGAAGAGGGAGCTTCATGATTTAAGGAGACAATTGGACCCCCGGAAGGTCGCCGACATCCCTCTCCCTTGCTTCCAGCATCTCCAGAATCTGCCCCAGTCAGAACTCCCGGTCTACAGGCGATACTCTAGGGTAGGTGATCCATATGTGCACCTAAAAGATTTTGTGTATGAGTCTGCTCCACATAAGTACGACCGCCACCTTATGGCGAATTTGTTCAGAAAGTCCCTAGATGGTCCGGCTCTGGAATGGTTTTACTCCCTGCCGCCCGAGGAGGCCGAAGACTTCCAAGTTGTCTAAGAAAGGTTCCTACAGCAGTTTCAGGATCGGGTCGGACCCGAGTATTCATTTGTTGATTTGATGGCCGAGAAAATGAAAGCCGACGAAGAATTTTTAGTCTATGCTGACAGATGGTGCTCCCTTGCCGCCAAGGTCCGTTGTCCCATGCCCGAGGAGGAAAAGGTTAAGCTGCTGATCTCAAATGCCACTCCCACCTACCGAGCCATACTGGCCATGAATGACATCACCACTATGCACCAGTTGTATAGCCGAGCCCATTTCATCCAGACCCAACTTAAGGACTTGCCTATCCACTCCATGTTTGAGACCCCTAAATCTTGTTACCCCAAGAAACCCCAGGGTCCTATCACCGAGGGAGTCCAAACTAATGAACAAGTAGGTGCGGTGAATAACCCCCAAGGCCCGGTAGGTAGGTCACCCTACAATCAACAGCCCCAGCAACCATGGAACAATAATAGACAATCGCCTCCTCAGGGCTAGAACCCCCAACAAGACCAGCACCAGTACAATCAAGTCCCTCCACCCCAAAATGGTTTTGCTCCCAGAAAGCCCAATGGGCCTAAAAGAGCTCAGTACCCTCCCCTTCCAGAGACCTTGGTCGACATCTTTGCAGCCCTTATGTCTCTAAATGCTCTTAGGCTCCCTCCTGAGAAACCAAATTGGAACATGGTAGCAGACCAAACAAAGTATTGTGTGTACCATCGCCATCCAGGCCACAACGTGTCGGACTGCTTCCAATTCCGGGACATAATATATGATCTTCATGAACAGAATTAGATTGATTGGGCAGAAATGAAGAGGTTAATCCAGACACTGAGGGACCAATAGGATCAAAGACAACAGCAACAACAAAGGTGACAACAGCCACAACAACAACAACAACAATTCCAGCAACAGCAGCAACAATTCCAGCAGCCTTTCCAGCAACAACAGCAGCAACCCCAACAACCGGCAAATGACCTTGGCATAATTTGTAATCCCATGCCTCAACATCAGCTCGCTCCGAACCCCCAATCTGCTCCACCACCTCCTCCACCCGCTCAAGTTAATCCAGTCATTAACCACCCACCACCAGCAGACGCGTGGGCCTACGACGATGAGCACGAAGTAGGCCAGCTTTTGGCTATCTCCCATACCACCCCTACCTCTAGTACACTTACCTCCATCACACCTACCTCCACTACGCCTACTCCCGATACACCCACCATCGCCGCTATCACCCCCCCCCCCCACTCTACAACACACCCATCATATCACCCATCATTCAACACCCCTTAACATCCCTTTCTCCCCTGCACCAACACCCATAATAGCCAACCCTTCCATCCTCGACACCATGCCACCTCCACTCCACCACAACCTTGCCCTATGAAGTGGGCGTATGTTCCAACGGATGTACCCAAATGCATCCGTATCTATGCCAGGTCAACAGACCCAACCTTCCCACTGTCAGCAGCAGCAACAAGGCACTGAGGAGATAGATCCGGTCCTGGGGACCCAATATGATATATTGAAGCATTTGGATCAGACTCCAAGAAAAATATCAATCCTAGAACTGATCAAGAGGTCTCAGACTCACCAAGATGCACTGAGGGTCTTTCTGCAAAGGGTCATGGTGAATGAAGATTTGAACCCGGATAATCTACCTCCAGTCTTATCCATTGTGAACAAAGGGCCTACAATCACCTTCACAAAAGGCGAACTAGCTCCTCCTAAGGCTAGAAAAATGTCTTTATGTGTGACTCTGACTATAAATAAAGTGGCCATTGATGCCACTTTGGTAGATACAGGGGCCTCTATTAATGTGTGTCCGCTAAGCACTTTAAGAGCCTGCAACATTCCCGAATGCCAATTGCAGCCTACTCCTACAACCATAGATGCGTATGACAATTCTCGGTGAGCTTGCCACGGAGTCATCTCTCTACAAGCCGAGCTAGGCCCGCTGGTCATGACAGTGGACTTCTATGTGCTGGATATTGATCCTACTTTCAAGGCTATCCTAGGCCGACCTTGGATTGAGGTGTTAGGGGCAGTCCCTTCCACAGCTCATCAGTGCTTAAAGTTCCCATTTCAAGGACGAATAGTCAAAGTCAAAAGTGCAGCGACTACTCACACCGTGGAAACTATAGAGAAGATTATGCCATCGGTCTGGCCATCCAATAAGCCTGTTATTTCTGTGCTCGATGTGAATTACCCTTGGGCTTATACTTTCTCCTCCAGCTGCCCGATTATATCTCCATCACTGGCAGCTATCATAAAGGATACGTCGGTCAATGCCAAAGGCTGGGATATCATGTTCAGGATTAGTTATCAGATAGGAAAAGGTTTGGGAGCCCATCTCCAAGGGAGGACGAAGGCTATCACTGGCCCAACAAAACCTACTAAGCGTGGCCTGGGATACGCAGAATGGGCATCATTCTCATCTACTTCACAATCAGACCATGAGCCTCTTACCTGGACGTTATATGATCACTTCATCAGAGGACCCATATATCCTGGATACAACATCGCAGTAGAAGAGGCACCAAGGTCAGCATATCAAGCCCTAGAGTCCCAACGGCCCAGCAAGAAGAAAAGGCTGGAGACTAAGGCAGGGGAATCAGATCTTGAAGACTTAATATCTGCAGTCCATTTCTTATTCAAGGAAGACAGCCACGCCCCACCATCAGAAGCAGAGGTAGAAGGGCAGGGCCTTGAAGACCTTGTTTCATCAGTCAGTCATTTGTTCATCGAGGACAGTCTGGCACAGCCACCAGCAGTGGTAGAATCAGCATCAACAATCACCACCAAGCGACAGTTGCTTAGACCTGGTGAAAAGTTTGAAATCATGAGCATCGTCAAACCAACAATGGAGTTCTGGGCAGAATGTTCCCAGCCTTTTAATTATTTTGTGTGTTCAATCCTTGTATATAAATTCATCATTCTTCCTCCTTTTCCTCCCATCATCTTTCAACTCTCCCCCGATGCTTTTGAAGCATTGACCACCTCTTCTTCCTTCTTCGCCCTTTCCTTTAATGGCTCGATTTTGTCTATCTCCCGACGCCTTCTCATGTAGGATAGTTTATGTCCTTTCTTAGTTTAACATGTTGCATTTAATTCAAAAAAAAACAAACAAAATAAAGAAAAAAACAAAAACAAAAAAAGGCTTCCTCTTTTCCCCATTCCCCATCATTCGGACGGCGATCCCCGTCTTTCCCTGCCTCCTTCATCGGACGGTGATCCCCGTCCTTCCCCTCCTTCCAAAGCACCCATTCCTCCCTCGCTTCAAGCTCAATTCTTGACGACGATCCCCGTCACTCCCTACTCTTGGCTTCCCCACTGTAGTCTCCTCGTTTGACGACGATCCCCGTCACCCCCTGCTCCCGACTCTCGGACGGCGATCCCCATCCCGGCATTCCCTTGCTTTTTGACGGTGATCTCCGTCACCCTCTGCTCCCGACTCTCAACTCTCGGACGGCCATCCCTGTCCCGGCGTTCCCATGATTTTGACGGCGATCCCCGTCTTCCTCCTCTTTCTGCTTAAGCTATGGTCTTCGCCCGTTGACCGCCATGGTCATTCTGGGCGATTTGGGTGAGGGGCCTTCTGTTCCCGTGCACCTCGACTTTGCTGTGGGCACCCCAAGCTCGGGTGGCCCATCTTCTCCTCCAGACCCATTGGAGGACCCCTGTGGCCTGGCTGCACCAATTTCTTTCCCTTCGGATAAACCTCGGGACACCTCTCCCGAACCTTCTGTAAATATTAAGCCTAGTTTAGATTCAGGGGTAGGATCTAGCAAGTCCCCGTCCCCATCTAGGAAGAGAAAGGGTAGTGGCATACCTCGTAGGTATTTGTTAGATCTGGTGCAAAGGTGTGGCGCTCTTCTAGCTATCGAAGAGTTTGTCCAGGAGGCAGTAATTCTAAACATAGAAGCTCAACGCAAAGGAGAAGGGCTAGATGACGGTTCGGGGTTTATGAGATCTTAACTGAGGATGACCCCGTGGATGATGAAGATGGTGAGATAGAGGACGCTGCCGAAATGTACCCAAATGGTATGAGAAAGTTCGATGAGCCTACGTTGGCAGTGGACGAGCCCACCAAAGAAGTAAACATTGGAACTAAAGAAGACCCCAAGCTCCTAACTATAGCTTCCAGTCTCCCTTCTGAGGAAGAAGAGGCGCTCATAGAAATGCTGAGGGAGTTCAAGGATTCTTTTGCCTGGTCATATGACGACATGCCCGACATTGACCCCAAACTGGTGGAACATAGGTTGATCCTGAAGCCAGGGGCAGTTGTCGTTAAGCAGAAACTAAGGTGTTTCCTCCCCCACATTGCTTTGAAGATGAAAGAGGAGATTGACAAACTACACAAAGCTAAGTTCATCCGTGTAGTCCTCTATCCTTTGTGGGTGGCCAACATAGTCCTGGTAATGAAGAAAGACGGAAGAGTGCGAATTTGCATAGACTTCCAGGACCTGAATAGGGCATGTCCAAAGTATGATTTTTCTTTACCTCATTTGTATGTACTGATTAATAATACCACTGGGTATGAGACTCTATCGTTCATGGATGGGTACTCAGGCTATAATCAAATCCATCTAGCCCCAGAGGACCAAGAGAAAACTTCCTTCACCACGCCCTGGGGAACCTATTGCTACGTGGTCATGCCGGTTGGATTGAAGAATGCCGTCGCCACTTATCAAAGGGCAATGTTAGCTATCTTCCACGACATGATTCATATTGATGTTGAGGTATACGTGGATGATATTGTGGTGAAGTCTCAGACTCGAAGAGAACACTCCTCCGTGCTTGCCAAAGTATTCCGCCGCGCACAAGAATATCAATTGAAGATGAATCCAAAGAAGTTCGTGTTTGGGGTTTCTTTAGGCAAATTGCTAGGTTTCATAGTCAGCAAATGGGGGATTCAAATAGACTCGCACAAGGCCAAGGCAATCAATGAGATGCCTCCTCCTAAGAACATATCTGAGCTTCGAGGTTTGATTGGTCAGCTACAGTTCATAAGGAGATTCATATGTCAACACTCTCAAAGATGTCGCCCTATCTATGAACTGTTAAAAGGAGGGGCCAAATTTGAGTGGAATGCTAAGTGCCAAGAAGCCTTTGATGAACTCAAGAGTTATTTAATGAATCTGCCCGTGCTACAGGCGCCTGTCCTTGGGAAACCCTTAATCCTTTATCTATCTACAATTGAGGACTCCCTAGGAGCTGTCCTTGCTCAACATGATGACTCTGGCAAAGAAAGGGCAGTCAACTACCTATCTAGGCTCTTCAATCCTTCCGAGCTTAAACTCACCACAATGGAGAAAACTTGTGCAGTGCTAGTATGGGTAGTGCAAAAATTAAAGCACTATTTCCTAGCCCATAAGGTGAGCTTGATTTCTAGAATGGACCCTATTAGGTATTTCCTGGAGAAGCCAGTCCTCGCCGACAGATTGGCGCGTTGGCAAAGCTTCTTGTCTCAATTTGATGTCACCTTTGTAGTCCAGAAGGCTATTAAAGGGTATGCCATTGCCGAGCACCTTGCTCACTTTCCTCTTCCTCACAGTGACACGGTTCAAGAGGATTTCCCGGATGAAAACCTGTCACTCATCTCTCGCGATCCCTTCTGGTCTCTTCACTTTGATGGAGCTCTCAATTCTAGGGGATGGGGCATAGGTGTTGTCTTGCTCACCCCAGAAGGGATCACCATTCCACTTGCTTATCAACTCCAATTCCCTGCCACCAACAATGTCTCCGAGTATGAAGCTCTCCTAGCCAGTCTTAAGCTAGCCTATTTTTTAGGCACACGCCATCTCAAGATCATAGGAGATTCTCAGCTCATTCTTCGGCAGGTCCTTTCTACCTACCGTACTCGTGACCCCAAGCTCAAGCCCTATCAAGATCTGGTCACGCTCCTAGCCAAGCAATTCCGCAAACTCATTTACATTCACACTCCTCGCTCTCAGAATATCCTGGCTGATGTCCTTGCGTCCCTGGCCTCATCTCTCTCTTTCCCTCTCAGCCGCAGTGTTGAGACAATCACTGTTTAAAGATTAGAAGCTCCCTCCACTCAATACCCTTGGTTCAATAACCTTAGGAGCTCTTTAGTCTTAAAGGCAGAGAGAAGAAAGGCGAAGGAAGTAATGCTTGTAGAGCTAGGAGAAATGATGGCAGAAGAAAGGCCATGGTACGATGAAATTGAGCTGTATTGCAGAGACGGAATATTCCCAGAAGAGGCTGAAACAAAAGATAGGAGGGCCATCCGTAGAGCAGCGTTAAGATATGCCATTGTTGGAGAAGTGTTGTACAGGCGCGCTCTAAATGGAATGCTCCTCAGATGTTTGTCGGACGAAGAAGCTTGGAAGGTAGTGGAAGGAGCCCACTCTAGTGAATGTGGAGGGCATGTGAATAGTCAAATGTTGGCTAAGAAGATTCTTAGGCAGGGCTACTACTGGCCAACCTTAGAAGAAGACTGTGCCATCTATGTCCGTAGGTGTGTCAAGTGCCAAGTTCATACCGACAAAATCCATGCTCTGTCTTTCTCTTTGCATCCACTATCTTCCCCTTGGCCTTTCTCCATGTGGGCTTTTGATATCATCGGGCCTCTTGGTGATCCTAATGCTCAAGTGAAACAAAACTCTTTCATTCTTACTGACACTGAGTACTTCACCAAGTGGGATGAAGCTGAGGCATTCGCAGAAATCAAAGGCTCGACCGTGTGCAGGTTCGTCATGAAAAACATCATCTCGCGGTTCGGAGTACCAAGCGGCTTCATCACCAATAATGGACCCCAGTTTATATCCCAAGAGCTTCAAGACCTATGTAAGAAATTCAATATTTCCTTGCATCATTCGTCTCCTTACTATCCACAAGGTAATGACCAAGCCGAAGCCACAAGTAAAACACTTTTGAAAATTCTAAAGAAAACTTGTGAGTTTCATAAGTTCGTTGATTGGCCTGAGAAATTGATTGAGGCTCTATAGGCCTACCGCACCTCCATCCGCACGCCCACTGGGCAAACTCCCTTTACGCTTACTTATGGGATGGAGGCGGTATGTCCACATGAGATCCTCATTCCTTCGCTAAGAGTTCAGCAGGACAAAGAACTTAATCCCGACGAACGTCGAGAGGCGTTACTTGCACAGCTAGAACTCCTAGACGAACGGCGTCTAGCCGCGGCCGATCATGTGCTTTCATATCAAAATAGACTCTCAAGATTTTTTCAAAAGAAAGTAATTGAGCACAAATTCCAAGAAGGAGACATGGTTTTGAAGTGAATTTTCAAAAAACCTGGGGGTCCTAGGTCAAAATTGCAACCAAACTGGGAAGGGCCGTACGTTGTTAAGGAAGTGTACCCTGGGAACACGTACAGGTTAGTCAATGCCAGTGGTGAGGAGCTTTCTCACCCGTGGAATGGGCTGTATCTTAAAATATTCTACCCATAATAAAAGATTTTCAATAACGACATCATTTTGCAAAAGAATGTTAGTAGCTATATGTTTTACTTCCTTTCATCGGTTGTCAAACGACCCTTATGCTCAGTCACACACACCACACGGCACCACAAGGCTAACTTGTCTTTAGTTGATAGTGTTCCTGCCTAGCCCTAGTATGGGGCGCAAAGGTCAATTCTCCTCTTACTCGGACAAGGTCTAGGGCAAGAAGGACACTAACTTGAGAACTCAGCAAGGTGTACCTCATGTGTATGAAGTCTCAAAGAGAGATGGTCTGTTCAAAGGAAAGAAGAGTAAAGTGAAAATTGAAAAGTACATGAAGTAGAAAATTTAAAAATAGGGGCATGTCAAAGAGTGGCAGTACAGTTCCCCGCGGGACGCCCTTGAGTCCAGTCGTACGCATGCCCCGGATAAAATAATGACCAAAAGTCTATGGACAACAGATGGATTCCATATGAAATACACCTTTGCGAGTCATACAAGTCAGTCTCCCAAGCACCAAGTCCAAGTCTTGTCTCCTTTAAGTCTTCTTATCCCTTCTAATGACTGAAGAACCCCGTACCTCGTCTATGCTGGAACGCTAATGACTAGGGGCAAGCAGCCATAGGGAAGCTAAAAAAAAAATAACAAATGCACATTGCACATAGAGGTTGTTTGGCAAACACAAGAGAGGAATAAGATCCATAGCCCATCACTCAAGAGCAAAAGATGTCGTTATCAGAAAATCCCAAAATCCAAAAAAATCAGAAAATCCAAAGATCTAAAAAAATTGTGTGTACATATCACTTTCCTTTTGCATGCATTATTTTCATTTTTATTTATCGCTTATTTGAATAAGGCTCAGCCCCTTGACAATTACGAAGTCAAGATCATTTTTTTTAATGCAAGGGGCTGAGCCAAAGAACAGATCTAACATGTTTTTCTTAAGTGTACAGGGACAAGGAATTTTGGAGCAAGCACATCTGTGTACTCGGGGTACTCTTGTTCTCTCCCGCTCTTGTGTTCGGATCTCCCTCTCTCTCATGTTCGGATCTCATCTCACACGCATGTCAATTGCAAAATCATTCATTTCGTAAGCATTGACATAAAGGAAAAGATCCACTAAGTGATAAGTCATATGTACAAAGATAAGGGGAGGTGGCTCACAAACTCCTCACTGTCCACCACCACTCTCCCCGGATCCCTCCTGTCTCTCTGGGGGTGGTGGCATCTCTCCATCACCCCTACCGCTCTAGGCGCTCGCCTCGTCGTGACGACGTCTCTCCTCCTCCTCGTTCCTCCTACTACTGGAGGAACCTGCTAGATACTGTCGAACGGAGGCACCACTCGCCCCGCTCACATCTGTCCTACTCCTACTCTGAGCTGCCTGGCCTAGGGTCGTCACTAGACCCCGGAGCTCGTCTATCCTAATCTGTTGCACCGTCACCTCGGTACGCAGCCTCACCATCTCCGTCTGGTCTACTAACGACCCCTGCACCTGCAGTGTTGCCAGCTCCCATGTCGTCTCGACCACCAGTAGCTCCGCTGCCTCCGCTCGGATGCGCAGCCAGTCCCTCTCACCCGTGGTGGCATCAACCTGTCCCTAAAGCTGGGACGCGCAGTCAGTGGCGGTCCTCAGCTCCCTCCCCTGTAAAAGAATTCAACTCAGTGCCATGTTTAAATAATCTTTAAATTAAAGACAATGTCTTACTTACCCGCTCGGCCAGCTCGGTCTATGTCTCCTCGGCCCTCCTCACTACGGCCGCCAGACGGTCTTCTAGATCTGATTAGGAACACTCTGATGCCCTCGAAGAGGAGACTCCAGCTCCTGCCGCTCTCCTCACCCTCTCCAACTCCTTCCGCTACACATACAACGCATGTCAGTTTCTCAAAATATCTTTGAAATTGGTAATGTATGGAAGTTTAAGTATGTACTTACCAGCTGCTCCGTCTCCCTCTGAGCCGCCGCCTTGTCCTGCACAGCTGAGTGTAGCAGGGCCCGTAGTGAGGCAATCTCTTTGGCCACGTCAATCTGCAATTCAAATATGTCAGTTCAATTCAAATAATGATCAATTTCACAGTGTTTGAGTTTATGGGTTTTACCTGACGCCTCCTGCTCGGTAGACCCTCGCGCCGTACTTTAAGGCGAATGCATGTAAGTACGCATCATCGGATGTGGCCTCTGACCGGACCTGCTTTCCCTTCCGCTCCCAGTTGTCGATCTGCTCCTTGGCCCGCACTCGCCAGTTCGTCATGTCATGGAGTCCTCGGAAGCTCTGACCAGGCCTAGCAGTCCGGTCTCGGCTGGGGAACTCCACTGCAATCTGGCGTAGACCGAGCAACCTCTGAGCCAAGAACAAGTGCAGAGGTAGCACAAGGTTGAGTTCATGGATCCACACCGACCTACCAAAGTAGGGGCGGGCCTGCACCAACCAAGGTTGTCCCTCATCTCCCTCCTCTAAATATGGCTGCCACACCACCTGCACATCAAAAACATCTGTTTAGTAGCCAAGCAGTTAATTCAAATCATTGAATTTAGAGAGAAGGGTAGATTACTCACATCTAGCTGAGGGTAGGTGTCGATCTCGTCCTGGATGGATGCCAGATTGTCCTCCAATGTATGAGTGTCACGGCGAGAATCCCAGCGTCGGGCTATGGGCACAAGGCCTGGTCTTGCTAGGATCCCTCTCCTCAGGTCAGGGAGGTGGAGGTAAGCCCAAACCTGCAAAAGCATGAAGTCAGTCAAATCTCAAGCCATATCAAAGTGCAGTAAGTAAAGGCGCAAAGGAGAGAAATGTACCTGAAGAAAAGGGAAGAAATTGCTCATGGACGTCTGTCGCTCGGAGGCACCCAAACTGTCAAACTGGTGCGCTAGAAATGCGGCCCCCCAAGCGTAGTCGCCCACCTCGTCCAGGTCATCCAAGAGCGGCAGGAACTGGCAATGGACTACGTCGCCTCTTGTGGCAAACAAGAGTCTGCCCAAGAACAAGATAAGAAAGTGACGCAAATCCAAGTCTGCCTCTGCCCCTGGCTCCTCTGTTAGCACCAGCTGGCACCCCCGGGTCAACCTCTGCAGCTGCTCATCCACCATTTCTCCCACCTTCTTCCCCACCATATAAAGCCCCAAGCTCTCCTGCAGCGCCACTCTAGGGACAAGGGAAGACCTCGCCTCTACAGTCAAGCCTAATTATCGGTGGGCTAGCTCGCTATAACTTGGGTAGGTGAACCCGCTCACAGGATGCCCGTACACCCTAAGTCCCGTGATTCGGATCACATCCTCCAAACTGGGGATCATATGACCCCATGGAAATACGAAGGCAGTCATCTTCGCATCCCACCTGCTCCGCAGGGCCTGGGTGAGTGCGGGATCCGCCCTCATCCTGTCCATCCTAAGCACCTCCCCAAAACCCATGCCCTCCAACCTCTCTCTCTGGAAGGCCGGGAAGGCTAAGTAGACTGCCAATACTAGGAGCCAAGAAACCCGGGCCACCATTTCCCCCTGCAAGCACAAATTAATTCAAGATCAGTTTAAATTCTCCTTGTTGGTTTTTTCGGCTGAGGTCGTGTCGGCCCAGTGGGGCACGATCTTGTCGCGGCATCATGATACGCGACGACAACATCGCGACTCTCCTTGGAGCCACGTTCTTGTCGCGATGTCACGATGAGACGCGACACTGTCGCGGCCCAGGCCCACATCATGATAGCTGGTATCACGACACTTGAGGCCGTCGCGTTCTCAGGCGGAAGCCAACCGGACCATTCTTTGTCCGGGGGCTATTTTCTCTAGGCATCACGCCCTACATCCGCCCTCTAGGGGCCTCCTTGCCCATTCCTACACATCCATTCATGGTTTTAAGTTCGATTTACTTACCATTTTCAGGGCATCCTCCCGTGCTCTTCTCGCTGTCTCCACGTCCGCCGCCGGGTTCTCCTGCTCCTCCATCTCCACGTCCGCCACTATCTCTTCTGCTAGAGTGGCCTCCTCGCGCCTCCGGGAAGAGGATTCCCTCCTCACGGACCGTTTCCTCCTCCCGTCACCCGGCGAGCCACCGCCCCCACCATTGCAGTCGTTTCTGCCTTCCATCGCCGTGAAAGAGAGAAGTGAAAAGGGAAAATGAGAGGGAAAAGAGAGAGTTTAAGGGAGCTCAGGTAAGAAGCAAGAAATTGCTGGAGAGTTTGAGGGATTTGAAAGCGTAAAGGAGGAAGAAGAGGGTTGTTTGCGTTTTGAATCCTCGGTTGAGGACGCGACATGGTCATCACAGGTAAGTTAGGTAATGTATTCCTATCCCTGCTCTTCACATTACTATATAGTAATCTACTTATTATATCATTTCAAGGACCGGCTGGTTTTCAATGTGTTCTAGGATTTGAGTTCCCCTTTACCAAAAACAGTGATAATCTAGGTACACATTGTTAATCGTTGGATAGGCCGTTGAGTCAGATAGGATTGGGGACGATGGACTCTGTCTTGCATAGCGGTTGTAGGAAGACTCTTAACCCACTTTGGTCTGGCTTAGCAATATTATCCTTGATATATTTTCTATTTTCTCCTTTTCTTTGCATTTGTTTTGATGATTTCTCTTCTTTAGCCCAGCATGCATCATGTAGGACTTTGAGCTTTTGCGTCTCGTCCCTAGCTAATGGTGAGCCCTTGTTGAGTTCCCAACCATCCTTTATATTTCAAAACAAGAAATCCTATTCCATTCTGAATCGGAAGGTCTGCCTCCGAGCGAGTTGTTTCCGTCAGATCGCCAAGAATTTCCCTATCTGGATTTCCTTGATTGCCATCCTTATTCTTTTTGATCTGTTTTGGTTGCGAACCACTCCCAGGACAGAGTCATGAGTTATCTGTCTGGCACTCACATGTCCCTCCAAAATGAAACCTGCAGGCCAATCGGCTAGGGTACCTCTCAATCGAGGGGTTGATCGTCCTTTACTCTCTTTCTCCTCGTCCAGGCTTGTGCTTTTCTTTGCATTCTGCTCAAGCAGCCAACCCGGGGCCTTCACGAAGATTCCAATTGCTTATTGGTTAGATCGGGTGTCTCTTTACCTTGGCTTCCACTTTTTAGTCCAATCTGCTTCATCTCCGCTTCGCCATCACTTCGTGACACCTCCGCTACACTTTCGCTCCGCTCCCCTGCAAAGTGGAAGTCAAGGAGGGGCAAATCTGTAGACACCCGATTCTAGCCTACGAGTTGAACCACATTTCTTGTTATTTAAGTGAGCCCCAAGTTGGTCACTCACCTTGATCCCACCATTAACCTTGCTTTGAGCCCATTAACAGCCCACATTTCCATAAAATCCCGCCCATTATCAATTTAAAAGAGTCCTTGAGCTTAAAGATAATTATTTCCTTATGTGATTGGCTGATAATTCAAAAAATAATCTACTTCCTTAACACGTCGTATCGTAGCGCCGCATTAGCTTGTCGCGACCTCCTTGGCCGTCGCGATAGCCCATGCATGTGGCTTCATTGTCGCGGCCTTCCTGGACGCCGCGTTAAAGCTTGTCGTTCCCCTACGATACACCACGTCAACAGCCGCACATGTAGGCCTCCGCAACCACCTCCACTTTATCCTCCTATGGCCATATCCCTATCTCTAAGCAACTCTCCAACCCCCTGAGCGTGGTTTGAGCTCGTGGGACACCCTAGGGACTTGATAGGACTCTCCAATACGATTTCTCATGGGTTTTATCCCTTTTATTTTGAGCATTATCTCCCATGGACGGGATTTTTCTCTCTTTTCTTATAAAAGCAAGGGCCTTTCTTTCAGAAGGGGAAGGAGCCTCATTTTCACCCCGAAGGGCTGCCAAATTTCCCTCTGATCAACACTTAGCCTATAGCTCTCCCATTCCCCTCATTTCCCTCCTATTCCCTTCACCAAGCCATGCTCATTTCTCCATCTACAACGCTTGGAGCTTGAGGAGGCGACCCTTGGAGCTTCTACACCCATTGAAGACACCACTTCGAGCCAGGGAGTCGCCCTACACGGGGCCCCTTCTTCCTCCCTTCCCTCTTTCTTATTTCATGCATGTTTACTGCTTTGTTAGATAGGAATCATTTTCCCTTTTCCTTCCCACGTTTTCCACACACACCCAAGGGGTTTAAAACCACCCCCAAGTCCGTTCCTACCATGCTTCACCTTTTCTTTTCAATTTTGAATAGATACTATGCTTAGCTTGTTCTAACAGGGTTTTCTTCTTTGTTTTCGTTGTTTTGGCAGGTATTCAAGCAACACTTCACGAGGAGCTCTTGTCTTCTGGCCGGCCGGAGGATAGGAAGGAGGTCCACCTACACTTCTCCCACACTGCAGAGAACGCGACGGGCTACGGAGACACGACACAGAGACGCGCCCTTCACGGGCGTCGCGTCATCAGAACCATCGCGACGGGGTCCTCCGTCACGATATCAGTGAGGACTCCATGTTCTCTCTCCTTTTCCTAGACTAGTTAGCCCGTGTTATTTCTATTCTTAGGCAACTATCTAGGTGGCAATCACATCCTCTTTTCCATGCCTTCATATTGAGAGCACGTTCTTTTGTGTACTTGGGGGCGCACAATCCCCGTGATTATAGCTGGGAGGAACCAAGTCATGCCCAAGCGACAAGGGCACCTCAATGCTGTGATCCAGGTAGAACTCCTGGAAAGTGGTATGGTGAAAGATGCCAGCTTTGTTAATCCTCTAGACTTTTCTTGTGATACCTTTCATACGATTATATTCTTAAGTGGGGGAGACGACTATAGAATTTTTTTTTCCCCAAAATAACCGAGTAGTCTTACCAGGGCTAATCATGTGGATTAAGATGGAGTTATATTAACCGTAGAAGAAGGAAAGAGTTGGAAGGAATTAGATGGACAATATTTACAACCTATAGGTGAAAATAACAGGCACTTATGACAATTAGGTGGATACAAGTGGGAGATTAAGAGAGATTGGCTCTTGAACTAAATCGAGAACCTAGTTTCCAAGTTCACTTGGTGATTGGTGTAAATTTGGAGACCAAAATCTTTTAAGTGGGGGAGGATGTAGCACCCTGAAAATTCTATAATTTAAAATTATGGATAAATTAAAAAATTGACAATTTAATAACCTAAAAAATAATAATAATGTATGCACCATTATCATAGACATGAAAACACATCGAGAAATTTCATAAAAATTATAGTTCAACTCTAACCAATACTCCCTAATGACCCACGAAGGAATTCATGTGAAGAAAAATCCGATCGGCCAAGTTTAAGCCATTTTGCGACTTATTATCATAATTAAGGAATAAGTCGGATAATTACTATCACAGGTACTTAAGTGAGTTTAAAAATATAATAAAAATCATGGACGGACTTCCAACAATGAGTATTGACAACCCAATGAAAGAATTGGACCAAAGGAAGTCTTTTGGGCCACAAAAAAATTCATGCTAAGAAAATAACTCAAATTTAAATATATTCACTAATGGACCATGATAGGGTAACCTTTCACCCAATAGACCACCATTGGACTTCAAACCAAGCTCAAATTCGTGGTTACCATCTAAGGGAGGTCTCTATAAACATCCCATCATGAATTAGGGAGAGAAATCCTCCACTGAGAGAAGGATACACCAAATTCGTACCTATTAGTTTCCTAATTTAAATTAGGCAAGTATAGACCCATACCTCTTTAAATAAGCCCCCCCTCTCCCATGGGACGACCCCTAGGGTTGCTAAGGTCGTTCTTGGAGGCTGAGGTGGCTAGAGATCTTGAGGTGGAGGCTGGAGCAAGAAGCAAGTTTGTGCACAACTCCCCTTGCGATCTGCCAACTAGCCCCTTCAAGAGCATCACCAAAGGATAGTAAAACCTCGGCCAAACCATGCAAACCATATATCCTTGGAAAGATCTACAAGTCTAGTTTCTTATGGAACTATTTTGCCCAATTTCTATCCAGTAGATCGAGAGTATTAAGCATTCTCCTCCAAGCGGTCAGAATTAGGGCTTTTTAGAGAACGAATCTTATTCAACTCAAGAGGTAGGTCATCTCCATGCCAAACTCTAATTAAACTCGTTCATGCTTGCATACATGTGTTTAGATCATGTCCTTAATGCTTTCCCCAATTTTTATCATGTGGGTTTCATGAATTAAATCTAGTATGATCAGTACATTGTGCTGCCTTGATTAAACCCTGACTTGTCTTACAAGTTTTATATCTCTTCGTGAAGTCGTTTCCAAACCAAGAACCTAACATAGAACATGTTTCCTTATGAGTCTAGTTTCATTTGGCACTGGTTTTCCCAACTTTCGCTATCCGTACAGAGAGTATTAGCCCATACATGTGTACTATGTCAGATTCACGTAGACAGTCACAACACATCTTGTTACCTTGTCAAACGACTGTTGTTTCTCGATTACTTGTTATTGTACATGTTATAGGAAGTACTCTAACTAATAGAGGTGGTTTCATATGATTTGTATCACTCTAGCATTAGTTTTTATTTTTCAAACATCCATGTGTCAAACCCAATCCAAGTCGGAGTTGGAAATAGGTAGAAAAGGCAACCCAAACGTCATATTTAGGTCGCAACAGGTTGACACATCGCTACCAGAACGCGACAACATCATGGTCGTGACCCATACCAAAATTCAAACAGTTTCATGGTCTTTTTCAGAAGGCGACAAGCTTTAGAAGGCGACTGGCAATGTGTCACCTTCTGCCTATGTCCACTGAACCGGCCATAACGTTTTATATACACCTTGGATTGACGAGCCATTTTCTTTGCTGGATTCTTCATTCAAAGGGCGTCAAGATGGTATATTCATGTGGGAGATGTAAATAATAAATCCATGACTTATGACCTGAGGAAGTGAAGGGATGGGACTGCATTTGCCTTCTAAGGGACATACGTCTTGGTTTCCATCATTTTGTGTCGTTCTTTGCATGTGTGAGTTTGATCTATTCTAGGAAGATTCTAGAAAGTCTTATTATGCATTTATCAACCCATATTAAAGTTAAAACATGTTCACATGATTTTTAATTGATCTTAAGTTAATGATCATGCACTCTACCTGCCGATTGTTCACATTTTTGTCTTGTTATCGAACTTGCTAAAACACATGGTTACTTGCTAAAATTGGTCATACATGATTAGTACTTCATGATTTAGCACTCATGAGACTTGTCATAATCAAATTTTTCATAAACAGTGTTTCCATAACTGAAGTTTCCATAATCAGATTTGCACACACACACTTGAGCGATTCTCACGTGCGGCATGCACATACACTCTAGCACGATAGGAAAGCCCCTTCTTGACTTGTGGTGAACTCTCCGTCGGATATTCCTTCTGCCGGACTAGTGACCCCTTGACCAAAGCCTCCTTAAGTCTCCTCTGACCATAGATTCTTGTATGGCCGACGAGCAGGTTGTACCAATGAAGTACCCGGAAGTTAGTGTGCATGTATCTCTCTTCTCTTGGCATTCTTAACAAGATATTTCTCTTCTCATCTTTATTCTGGAGTACACTGTAATCACGGGATTTGTATCCCCTTTTGAAATTGATTGTGAAAGGTGTAGGGATTAGGAACTGACCGTGATCGCCACCAACGCAGTCGCCTCTTGATATTCAGGTGGAGGACTGACTACCTTGGAAAGGAAGGATGAAGAGGAAAGCGTACCTGATAACGCGACAGAGGAGGCATCGCGATGCTTTGTTGTGAACACGACGTAGGAAACTGCGCCTTCCTGATCGCGACACAGTGGTCGTCGCCTTCTTCTTCAGTAGATGGAGACTTGGGTTCTTCATCTTCCTGCTCCTCAGCCGGCCGAGGGGCAAGAGCCTCACCTTGCTCTAGCCTTTAAACACCTGCCAAAGTGATTTAAACAAACAAAACACCCATTAGAACTCGTGTGTAGATGATCTATTCAATGAAAAGCATGAAATCATGAACTAATATGGAGGGAAATCATGAGATTGGGGCTTTTAACCCCTGTGGGTGTTAAGAATAGGTGTGTGTGTCGTGATCTAATGCTAAACTAGAAAGAAAACGAAGCTATGCATGCATGAAATCAAAGAAATAAAGGGAAGAAGGGAAGAAGAATTGTGTAGCCGATGGGAAAACACCCTGGAGGGCTTTTGCTGATCGTCTGGAGGGAAAACTCTCTTTGTGGAAGATGAAGCTGTCTTGCTCAGCGAACTAAAGAATCCAGCCTTGCCCAAAAAGATGCAGAGACGAGGTACTTATGGGTGATTATTCCCGACTCAGGTCTGAGAGGAATAATGGGGAAGAGTCCGACTCTGGGCAAGTATGGCTGTGCAAGGGCTATTGGAACTCGGAAAGGAACATGTTAGGAAGGTCTGCTCCGAATTTGAGAGGATTTGGACTTGATTTGGATGTCCAAATTGACTTCGGATTGAGTTTCCTGTTTAAGGCCTTGAACGCGACGGCCAAGGTGTCGCCTTCTGAATGCGACTGCTCGATATGTCGCCTTCCTCATATGGAAGGCTGACTTGAGTCATTTTGCGATTTTCTGAGGATTTAAAATATGGAATTATGAACGCGACATAGGGGCTGTCGTCTTCAGGAAGGCGACCTAGGGCCTGTCGCCTTCTCGTCTTTTCTGCATTTTGGCATGTAATGCGTCCAATCAGCCATGCACAGCCTTCGGGATGAAATATCGGACTCTTATACTCAGAGAGCTTATAGTGAAAGAGATTGATTTGACCAGGAAGAGTCCTCCAGGGCGAAGAACTAATGGAAATGATGTCAAGATCGGAGAAAGCCAGCTTGACGATGATGAGCCAACGTGGGGCGTCAATGATACGACAAGGGATTTTGCTCGACTTATAGGCCAGAAATGGGTGTCTACAGATTGCCCCTCCTTGATGCCTGCTTTGCAAGGGAGTGGAGCGGCAATGTAGCGGAATGAGCTGAAAAGCGGGCATCAAGGTAAAGAGACACCCATTCTGGACGAATAAGCAGCGAGAATTATCCGGCTAACCTCGAACGTGGCTGGGAACAGAGTGCAGGATGGTTCCTATTTTGGGACGAATGAAAATCAAAGAAAAGAATGATCAACCTCCTAATTCAAGAGGTACCCTGGCTATCTTTAGCGTGCAGGTTTCATTCATTAGGGGATAGGTGCTGCCCGGCGGGTTGATTCGACTCTGGCCTTCGAGCGGGTCACGACTAATGAGCGGATCGGGGATAAAGGAAATGACTGTTATAATGAATGGGGATGAGAGAAATTCTGCATAGGAACCATCACTGGAAAACTGGACCGAGCAGCAAGCTCGAGGAAAACTTTCAAATTCGGAGTGGAATTCTTGTCTGGAAATGAGGATTTGGGTTGGGACATCATTGAGAAGCTGACTTTGACGAATCATGATTCGTGAAGCTCAAAATCCCTACATGATGCATGCTGGGCTAAAGAAAAAGGAAATCATAAAAGCGAATGCAAAGAAAGAGAGAAAATAACAAGTATTCAAGGATAATATTGCTAGACAATATGAGCAAGGGTCAGGACACTTCGCATCCCCGACGTGCGATAGAATCCATCGTCCCCGAGTCATATCACCCAACGGCCTATCTAGCGATTAGCAGCGTGCACTTAGATCATCCATGTTTTTGATGAAGGGGAACTCAGATCCTGGAACACACTGAGAACCAGCCGGTCCTCGAGCTGATATAATAGTGTAGATATCATATAGTAATGCGAATGGATTAGGGTTAGAGATACTTACCTGACGGACGTCTTTTTTTTTATTTTCTGAATTTTCTGGATTTTCCTGCATTTTCTAATTTTTATGGGTTTTCAATAATCAAAGTAATAAAGATAGACATAATACAATGCACCAAACAATGACATCAAAGCATATGTGCAAATATCCTGAACAGTCACAGAAGAATAAGCAAGACAAAACAGACTGGTAAGAAGGCGACATAGGCTGGTCGCGACCCTTGACTGAAGAAGGCGACGCAAGGCCTATCGCCACGCTGAAGGCGACAGGTCGATATGTCTCTTTCTCAGTTTTCTCAGCCCGAGCTCAAAAGCCTTCAGCATAGGACTTGGTTTTGACTCACACTTGGATTCCTATTGTTCTACACTCAAGGTCCCACTCCTAATGGGTCTTCTCTACCCTTTCCTAGCAGGAATAGGAGTACCATGGCTCTATAAATAAAGGGGATGAGAGGCCAAATTCGGAGCTCTCACCTCTCTCTTCTTTTCTTCAAGTCTTGCAAGATCTCATGGCCATGAAGAGAGCTCCTCTTGATCCCATGGGTGGGGAGGCGGTCTACGAAGGTCCGAAGCGTGCTCGGGCGACCTTTGAAGCTCTCATGAGGATTACGGATGTTCCCAACCACTTGAGCCGGAGCGAGGAAGTGAGAGAGGTAAGTTGGTTGGTGTTTTCAATTTTCATGATTTTATGCTCCGAATTTCATCATTAATTTTGTGTTCTTGTTCTTCCTCTTTTCTCTCTTTTCTTTTCTTCCCTAGCTCTTCCCCGGCTCTCGCCGCTACTCTAAGCTCACTTGGATTGCCCCGATGATCAAAGCCTTACCCATGTATGTCATTAGATTCTTGAGAGAGTGGGGTTTGGGTGGGGTTTTGATAGCGGCTCACAACTACCACAAAATTTCCTTTGATTGGCATAGTATCACGGCCTTGATAGAATTGTGGCACCCACAAACCCATACTTTTATTTTCCCCAAATTTGAGGCGACCGTCCTTTTAGAGGAGGTCGAGGCCTTCCTTGCTCTTCTCAAGACTAAACCCGGGGACGAGCAAAACATAAGCTACACGGTTGAGCCCATTAACCCAAAGTTTATCCTAGGAGAATTCATGACTGACCCGGGGGATGTCTACACCATAATTAGCCCACAATTCATACATCTAGTGCCATTGTCTAAGTGGGTCATATCCAAGTGCAAGGACAAGAGCGTGGACCACCGGGAAGTCGCAAAGGCCGTGGCCATATGCTTATGTGGGGTGGTGCTCTTCCCGTCCGGGGATCACCTCATAGACTATGCTAGCCTTAGTGCAATTAGTGGGGTATGGCGAGGACTTTCACTCTCTCACGCCGTCTTGGCGTACCTTTACTCGGGTCTCACTTCGGCTTCCACGGAGGTTTCCTTTAGGCTCTATGATCCTTCTAGAGTGTTGGTTGGGTGTGAGGATAAAATTTAAACCGGTAGACAACCCCACCACCGACAGTCGGATCTTCAGGTTCCATCCTTTGAACTTTATTGGCGGTGCGGCCAAATTCCCCGACAAGGTTTTATGCAGGACGGCGGACAAGAAGACAAGGAGTGCATGGCGCCTTTACTTCAGCACCGTACCAGTGGAACACTTTTCTTTGGGCGTAGCGGCACTTCATGGAGCGGAGGTCCGGCTACCACTCGGACGCGGCTTGGACTTGCAATTGATAGGGAATATGGCGACCGTGCTCTACAACCCGCAGCGGTGCTACCTACAGATCAGGAAGCCGAGGACGAGAGTGCTTCCACCATCACACTTGCCTCCCGTGAAGAAGCGACGCTTGGGGAACCCGGAGGATGAGCAGGCCGTGCGGAGCGCGCTGGCCTTGTGGAGGGCGTGCGCTACCCATGCACTCCCGCCGAGACTTGACGAGGACCGGGAAACGTACCAGGCGTACCTCGTGGAGCATGAGAAGATTCGGCCACTGAGGAAACCGTGAGCTAGAGAGATAGACTTGATTGTACCTTTTGATGTTTGATGTGGTGAGATTGGTGGGCTTGATGTAATAGGAGACATGTTATTGATGTAAGCATTGGATTATTGCAATGAGCATTGAATTTTAGGGGTTTTTGTGCACTGGTTTAAGAAGGCGACGCTAGACCTGTCGCTACCAAGAAGGCGACAGGTCAACGGTCGCGACCCGAAAAGTGAAGGCGACATGAGCATCGTCGCCACCTGGGTAGAAGGCGACACAGACCTTGTCACATTCACAGGTCCCGGGGGGGTTTGAATTCGGGCCGAGCCCCCTTTCTTCTCCTTTCCCTTCTTTCAAACCTCTCTTCCTTCTTCCCCCTATCCGGCGGACCGACCTCCTGTCCTTCTTCTTCCTTCAACCCTCTCCTTCAATTCCTCCCCCTTTTCCTGCTCCTCTTCTTCCTCTCCTCCGACGACCGGTGATGGAGGGTGACGGCAGTGAGCAAGGAGGTGAGGGCGGCGGCCGGCGGCGCAAGAAATCGATCTGGCGATGCCAACCGGGTGGGGGGACGTCGACGGCGGCCCCGGAGGCTTCCCCGGTCGTACCGATGGAGGAGGATGTCACCGCGATGATGCCGGGCGAGGACGATCCCGTTGGACCCTAGAAGGTAGGGTCTCAAGCCCTAATCCCTATGTGTGTGGATGAGAGGGGATGCTGAGCACCCCAGTAGGGCCTTTTGGCCCAAGGTGAAACGGCCGGAAAATGGATACTTGACGTTTCCGGCCAGTCTGTGAACGCGACAGGGTGGGTGTCGCATTACCAGACAGGTAGCGACTCCCTAAGCGTCGCGTTCAGAAGGCGACAGCCTGCTTGTCGCCTTCACAGGGGGAAGGCGACTCCTCTGGTGTCGCCTTCTGAAGGCGACAATATACCCGTCGCTACCTTAACAGAGGGCTGTTCTATTGATCCCTTGCTGATCCTTGTGTTTTCTGTGATTGTTTTGCAGAGCGAGCTACGGTCCCGGCTGGGGTGGTCCATTGTCCGGGTGATCTATCAGGGGTTGCCGGATTTCCAGAGGACCCGGCTGGAGGAGATAGGGTTCGGCCCCTTTCTGAGGTTGGATGAGTTGACGCCTGACGTGGCGCTCATCCAGGCATTGAAGGAGCGATGGGACCCAGAGTGCCACGCGTTCCTCCTCTCGTGGGGTCACATGATCCCCACACTAGAGGACGTGGCACGGATCACCGGCCTGAGGGTAGATGGTCAGGCGGTGACCGGGGTGACTTATACCAGCTATCAGGAGATGGTGGAGAGGTTTCTGGGGTTAGAGGCGATGCGGGAGAGATCCTCCCTGGTGCCGAGGACGAGGCTGCAGGCGAGCCTCGGGGTGGCAGACGCGAGGGGACCAGGCGGAGTACATGGCCCGGTTGACAGCGGATGCCAGAGCAGCACTGGCGGAGGAGGAGGGAGCGGCAGCGGACCGCGACTTGAGGCGCTTCCTGATCCTCGTGATCGGGAAGTTGATCTTGGGTATGTGAGGAGACCCGGTGAGCTGTCGGTGTCTGCCTCTACTAGAGGACCTGACCCAGGTGGGGAGCTATGCGTAGGGTGCGGCCCTTCTGGCCCACCTTTTTGACAGTCTGGGCACCTTTAGTAGGGAGACAGGGGTGGCCGGGTTCTTCCCACTGTTACAGGTATGCTTCTCACCCTTACCCTTTACTGCTTTTCCTGCTTGTCTTAATTGTGGCACTGATCGTTTTGTTTTACAGGTGTGGGCGTACTGCCACCTCCTTCCCGGGTTTGCCGAGGCGAGCGGGCGCCATACCGCTACTGCAGCACTGGCGGTTCTACAGAGACGAGCGATCCCTGCGGCGGCAAGTGACACTCATCCATGACGCACTGGACACTGTCCCCTTCAGTCATGTAAGTACTTCTAGCCCTAACCCTTTTCCTTTACTTTGCTTATTGACAATTGACTGACGGGTCTTTACTTGTGGTGTGCAGGTACAGTGGACTCCCTACGTCGGGAGGATGACGCCACCCAGCCGTGGGTGGAGCGGGCCGTCCCTACTTCGGTAGGGACATTTGGCTTCACTGTTTTAACACAGTGGTCCCGCTCCACCACCGGCTAGTGGCGGACATGGACACTGGAACTCCACCAGGTGGGTGGAGTTCCCGACCCGACAGAGGTCATGGGAGAGGCCCGGTCGCAGCTTCCGGGGAATCTAGCAGGTCACGGACTGGACAGTCTGGGTCCGAGAGCAGCTGGACGACTGGGAGCGGCGAGGGAAGGAGGTGGTCTCCGAGGCTGCCAGTGACGAGGACTACTTCCGGGCCTATGCACGGAAGTACGGGGCCCAGGTGTACAAAGGGTCCCGACGACCGGTACGTATTTTACTACTTTTAGTCTCTTTGAGTTCTTAGTTGATTATGCGACTGACTTGGCTTTGTGATTGCAGCTTGACCCCGAGGGGCGGATCTCCTCGCTCGAGGGCATCCTCCATTCCACCATCCAGCAGCGGGACGACCTCCAGGCGGTGGTGGATCAGCTGGTAAGTACTCTGCACCCTACCCTTCTGTTTCTAACTGTGGTTGACTGACCCTTGATGTTTTCTTTTGCAGCGGGCAGAGCTGGACTGTAACGGCCTCGGCGCCTGGGTCCCCGGCTCCCACCAAGGATCCGACCGTCGGCACCGCCGCCCACGGGTCCGGAGACCCGGAAGGGCTAACGGATCGGTCTAACGAGATATGTGACGGAAAGTAAGTAAAGACAAATGTACTAAAGATGTACCAACTAGTGCAAGAAGAAGTCTAACACAACGTGCAAGTCTAGTACAAGTCCCAAGGTAGTAAAAGCACAAGTGCGGAATGGAAAAGGAATAACACGTCCCTTAGGGGCATATCCGAGGGTGAAGTACAGACTGGGGGAAACACTGCCACTAGAGACGCCAGCTACTACGGGCCCATCTACTTGGCTACGCGCGGAGGGAACTGCTGTGAAGTCTCACCTACAAAACAGGGAGTGAGCTTCACGAAGAAGCCCAGTAGGGACTATCAATCTCCCACTGGTTCCACAAGCAAGTATAGACTAGAGAAATAATTAAATAAAGTAGTAAAGTCTAATCTACTAAACAGAGTAAAGTGGAAGCGTGAAAGAACTACACAGTCGTCGGTCTAAGCCACTCGGCGGGACCGGAAAACCCATGTAAACCAAGGCACCACAAGAACCCAGCTGTAAACACAGACAGCGAACTGCCTGGACAAGCACACTAGCTACAGTACACTACTCTAGTCAGCTGGTCAGGAGCTCCACGCATCTTACCCTCGACCAACGGTCCATGTCTGACACCTCCCGTCGGAGTGAGACGTGGAACCACAAGTAACCACAAACTGCCGTAGTCTGGCCGGACTACGGTCCCACGCCTGACACCTCTAGGTGGTACCGGAACCACGTAGAGTGAGGCAGTGAGAACGGACTAGCTGAACTGCGCCGTATGAGTCACACACTACCGTCATCCCAGCCTCAGCTAAGAGAGCTCCACAAACGACCACGTCGTTGTCCCACCGTTTTCCCCTACTGCTACCAGAGTCAACGACTCGAGCAAACCCCGCCGTCTGGAGCAACACCCTCTGACACAGACGTGTGGGAACCGGGGGTCCCAGGTAACGGTAACAACCTGTCTCGCGGACAAGCCCTCAAGTGCGTAGCACCGGGCGAGAAGAGAACGACTAGCAGTAGCACTGTACTAGGAAACAGCACAAGTGCCGAGAAAACCGAGTCGCAGCGGAAGCAAGACACTGAGCAGGTTGCCAAGTCTCTTCTCTGACTGAGAAGGTGACAGGCCTGGTGTCGCCTTCAGGAAGGCGACACCCAGGCCGGCGCAAACCTACTGATCTGGTTGCGACATAGCCCATGTCGCAACCAGGTCAGTGCTCCAGGACAGACCCCGGAACCCGGAACAGGAAAATAAGAGGAAGGCGACGGCCCCCATGTCGCCACCAAGAAGGCGACATGGATGCTGTCACCTTCAGGAGTTCATGAAGGCGACGCATCGATGTGTCGCCACCTGATGGCGACACCAAAGGTGTCGCCTTCACAGTGCACAACACACTGAGGCTTCCTTCTTCAGGGCCTCAACCACACCACAACCACAACCGAGGGGAGGGGAGCATGTAGGCTAGTAAACATGGTTCTAAAGAGCTCAAACCACCCTCTAGAAACCCCAGCAAGCATGCACAATAACCTACACTCACATGCATCTCACTCAACATAAGAACAACCCTCAAGCCTCAAGGCAAACCCATTGCATGCAAGAGAAACACCCAAACCACCACAAGCACACATGCATAACCAAAGCATGAAAACAACCTAGCATGCAAGTTCTAGGCTTGGAAGAGGTGAGGATCCTAGCAAGTGGATCTAGGGGGAAGGTTTGGGTTCCCTACCTCGAGATGAAGATCCAACCTCAAGGGCCCTTCTCGTAGGCTAGCAACCTCCACCTCCAAGCTCCGACGATCCACGAGCCTCCTCCCACGAACCAAGCGCCTCCTCTCCCTTGAAGAGCATCCATGCATGCCAAGCAAGAGAGGAAGAACAGTGAGGGGGAGAGAGAACAAAAGGGTAAAGGAAAACACAAAGACCACATCACCTACCTTGCAAGAGAGCCAAGAAGGCTCCTCCCAAGCTCCACGGAGCTCCCAAGCTCTAGTTCGCCGGAGAAGAAGAGTTTTCTCGGAGAGAAGGTCAAACTGGGGCTTGTGCTCACGGCTTGGGCAGTTAACCCTCTGAAACTGAGAAGGCGACATAGGCCCGTTGCCTTCACTCAACCTGAAGGCCACCTAGGCCATGTCGCTATCCCTGTTCAACGGTCAAGTCGGCCTGCGACATCGCCACGTGTCAGCCATGCAGGCCTGACACCAGAAGGGACATAGCACCTGTCGCCTCCCTACTGCCAGATGCTGACACCTGTCACCTTTCTTCAGACAGCAAGACGACAAAGTGCATGCGGCTGACAGCACAACAGAAGGCGACATAGGGCCCGTCGCCTTCCCAACTGGAAGGCGACATGCCTCATGTCGTCTTCAGAAGGCGACATACTCTATGTCGCCATCCTTGAAGGAGGGCGACTGGTCAGGGTAACATGGGATGTTACAATCTAACCAAAAAAATATATTTTGTCCTCGAAATTCAGGGCGAAACCAGGGAACAAAAGTAAAACTGTGTACCTGTCACTGGAACAAGTAAGGAAACTGCTCCCGCATCTCGTCCTCACGCTCCCAAGTGGCCTCGCAACCAGCGCGGTGCTACCAAACCACTTGACGAGTGGGATACTCCTCCTACGAAGCTGCTGCACTCTGCGGTCCACCACGCTGACTGGGTACTCCGGCAAGTCGGGGGCGACCTCAAGCTACGAGTAGTCGAGCACATGCGACAGATCTGGCATGTACTTCCTCAGCTGTGAAACGTGGAAGATGTCGTGAACACCTGCCACCTCAGACGAAAGGGCTAACCGGTAAGCGACTCTCGCCCACAGACGCTCCAGGATGGAAAAAGGGCCGACAACCCTCGGGCTGAGCTTGCCCTTCTTCCCAAACCTGAGAACGCCTTTGGTAGGCGAGATCCGAAGGAACACTCTGTCGCCAACCTCGAACTGAAGCGTCTCCTATGGACGTCGGCGTAGCTCTTCTTCTGCTCTCTGCGCTGTCTGCAACCTCTGTCAGATCAGCCTCACTGAGTCTGCACCACTGCTGACTAGCTTCCGGACCCAGCCTGCCTCTCACAACCTCGTGCCAGTGCAACGGTGTCCTGCCGGCCGACATACAGAGGCTCGTAGGGCGCCATCCTGATGCTGGAGTGAAAACTATTATTATAGGAAACTCCACCATGGGAAGGTGCGCGACTCCCACGTGCCGCCACAGTCTAGGCAACACGCTCTCAACAAGTCCTCGAGGGTCTGTATAGTCCGCTCAGACTGCCCGTCTGTCTGTGGGTGGTACGCCGAATCAAGCCTCAGCTCCAAGTGCCCGCTGAAATCTGCGCCAGAAACGAGAGGTGAACCTCGGATCTCTATCTGAAACAATAGAGACCGGGTTTCGTGCAAAGGCACCACTCTGTCCACAAACAACCGAGCAAGTCTGTCAACTGACCAAGCTGCTCTGACTGGAAGAAAGCGAGCGGTCTTCTTCAACCTGTCAACGATGACCCAAACGCTGTCGTGCCCTGAGAGGTACGAGGTAAGCCAGAAACAAAGTCCGTGGTGATATGCTCCCACTTCCACAGGAATGGGAAGCGACTGCAACACACCACCAGGATGCTGGTGCTCTGCCTTCACCTGTTGGCAGGTAAGGCAGCGCGAAACAAACTCAGCGATATCTCTCTTCATCCCCGACCACCAAAAGAGTAACCTCAAGCCATGGTACATCTTGGTAGAGCCTAGATGAATAGAGTATCGCGACCGGTGAGCCTCGGACAGTACCTCCTCCCTGGCGTCCTCTGGAATGTAGAGTCTGCCTCGGAAACGAACCTCGCTGTCCTCGTCCAGTGCTACCTCGGGCAACCGCAACACGTCTGCCAAGTCCTCATCTGCACACTGAGCCTCAAGTACCTGCTGAAAGATCCACGGACGAACGGTCAGGACGGCTGCCACTGTCCTCTCCCGGAGGCTCGACGATACAAACACACTTTGAGCGGCGTCCTCCAGGAGTCTCCAGTGTCTAACCAACAAAGAACTCAAGTGGGCTCTCCTACTCAAAGCATCTGCCACGACATTAGCCTTCCCTGGGTGATAGGAAAGACTAAAGTCATAGTCCTTCAAGTATTCGAGCCACCTGCGCTGCCTGAGGTTGAGATCCCTCTGCGTGAAGACATACTGTAAGCTGCGGTGGTCGGTGAAGACCTCGAACACCTCACCGTACAAGTAGTGCCTCCACAACCTCAGGGCAAACACAACCGCTGCAAGCTCCAGGTCGTGCGTCGGGTAGTTCTGCTCATGCTTCTTCAGCTGACGAGAAGCATAGGCAACTACTCGACCGTGCTGCATCAACACAGCACCCAAACCAGAACCCAAGCGTCTGTGTAGACAACAAAGCCGCCAGTGCCAGAAGGAACAACAAGGATCGGAGCTGAAGTCAGCCGACTCTTCAGCTCCTGGAAACTCTGCTCGCACTCTGTCGTCCACACAACCGGGTCTCCGCCTGGTCAAATGGGTCAAAGGCTCTGCAACTCTGGCGAAGTCCTGCACAAACCTCCTGTAGTAGCCTGCCAGCCCCAGGAAACTGTGAACCTCAGCAACTGAAGTGGGCTGGCCCCAAGAAACAACGGCCCAAACCTTGGCGGGATCGACCGCACCTGCACCAGAAACAACGTGCCCAAGGAAGTGCACCTCTTTAGCCAAAACTCACACTTGCTGAACTTGGCATAAAGTTGGTGACTCCTCAAAGTTTGCAAAACCAGTCCAAAGAACCTCGTGCTCCTCCGCCGTCGCTGAGTACACCAGGATGTCGTCGACGAACACCCACGAACCGGTTCAAGTACTCCTAAAAACACTGTTCATCATCTCCATGAACGCTGCTGGGGCATTCGTGAGCCCAAAAGGCATCACGACAAACTCGAAGTGGCCGTAGCGGGGTGCAAAAAGCTGATCTCAGAACGTCTGACTCCCGAATCCGCAACTGGTAGTAACCCGACCTCAAGTCGATCTTCGAGAACACTGAAGCTGTCTGCAACTGGTCAAACAAGTCATGATCCTGGGCAAAGCATACTTATTCTTCACGGTAACCTGATTCAGCTGATGATAATCAATACATTCTCAGGGTACCATCCTTCTTCCTCACAAACAACACAGGCGCTCCCACGGCGAGCGGCTAGGACGAATGAAGCCCAACGCAAGCAACTCCTCTAGTTGGCGCTTCAACTCCCGCAGCTCCGCCGGCGCCATCTGGTACGGTGCTTGGACACAGGAATCGTCCCGGAAGCAACTCAATGGAGAAAATCTACCCCGCTCAGGCGGCAACCCAGGAGATCCTCCGGAAACACGTCCACAAACTCACAAACAACCGGCACGTCAGAAAAAACCAACTCACCCGAGTCCGAAGCACAAACGGAAGCCAGGAAAGCAACACAACCATCTTGATAAGACGCCGAGCTCTACAGAAAGAAACAAAGGGTCGGCGGACAGACCGGGTACCTCGGAAGCAAAGCATAGGTGCTCCAAGTAACTCGAACCGCACGGTCTTCCGCTGACAATCTACCAAAGCAGAGTGTGCCTCTAACAGTCCATGCCCAAAATGGCATCGAAGTCGTGGAGCTGTAAGGCAAACAGTCTGGCTGGTAGCTGGTGGCCCTGCACCTCGACGGTGACACCCTCCAAGTAACCAAGGGTACGAACGAAGTCACCCGTCGGAAGCTCAACAGCTAGGTCGCAGGTCCGCTCCGGGGCAAACTCGGTCAAAGTAGCAAAGAACTCCTCTGAAGTAAACAGTGCGTAGCACCCGGATCAATCAAAACTCTAGCAGCTCTACAAGGATGGGAATCGTACCGACGACCAGGTTAGAGGCCTCCGCCTCCTCTCTGGTGATGTTCATCACACCGACCGCGTCCACGACCTCACTGAGGTTGCTGTTGCTGCTGCTGCAGACACTGCTGCTACTGCTGGCCCTGGTACTACTGCTGACCCTGGTACTGCTGCTGGCGCTGAGGTGGCTGGGGTGGATGGTACTGCGCCTGAGGTGTCTGCTCTTGCTACTGCCTCAACGGACACTCTCGCCTGAAGTGCCCCTCCTGACCGTAGTGGTAACAACCCGTACCCTGCTGGCTCTGCTTGCTCCCTACTGGACGGACTGCTCTGCTGGAAACTGCAAGGTCTGACGCCTCTACTGCTGCGAGTGACGCCTGCCTCCACGAGTGAACAACTTCTTCAACTTCGAGGTCAGGCCAGCACCGCCTGTTCCCGAAGAGGAAGAAGAAGACACACTCCCCCGACTGCCTGCGGGGCGCTGGTACGGAGAAGATCTCCCTGAACCTCCACTCTGCTGCGGCTGAAACGACACTCCCGCTCTAGGGCCGTAGCTCTCGCCACTGCTACTGACAAGGTGTCGCAGAGGTGACCAGCCATGGCCACCTCAAGTCGGGACGTAGCCCGCTAATGAACCGCTCGGTACGAGCCTGCTCACTAGCTGCCACATGGGGAACGTGTCGAAGTAGCTGCAAAAACTCTGATGGTACTGTCCCACGGTTAAGTCTCCCGGACTAACTCGTGGAACAAGTCCCTCCTCTCCCGGCAGACATAGTCGGGAAGGTACTCGCCGAGGAAGGCCTCGAGAAATTGCTGCCAAGAGATCTGCTCCAAACTCTGCCCGAAAACCTGGTCAGGCTCACTGCTCGCCACCACCCATGGCCTGACCCTTCAGCTGATATACTGCCAAACGAACCCGATCCAACTCTGCACAGTCCATGGTCTCGAAGTGTGCGCTCGAGCTCATGGACCCAACTCTTGCTTTATCCGGATCGCGGTCGCCTGCAAACGTAGGAGGTTGAAGATGAAGGAACCTCTCCAGAAGCACGGTGCGATCGTCAAGTGCCGCTGCTGGAGTCTGCTGCCAAACTATGGGTGGTACCTCGGCTAAACCGGTGCTGCCTGCGGGGTCGGTGGTGGCTGCTCCTCTGCAGCCATCTCTGCAAACTGCGGACCTCCTGCTGGCGTCTGCTGGTTCGGCTGGTACTGCTGCTGCGGCGGGTACTGCCACTGACCCTGAAACATCGCTCTCCACCACTGCTCCATGATGGCGGCGGGGGGGTGCAGGTGGATACCACTGCTGCCCTGCTGCTGCTGCGGTCCTCCCTGCGGCAACGGGTCGTCTGGCTGCTCGAACTGCTGGGGCTGAGCACCGATCGGCACCTGCTCGCTGCAACCGAACTGTCCGACTCAGTCTCTTGACGCTCCACCAAGTTATGAGCCTGCCTGCGAGTGCGTGGAGGCATGATCTGCAAAAAAAACCAGACTTAGTTAATGACACTTAAGACTCCGACGGCTAGCAGGTTCACTTATACTTCCTAAGGGACTTTACATCATTACTCATTTCCACACAAGTCTTGATAGACCTTTCTCTGATACCACTGTAACGGCCCCGGCGCCCGGGTCCCCGGCTCCCACTAAGGATCCGACCGTCGGCACCGCCGCCCACGGGTCCGGAGACTCGGAAGGGCTAACGGATCGGTCTAACGAGATATGTGACGGAAAGTAAGTAAAGACAAACGTACTAAAGATGTACCAAACGGATCGGTCTAACGAGATATGTGACGGAAAGTAAGTAAAGACAAACGTACTACAGATGTACCAACTAGTGCAAGAAGAAGTCTAACACAACGTGCAAGTCTAGTACAAGTCCCAAGTAGTAAAAGCACAGTGCGGAATGGAAAAGGAATAACACGTCCCTTAGGGGGCTATACCCCGAGGGTGAAGTACAGACTGGGGGAAACACTGCCCACTAGAGACGCCAGCTACTGCGGGCCGTCTCCTCGCTACGCCACGGAGGGAACTGCTGTGAAGTCTCACCTACAAAACAGGGAGTGAGCTTCACGAAGAAAGCCCAGTAGGGACTACCATCTCCCACTGGTTCCACAAGCAGTATAGACTAGAGCAATAATTAAATAAGCAGTAAAGTCTAATCTACTAAACAGAGTAAGTGCGGAAGCGTGAAAGAACTACACAGTCGTCGGTCTAAGCCACTCGGCGGGACCGGAAAACCCGTGTAAACCAAGGCACCACAAGAACCCAGCTGTAAACCAGACAGCGAACTGCCTGGACAAGCACACTAGCTACAGTACACTACTCTAGTCATCTGGTCAGGAGCGCCACGCATCTTACCCCTCGACCAACGGTCCATGTCTGACACCTCCCGTCGGAGTGATACGCGAACACAAGTAACCACAAACTGTCGTAGTCTGGCCGACTACGGTCCCACGCAACACCTCTAGGTTGTACCAAGAACCACGTAGAGTGAGGCAGTGAGAACGGACTAGCTGAACTGCGCTGTACGGTCACACACTACCGGCGTCCCAGCCCAGCTAAGAGAGCTCCACAACGACCACGTCGTTGTCCCATCGTTTTCCCCTACTGCTACCAGAGTCAACGACTCGATCAAACCCCGCCGTCTGGAGCAACACCCTCTGACACAGACGCGCGGGAACCAGGGGGGTCCCAGGTAACGGTAACAACCTGTCTCGCGGACAAGCCCTCAAGTGCCTAGCACCGGGCGAAGAGAGAACGACTAGCAGTAGAACTGTACTAGGAAACAGCACAAGTGCCGAGAAAACCGAGTCGCAGCGGAAGCAAGACACTGAGCAGGTTGCCAAGTCCCCTTCTCTGACTGAGAAGGCGACAGGCCTGGTGTCGCCTTCAGGAAGGCGACACCAGGCCGGCACAAACCTACTGATCTGTTTGCGACATAGCCATGTCGCAACCAGGTCAGTGCTCCAGGACAGACCCCGTAAACCCAGAACAGGAAAAACAGAAAGAAGGCGACGGCCCCCATGTCGCCACCAAGAAGGCGACATGGATGCTATCGCCTTCAGGATTTCCTAAAGGCGACGCATCGATGTGTTGCCACCTAATGGCGACACCAAAGGTGTTGCCTTCACAGTGCACAACACACCGAGGCTTCCTTCTTCAGGGCCTCAACCACACCACAACCAACCACAACTGAGGGGAGGGAGCATGTAGGCTAGTAACATGGTTCTAAAGAGCTCAAACCACCCTCTAGAAACCCCAGCAAGCATGCACAATAACCTACACTCACATGCATCTCACTCAACATAAGAACAACCCTCAAGCCTCAAGGCAAACCCATTGCATGCAAGAGAAACACCCAAACCACACAAGCACACATGCATAACCAAAGCATGAAAACAACCTAGCATTCAAGTTCTAGGCTTGGAAGAGGGGGATCCTAGCAAGTGGATCTAGGGGGAAGGTTTGGGTTCCCTACCTCGAGATGAAGATCCAACCTCAAGGGCCCTTCTCGTAGCTAGCAACCCTCCCCTCCCGAGCTCCGACGATCCACGAGCCTCCTCCCACGAACCGAGCGCCTCCTCTCCCTTGAGAGCATCCATGCATGCCAAGCAGAGAGGAAGACAGTGAGGGAGAGAGAACACAAGGTAAGGAAAACACAAAGACCACATCACCTACCATGCAAGAGAGCCAAGAAGGCTCCTCCCAAGCTCCACGGAGCTCCCAAGCTCCAGTTCGCCGAAAAAGAAGAGTTTTCTCGGAGAAAGGCCGAACTGGGCTTATCCACAGGCTTGGGCACTTAACCCTCTGAAACTGAGAAGGCGGCATAGGCCCCATCACCTTCACTCAACCTGAAGGCGACCTAGGCCATGTCGCTATCCCCTGTTCAACGGTCAAGTTGGCCTGCGACATCGCCACGTGTCAGCCATGCAGGCTGACACTAGAAGGCGACATAGCACATGTCGCCTCCCTACTGCCAGATGCTGACACTGTCACCTTTCTTCAGACAGGCAAGACGAAAAAAGTGCATGTGGCTGGCAGCACAACAGAAGGCGACATAGGGCCCGTCGCCTTCCAATTGGAAGGCGACATGCCTCATGTCGTCTTCAGAAGGCGACATACTCTATGTCGCCATCCTTGAAGGAGGGCGACTGGTCAGGGTAACATGGGATGTTACATGGACCGTGCGCAGCAGATGGTGGGAGGGGCTTCCTCCTCCCGAGAGGATCCGGCCGCTCCGTCTTGGAGGGCAGCTAGCGGCGGCGACAGCCCGAGCGGAGGATGCCCTCTCCCAGCTGCGGGAGTGGGTAAGTTACTTATTTAGATGCCCCTATTTTTTTGCTTCTTTCGTGATTTCTGACAAGATTTTTCTGATATTGCAGGAGCAGGAGCTGAGGACCGCCCTGGCACGGACGACCACGCTGGAGGCGGAGATGGCGGAGCTACGCCTACGCCACGAGGCAGTGGAGGTGGCGCGGTGGCGCCAGGGGGCAGAGGCGGCGGCGGCCGCTGGCAGCAGGAGGCGGCGGAGGCGACGCGCTGGCGCCAGGAGGCGGAGGAGGCGGCACGATTGCGCGCCGAGGCTGGGGACCTCCGCACCCAGCTAGAGGAGGAGAGGCATCGCGGCGACATGCTGCGATCCGAGATGAGGGGTCTGGAGAGGGCCCTGGCCTTGGTCGGGCGCAACCGGTCAGCGACCAGCCGGAGCGGTATCCCGAGCGGGTCCGCTGGGCACTACCTGACAAGTTCCTCCGGACGACGGAGGAACGAGGAGGAGGAGTGACGACGGCGCGAGAGGGCGCCAGAGGGGAGCGAGACCGGGCCGAGAGGGATGGCCCCTCCATCTCCCCGCCCACCTGAGGGTACGGGGGAGAGTGGTTGAGGGTTTGTACTTTTTGCTCCTTTCTTTTTGACATGATAGTGTACATGAATGGAATGGAACCTTTTTGTGTTTTTATGGTTTGCGACTGAGTGAGAGTGACGAGTGAGATATGAGTGCCGCTTTCTTTTCCGTCCTGCACACTTTAGACAACCACGAAACAAGTCAGATCTGTTCTTAGGCTTAACCCCTTGCCTTAAAATGCGACGAGTGAGCGACTTTGATAATTCGTCAAGGGGCTAAGCCTTATTAAATAGGCAAAATATGCAAATAAACAAATGAAATGCATGTATGCAAATGGCTTGGAATCATTTAATGTTTTGAGATTTTTGGAATATTTGATTTTTAGGGTTTTGGAAGTTTTTGATTTTTTTTTGGAGTTTTGGGGAATATTTGATTTTTTGGAGTTTTGGAAATATTTGATTTTTTGGAGTTTTGGAAATATCTGATTTTTTTGGGGTTTTGGAAATATCTAATTTTTTTGGGGTTTTGGAAATATCTAATTTTTTTGGGGTTTTTGTTAGCGCCTAAAGCCGGCGTTTGCCCTTCCTAAAATAAGACACGCGAGACGGAAGGAACTCGCATCTTCGAGCCACAATACATAAACCGATTCGAGCCGCTGGTTAGGAATCTTGATCACCTCCGGTTCTCGCCATAGGCTTTCTAAGTTAGGACGTGCGTAAGGGGTGGCAATGCCTCGGAAAACTACCCTTGGTTGATGCTGCGATAATTAAGCCCCACTCAAGAGGTGACTCAGCCTTATAGGGAGAAATGGAAGATTATTTAAGGAAAGTCTTGTGTGGTATAGGGATGTTGGGTTCGGCTACTTCCTACAGCATACCATTCGGAGATTGGGTCTGTTGTGGAGGGACTTTATGGTCTTTGCTATGGACTTGCCTTGCTTTGGGGCATGCGTACGACCGGGCTCATTAATGTCCGCGGGACTTTGCCACTCTTTGCCATGCCCCTATTGTATCATGGATTTTCCTTTCTTTTTGTTTCTTTGCTTCTTTGCCCTTTTATTATTTTGACCGTCCTATTTGAGACTCCTTACGTCGGGGTATGCTGCAGGTTGACGACCTCACCCTTACGACCCTTTTGCCCCTACACTTCGACCGATTAGGAGAGAATGACCAATGCATCGCTGGAGTAGAGCCCGCATAATTGCAGCATCTTCCAAGCGTAGTTATCATGAACTAATATGGAGGGAACTCATGAGATTGGGGCTTTTAACCCCTGTGGGTGTTAAGAATAGGTGTGTGTGTCGTGATCTAATGCTAAACTAGAAAGAAAACGAAGCTATGCATGCATGAAATCAAAGAAATAAAGGGAAGAAGGGAAGAAGAATTGTGTAGCCGATGGGAAAACGCCCTGGAGGGCTCTTGCTGATCGTCTGGAGGGAAAACTCTCTTCGTGGAAGATGAAGCTCTCTTGCTCAGCGAACTAAAGAATCTGGCCTTGCCCAAAAAGATGCAGAGACGAGGTACTTATGGGTGATTATTCCCAACTCGGGTCTGAGAGGAATAATGGGCAAGAGTCCGACTCTGGGCAAGTATGGCTGTGCAAGGGCTATTGGAACTCGGAAAGGAACATGTTAGGAAGGTCTGCTCCGAATTTGAGAGGATTTGGACTTGATTTGGATGTCCAAATGAAGCAATTACCATCAATAGCATGGGTCCAAATTGACTTCGGATTGAGTTTCCTGTTTAAGGCCTTGAACGCGACGGCCAAGGTGTCGCCTTCTGAATGCGACTGCTCGATATGTCGCCTTCCTCATATGAAGGATGACTTGAGTCATTTGCGATTTTCTGAGGATTTAAAATATGGAATTATGAACGCGACATAGGGGCTGTCGTCTTCAGAAGGCGACCTAGGGCCTGTCGCCTTCTGGTCTTTTCTGCATTTTGGCATGTAATGCGTCCAATCAGCCATGCACAGCCTTCGGATGAAATATCGGACTTATACTCAGAGAGCTTATAGTGAAAGAGATTGATTTGACCAGAAGAGTCCTCCAGGGCGATGAACTAATGGAAATGATGTCATGATCGGAGAAAGCCAGCTTGACGATGATGAGCCAACGTGGGGCGTCAATGATACGACAAGGGATTTTGCTCGACTTATAGGCAGAAATGGGTGTCTACAGATTGCCCCTCCTTGATGCCTGCTTTGCAAGGGAGGGAGTGAAGCGACAATGTGGCGGAAATGAGCTGAAAAGCGGGCATCAAGGTAAAGAGACACCCATTCTGGACGAATAAGCAGCGAGAATTATCCGGCTAACCTCGAACGTGGCTGGGACCAGAGTGCGAGGATGGTTCCTATTTGGGGACGAATGAAATTCAAAGAAAAGAATGATCAACCTCTTGATTCAAGAGGTACCCTGGCTATCTTTAGCGTGCAGGTTTCGTTCATTAGGGGATAGGTGCTGCCCGGCGGGTCGATTCGACTCTGGCCTTCGAGCGGGTCACGACTAATGAGCAGATCGGGGATAAAGGAAATGACTGTTATAATGAATGGGGATGAGAGGAATCCTGCATAGGAACCATCACTGGCAAACTGGACCGAGCAGCAAGCTCAAGGAAAACTTTCAAATTCGAAGTGGAATTCTTGTCTGGAGAATGAGGATTTGGGTTGGGACATCATTGAGAAGCTGACTTTGACAAATCATGATTCGTGAAGCTCAAAATCCCTACATGATGCATGCTGGGCTAAAATAAAAGAAAATCATAAAACGAATGCAAAGAAAGAGAGAAAATAACAAGTATTCAAGGATAATATTGCTAGACAATATGAGAAAGGGTCAAGACACTTCGCATCCCCGACGTGCGATAGAATCCATCGTCCCCGAGTCATATCACCCAACGGCCTATCCAGCGATTAGCAGCGTGCACTTAGATCATCCTTGTTTTTGATGAAGGGGAACTCAGATCCTGGAACACACTGAGAACCAGCCGGTCCTGGAGCTGATATAATAGTGTAGATATCATATAGTAATGCGAAGGGATTAGGGTTAGAGATACTTACCTGACGGACGTCTTTTTTTTATTTTCTGAATTTTTTGGATTTTCCTGCATTTTCTGATTTTTATGGGTTTTCAATAATCAAAGCAATAAAGATAGACATAATACAATGCACCAAACAATGACATCAAAGCATATGTGCAAATATCCTGAACAGTCACAGAAGAATAAGCAAGACAAAACATACTGGTAAGAAGGCACATAGGGCTGGTCGCGACCCTTGACTGAAGAAGGCGACGCAAGGCCTGTCGCCACCTTGAAGGCGACAGGTCGATATGTCGCTTTCTCAGTTTTCTCAGCCCGAGCTCAAAAGCCTTCAGCATAGGACTTGGTTTTGACTCACACTTGGATTCCTATTGTTCTACACTCAAGGTCTCACTCCTAATGGGTCTTCTCTACCCTTTCCTAGCAGGAATAGGAGTACCATGGCTCTATAAATAAAGGGGATGAGAGGCCAAATTCGGAGCTCTCACCTCTCTCTTCTTTTCTTCAAGTCTTGCAAGCTCTCATGGCCATGAAGAGAGCTCCTCTTGATCCCATGGGTGGGGAGGCGGTCTACGAAGGTCCGAAGCGTGCTCGGGCGACCTTTGAAGCTCTCATGAGGATTACGGATGTTCCCAACCACTTGAGCCGGAGCGAGGAAGTGAGAGAGGTAAGTTGGTTGGTGTTTTCAATTTTCATGATTTTATGCTCCGAATTTCATCATTAATTTTGTGTTCTTGTTCTTCCTCTTTTCTCTCTTTTCTTTCTTCCCTAGCTCTTCCCGGCTCTCGCCGCTACTCTAAGCTCACTTGGATTGCCCCGATGATCAAAGCCTTACCCATGTATGTCATTAGATTCTTGAGAGAGTGGGGTTTGGGTGGGGTTTTGATAGCGGCTCACAACTACCACAAAATTTCCTTTGATTGGCATAGTATCACGGCCTTGATAGAATTGTGGCACCCACAAACCCATACTTTTATTTTCCCCAAATTTGAGGCGACCGTCCTTTTAGAGGAGGTCGAGGCCTTCCTTGCTCTTCCCAAGACTAAACCCGGGGACGAGCAAAACATAAGCTACACGGTTGAGCCCATTAACCCGAAGTTTATCCTAGGAGAATTCATGACCGACCCGGGGGATGTCTACACCATAATTAGCCCACAATTCATACATCTAGTGCCATTGTCTAAGTGGGTCATATCCAAGTGCAAGGACAAGAGCGTGGACCACCGGGAAGTCGCAAAGGCCGTGGCCATATGCTTATGTGGGGTGGTGCTCTTCCCGTCCGGGGATCACCTCATAGACTATGCTAGCCTTAGTGCAATTAGTGGGGTATGGCGAGGACTTTCACTCTCTCACGCCGTCTTGGCGTACCTTTACTCGGGTCTCACTTCGGCTTCCACGGGAGGTTTCCTTTACGGCTCTATGATCCTTCTAGAGTGTTGGTTGGGTGTGAGGATAAAATTTAAACCGGTAGACAACCCCACCACCGACAGTCGGATCTTCGGGTGCCATCCTTTGAACTTTATTGGCGGTGCGGCCAAATTCCCCGACAAGGTTTTATGCAGGACGGCGGACAAGAAGACAAGGAGTGCATGGCGCCTTTACTTCAGCACCGTACCAGTGGAACACTTTTCTTTGGGCGTAGCGGCACTTCGTGGAGCGGAGATCCGGATACCACTCGGACGCGGCTTGGACTTGCAATTGATAGGGAATATGGTGACCGTGCTCTACAACCCGCAGCGGTGCTACCTACAGATCGGGAAGCCGAGGACGAGAGTGCTTCCACCATCACACTTGCCTCCCGTGAAGAAGCGACGCTTGGGGAACCCGGAGGATGAGCAGGCCGTGCGGAGCGCGCTGGCCTTGTGGAGGGCGTGCGCTACCCATGCACTCCCGCCGAGACTTGACGAGGACCGGGAAACGTACCAGGCGTACCTCGTGGAGCATGAGAAGATTCGGCCACTGAGGGGACCGTGAGCTAGAGAGATAGACTTGATTGTACCTTTTGATGTTTGATGTGGTGAGATTGGTGGGCTTGATGTAATAGGAGACATGTTATTGATGTAAGCATTGGATTATTGCAATGAGCATTGAATTTTAGGGGTTTTTGTGCACTGGTTTAAGAAGGCGACGCTAGACCTGTCGCTACCAAGAAGGCGACAGGTCAACGGTCGCGACCCGAAAAGTGAAGGCGACATGAGCATCGTCGCCACCTGGGTAGAATGCGACACAACCTTGTCGCGTTCACAGGTCCCGGGGCGGTTTGAATTCGGGCCGAGCGCCCTTTCTTCTCCTTTCCCTTCTTTCAAACCTCTCTTCCTTCTTCCCCCTATCCGGCGAACTGACCTCCTGTCCTTCTTCTTCCTTCAACCCTCTCCTTCGATTCCTCCCCCTTTTCCTCCTCCTCTTCTTCCTCTCCTCCGATGACCGGTGATGGAGGGTGATGGCGGTGGGCAAGGAGGTGAGGGTGGCGGGCGGCGGCGCAAGAAATCGATCCGGCGACGCCAACCGGGTGGGGGGACGTTGACGGCGGCCCTGGAGGCTTCCCCGGCCGTGCCGATGGAGGAGGATGTCGCCGCGATTATGCCGGGCGAGGACGATCCCGTTGGACCCAAGAAGGTAGGGTCTCAAGCCCTAATCCCTATGTGTGTGGATGAGAGGGGATGCTGAGCACCCCAGTAGGGCCTTTTGGCCCAAGGTGAAACGGATGGAAAACAGATACTTGCCGTTTCTGGCCAGTCTGTGAACGCGACAGGGTGGGTGTCGCATTACCAGACAGGTAGCGACGCCCTAAGCGTCGCGTTCAGAAGGCGACAGCCTGCTTGTCGCCTTCACAGGGGGAAGGTGACTCCTCTGGTGTCGCCTTCTGAAGGCGACAATATACCCGTCGCTACCTTAACAGAGGGCTGTTCTATTGATCCCTTGCTGATCCTTGTGTTTTCTGTGATTGTTTTGCAGAGCGAGCTACGGTCCCGGCTGGGGTGGTCCGTTGTCCGGGCGATCTATCAGGGGTTGCCGGATTTCTAGAGGACCTGGCTGGAGGAGATAGGGTTTGGCCCCTTTCTGAGGTTGGATGAGTTGACGCCGGACGTGGCGCTCATCCAGGCATTGAAGGAGCGATGGGACCCGGAGTGCCATGCGTTCCTCCTCCCGTGGGGTCACATGGTCTAGGCAGGTAGGCAGGTGCCTTTCCAGAGCTCGTCAACGGTTTTCCCCTCCTCGTAGGGGATGTCTGGCTCTCCCACGTCTGAGGCATCGCTCATGAGCTGCCTTTTGGATGTGATAGCAACGGGTGGATCTAGCCATTCTTCCGCAACTGGCGGCCAAGTTCTCTCCTCCTCCCAGAACAGTCGGCTGAAGGCGATGGTGATGTCTTCTATGTCGAACCATCTATACCACTCAGCCTCTGGGTCTCCGGACTTTCTCCTCCTGGTCGGACGGAGGGCTTCTAGGGCTCTATAGGTTAGCAACGGGGCCATGTGCCGAGAGAAGTTCCGGCCATGCACCTCGTGCTGTGAGAGTTCTGCCTCGACTACCACGGTGTTGTATCCAGGTTGGGTAGGCCCCCTGATAAAGTGACACCAGAGTGTCCAGGTGAGTGGCTCTCGGTCGGCCTTAAGAGTGGATGTGCTGGATGACCATAGTTTGGATTTCTCCCTGTACCCTAAGCCCCATCGGCTTTTCGTGACGATGTCGGGGATGGGTTTGACTATACCTTGTAGCTCTGCCCCTAGGCCCTTGCCTTCTTCATACCCCAACTTCATCATAATTTGCCACCCCTTTGTGCTTAGTGGCTCTTTTCTCTTGACCGCATTGACCCGGGCTAGGTTGACCTCTCGCTGGGACTGGAACGTGTAGCTCCAGGGGTAGTTGATGTCTAGCACCGAGACGATGGGTTTGTTGGCTGGCCACACAGCTGGGAGGTGGGTATCGTGGAGGGCATCTATGGAGTGGGTGGTGGCTATGCTCTTGACCTTGATGATTCTCCCTTGGAACGGGAACTTCAGGCATTGGTGCGCGGTAGATGGCACAGCTCCTAGTGACTCTAACCATGGGCGCCCTAAAATAGCCTTGAACATGGGATCGATATCTAGGACGTAGAAGTCCACTGTGACGGCGAGGGGTCCCAGTTCGGCCTGCACAGTCACCATGCCATGGCAGGATCTTCTGGAATTGTCGTAAGTGGCAATGGTGGTGGGCGTCGGCCTCAGCATACTTTCTAACAGGTCACAGGCTCTTAGCGTACTCAGCGGGCAGACATTTATGGATGCCCCCGTATCGACTAGTGCCGCTCCCACTGCTATATGGTTGATGACTAAAGTGACACAGAGGGGGAGCCTCTTGGCTTCTGGGGGTGCTAATTCGCTTTCTGCAAACGTGATTGCCGGCCCGCGAGTCACCATGGCCAGGGCACTAGGTAGCTTGTCTGCCATCATGTCTTCATTCACAACCACCTTCTGCAGAAAATTCCTCAGGGCTTCCTGGTGCTCTTTAGACTTCTTTATCAGCTCCAGAATGGAGATCTTGGCTGGGACGTGGTCCAGGTGCTTGAGTATGTCATAGTGGGTTCCAGGCAGTGGCTCAATCAACCCCTCATCTTGTGCTTGTTGCTGAGCTTGCTGTTGCTGTGGCGGCTACAGGACCTGCTGGGGGTTTGCCGAAGTGGTGGCAGTGGAGATAGGTGGGTACGGGCGGCGAAAGACTCGCCCGCTCCGTAGGGTGGTCGGATTGGTAGGTGGCTGTCTAGCGGAGGATAATGTTGCGGCAGAGGGTTGGTCCGGCCCAGGTGGTGGTAGGATGATGGGTGAGGGAGTGGATATGATAGGGGGTAGAGGGATGGAGACAGGTGGAGTGAAAGGTAAGATGATTGGTGGACTAGCGACTGGCGCATATGCTGAACTGGCGGGCAGTATGACGGCGTTGGCCATGGAAACTATAGGAGGGACTGATTGGGGAGCCGTGTAGGCTGGTTGTGTTGTTTGGGATTGGATAGGATATTGGTTAATGGCCATCATCTGCTGAACGTCCAGCTCATCATCGTACGTCCAGTTTGCTTGTGGAGGGGGGTGGTGGACGATGGGGTTTACCTGGGCAGGTTGCTATGGTGGTGGGTTCGGAGCTGGTGGATGGTTAGGTAAGGGGTTGTGGACGATCCCGAGGTCCTGCAGTGGCTGCTGATGTTGCTGCTGTTGTTGTTGTGGAGGGGGTGGTTGGCGCTGCTACCTTTGCTGCTGTTGTTGTCTTTGCCTTTCTTTGATGTCTCCGATCACCTGCCGGAGGGCTGTCCAATCTATCCTTTTCTTCTCATGTAAGTCATACACCAAGTCCTTGAATGTGAAGCACTGATCGATGGTATGACCAGGCTGCCTGTGGAAGACACAGTATCGGGTTTGATCCACACTTGGGTTCAGAGGCCTCTCAGGAAGGAGCCTAATGGCGTCTGTGGAGAGCAAGGCCAAGAATATGTCGGAGAGTGTCTTCGGCAATGGTGGATAGTGAGCTCTCCTAGGGCCCATGGGACGCCTTTGTTGAGAGCCATCAGGAGGTGGTACTTGGTTGTATTGGCGCTGCTGCTGCCCTTGTGGCGGATTGGTAAGGTTCTGACCCTGGGCATTGTATTGGCGGTTTTGGCTCTGGCCGGTTGGGTTGAACACGCTTACTTGCTCGTTCACTTGGACGCCTTCAGTGACAGGCCCCTGAGGCTTCCTTTGGAAACGAGACTTCTGGGGTTCAAACATGGAATGGATGGGAGAATCTTTGAGCTAGGTCTGGATGAACCGGGCCCGGCTGTAGTGCTGATGCATATTGGAGATGTCGTTCATCGCCAAAATGTTGCGGTAGGCAGGTGTGGCGTTGGCAATGATGATCTTCACCTTCTCCCCCTCTGGAAGGTACCCCGGAACTCTGGTGGCCATCTGCCTCCACCTATCGGCGTATGCTGAGAAATCCTCATCCGGCTTCATCTTTTCAGCTATGAGAACCGTGAGGGAATATTCAGGCCCGACCCTGTCTTGAAATTGTTCGAGGAACTTGGCCTTCACGACAGCGAAGTCCTCAGCGTCCTCAGGTAGCAGGGAGTAGAACCAATCAAGAGCATGCCCGTCCAGCGACGGCGGAAGAGATATGCCATGAGACGGCGGTCATGCTGGTAGGGAGCAGACTCATAGATGAAGTCCTTGATATGAGTGTAAGGATTGCCTGAGCCGTTGTACTTGCGGTACTTCGGCAGCTCTGATGGAGAGGGGACCCATAGGCCATTGAAATTTGGCATATGCACATCGTGGTACTGCCTAGGGTCGACTTGCTTACGGAGCTCTTGGAGCTCCTTCTTGATGGACGCCCACTCGGACATCATGCCCAGTGCGGCGGATGGCTGAGCGTAGATGGACGAGGCACGAGAGGTGGGCCTGGCGCGTGGATCAGGACGATGAGGGGAGTAACATGGCTGGTATGGTGGAGACCGCGGCCTCGACTCACGGGGAATATAGTGCTCAGACTCGAATGGCGTAAACCGGATGGTCCGCGGTCGGATGGGGGTGTTGTCGGCTCGTCCCATGGTGACGTGGGGGCCGGATGTAGCTGCTGCGGGGCATGACGCGCCCGCTCTGGGTGAGGGTGAGGAAGCGGCCTTTCCTTTGAGGGCCGTCATGAGGGTCTGGATTTGGGACTGATCAAGCTGAGGAATTAGGTGCAAGAGCTGAGCGGCTTGATCGTCCGATTGAGGAGGGTGGCTGTTCCGAGACGGGCTGCCCTCGTCACGACGGCGACCCTCAGAGGTATGGATGATAGCGACCCAAGGCCGGGTCACCTCGTCAAAGAGATCATGAGGGAGGGACTCTTCGTAATCCCGAGAATTCTGGAGGGCAGTGTCGGGATTCTCACCATTGTAGATCGGGTTCAAGAAAGACTCCATGTTTGGAAAGTGGGTGGAGAGAGACGGGGAAAACCTTTCCAGACTTGAGAGAGACAACCTAACCTAGACAGACTCTTAGTTTCCTAAACAAACAATCCTATGCAAACAAAAGGAAAGAGAAAACGTCTCACCCAAAGCAAGCAGTTGGCAATGATGGTGGTTACTTTTAATTGATTCGAATTTGCCTTTTAGTGATTTGACATTTAGCAAGTTCTCTCCAAATTAGGAAGGGTTTCCTAAATGGGAGAAAGCTTCCAACTTCGGGTAGGACTAGGGTTCTCTCTACCTTGCCAAATGAATCTAGACTCAATCCTAGGTGGTGACGGGTACAACCAACCCGGCGACCGTGTGGGAATCCATGGTCAGCGGGGACTTACGGAGGCCCTCGAGCGAGTGCTCTAGTCGGACACAAGGAATATGTGGCCGAGAGAGCGAGCGTCGCTGAGGAGGAAACTTATACTACGAATATGGAGCGATGTATGCAAATCCTATGTGCACCGGAGTGCATGCCAAATTCTAACCTAGTACTAACAAAACAAGAACTAGGACTAACTGCTCTCAGAGAGGGAAGGCGACAAGGAAGATGTCGCTACCAAGATAGCGACAATCACCCTGTCGCGTTGCTTCTCGCAGTGGACAGAGGGCAATTAAGTCCTAATTATGCACGAAAAAGTCAAACAACCCTATAAAATACAAGAGTGGCAATCTCTCAAGAGCATGGAGAAGAGCATGGTATGATGAAATCTGAATGGAGTATGTGAAAGCAAACCCAAATTTGCAAGGAAACACAAAGAAACCAGAGTACTGACCTGATCGCGGCGATTCCCCTGTCGCCTCCTTTAACACGACGCAACCCTCGTCGCGTTCCTCCCAGACTTCAGCAGACTTTAAATAATGGAAAAGAATTGTATGGGTAGAGCGCGTACCTGATGGCGACGCTGCTGCTGTCGTTTTCTTTAACGCGACGATCAAAACGTCGCCTTTCTCACAGCACACTGCACACAACCGGACATGACAAAGGCTTTGTACTAACCTGATTACGACGTGCAGCGTGTCGCTACTCGGATCGCGACACCCTTATTGTCGCCTTCTCACCCATAACCGCAGAACACTAACAAATTCAAAGGAAGAGAACAAAAAAAGGAAAACTAACAAACAACACACCTGTTAGATGGTAGGGACGGCAGGGAAAGGAAGAACAAGCGTGATGGGCACAAGTGGTCCCACCGTGATCGCCAAAAGGTGTAATCACGGGATTTGTATCCCCTTTTGAAATTGATTGTGAAAGGTGTAGGGATTAGGAACTGACCGTGATCGCCACCAACCCAGTCGCCTCTTGATATTCAGGTGGAGGACTGACTACCTTGGAAAGGAAGGATGAAGAGGAAAGCATACCTGATAACGTGACAGAGGAGGCGTCGCGATGCTATGTTGTGAACGCGACGTAGGAAACGGCGCCTTCCTGATCGCGACATAGTGGTCGTCGCCTTCTTCTTCAGTGGATGGAGACTTGGGTTCTTCGTCTTCCTGCTCCTCAGCCGGCCGAGGGGCAAGAGCCTCACCTTGCTTGACCTTTAAACACCTGCCAAAGTGATTTAAACAAACAAAGCACCCATTAGAACTCGTGTGTAGATGATCTATTCAATGAAAAGCATGAAATCATGAACTAATATGGAGGGAACTCACGAGATTGGGGCTTTTAACCCCTGTGGGTGTTAAGAATAGGTGTGTGTGTCGTGATCTAATGCTAAACTAGAAAGAAAACGAAGCTATGCATGCATGAAATCAAAGAAATAAAGGGAAGAAGGGAAGAAGAATTGTGTAGCCGATGGGAAAACGCCCTGGAGGGCTCTTGCTGATCGTCTGGAGGGAAAACTCTCTTCGTGGAAGATGAAGCTCTCTTGCTCAGCGAACTAAAGAATCCGGCCTTGCCCAAAAAGATGCAGAGACGAGGTACTTATGGGTGATTATTCCCAACTCGGGTCTGAGAGGAATAATGGGCAAGAGTCTGACTCTGGGCAAGTATGGCTGTGCAAGGGCTATTGGAACTCGGAAAGGAACATGTTAGGAAGGTCTGCTCTGAATTTGAGAGGATTTGGACTTGATTTGGACGTCCAAATGAAGCAATTACCATCAATAGCATGGGTCCAAATTGACTTTGGATTGAGTTTCCTGTTTAAGGCCTTGAACGCGACGGCCAAGGTGTCGCCTTCTGAATGCAACTGCTCGATATGTCGCCTTCCTCATATGGAAGGATGACTTGAGTCATTTTGCGATTTTCTGAGGATTTAAAATATGGAATTATGAACGCGACATAGGGGCTGTCGTCTTCAAGAAGGCGACCTAGGGCCTGTCGCCTTCTAGTCTTTTCTGCATTTTGGCATGTAATGCGTCCAATAAGCCATGCACAGCCTTCGGGATGAAATATCGGACTCTTATACTCAGAGAGCTTATAGTGAAAGAGATTGATTTGATCAAGAAGAGTCCTCCAGGGCGATGAACTAATGGAAATGATGTCATGATCGGAGAAAGACAGCTTGACGATGATGAGCCAACGTGGGGCGTCAATGATACGACAAGGGATTTTGCTCGACTTATAGGCCAGAAATGGGTGTCTACGTACACCTCTATTGAACATAAGACCAAGTTACTAATAAGTGATTGGACTAAATTTAAAATACGTCATTATGCTGCCAGATTGAATTCTTGAACTATCACCTCAACTATCTTGACATTATTGGACTCTTGTTATTGGCCATGAATGACTGTGGTTATCTACTTTTGAAATAGTGAGATGCTGACAGGGCACGGCGTGTGTCCAAGGGCTCCAGTCTAGCCCTAATGATGGCAAGTCATAAATATACTGTTAACCATGGAGTATAATGATTACTAGCGTTGCATCTACGCTGGGAGTACTTGCGTGTTGAATGTTAGATACATAAACCACATAGTGTGCATTACAAGGTGGCATAGATCCTTAGTGCACATTAGTGTCTTCATGCCTGATTACTGTTACATGTTAAATGTTCTTACTCGTGCGTACTTGCTTGCTTATTTATGAAATGGCCATCTTGTTACATGCTATCTTGCTCTTGTTCATGACGTTACCATCTTGCTAGATCATTGTCCATGATATCTAGAAATCTTGAATACAATCTTCTTGCTAGACTGATCTTTACATCTCTTGATCATACTATCTTGCATGATACATTGTACACGTGCTACTACCGTCGTTTTAATTGCATTGTACATATCATGTTCAAACCTTCTAGCTTTTAAATTGTTAAATACTTATATCATTGCTAGAAGATGTAAATCCTACTGGGCGAGTGCGATCATTACCTACTTTCCAACCTTTCAGGAGAACAAGATATGGAAGACGTAGAGAACCAAGACTACACTAGTGATGAACAAGAGTGAGAAGTGCTCACATCGAAGTCTTGTTATCTTATCATCATAGTACTATAGTTGAGTATGAGAGGAATAGAATAATGTAGTAGGTGTGAGATGATATGTAATCTTCCCTTTTTATCGAGTCTTAGTCCTATAGTTCATCTTGGAATGGAGTATGTACTAGTCCTCATTATTGAAATGGAATAAAGAGTTCGAGTTTTATTATGAGCACAAATAGTTGTGTTATATATGATTGCTCGCTAGAGGCTTATTTTTCGATTGTTCACATCTTAACGATCAACTAAATTCTTCCACTGCCATGCTTTGGGACATGACATCTTGCACTGTTAAAAACTTATCTGAAAATAAGGTAACACTAGATAGTATCGTTAGTACTTAGTGTGGTGTGTGTGAAACAAGTGAAAATTTGGCGGAAACAATCACACAAAGTGCATAGAGATTTATTCTATTTGGCCCTTCCAAATGGAAGTCCTACATCCAGTCCCCAAGCACCCCTCGAGATTTTCATTAACTGCCAAGAACACTTGGCCTTCTCTCACCTGAGAGTTATTACATCCACTTGCTCTCACGTAAGTCTTCCCTTGATAGAGGGTTATTACAACCAGCTACCACTGTAGGTCTTCCCTTCACAAAGGGGCACAACAGATAATAAACCCCCTGTTGGTTACAACTCTGAAAAATGATGTACATAGAGTGTTTGCTCAGAAAATGAGCAAACACAGAAGATCGAAAAGAGATATACAAATAAGAATGAATGTTCTAACTCTTTATGACTGAGGGGTTGGACTAGAGAAGATCTAGAACAAGTAAACACCACCCAAAAGCTCATGAATGTAAGAGAGCAGGACGTCGCAGCTTGAACAGATGGCTCTCTTTCAGATCTTATGTGCTCTTTGCTTTCTTTATGAGTGTGGAGACTTCTCTTCTTTCTGTAGTTGTATGCACTCACGTATGTATGTCTCTCTATCTATGTGTATATGTCTTGTATTTCAAACTTCAGCTCCTTATATAAACTTCATAGTCTTCTGCTTCCCGTTTGAATGTAGTCGTTTGAATTTGAATGTTGTGACTAGAGGACAACTTTAGAGGTTCATCAGAAGATCTTGGAGTTTCTTTGAGTCTCAACGGCTTCAAAGCTACATGGGTAGCTGCATGGTTCTATGTAGATAGCTATAATAGATATCTGCAAGCATCATACCATGTCTTTTCTCTATCTTGGGATTAGACTTGTGAGAGTTAAAATAATAATAGAAAGTAAAAGACAAGTCGTTTGTAAGAGATATCTATCAGTTCCAAAGAAAATTTTGTTTTTTGAACAGTACTAGGTAGGTGAGCATTAAAATAGGAATGGACACCACAGTACAACTGCAAAAGAGCTTTTCCTTAAAATATGGAAACTAAACATTCTGAAAGATGCTTACAGATGTCTTTGTAAGACACGTAGCTATCTTGAAAAACAAACTATGAAACTGATCTTCAAAAATATTTATGATAGGAAATATTAAACAAAAGGAATAGAGAAGCACAATGCTCATTAGAGAGATTATCATACAGATAACAAAGAGAATATCATAGTGTAGATCATATATTAATCTTGTTCATTAAATGCTTCAATAAAAATTGAAAGGCTAATTGGAATAATGATACAATAAACACTTTGCAAACATAACAACAGTCATTAAAAACATCAAGTACAGTTGATAACAGAAGTCGAAGCCTTACTTTGACTTTCCAGGAGTTGGAGTAGGTTAGCAATTGATTATAACATCAATCGATATGAAACATATAAACAATCGATATCTAAGGCAATCGGTGTGAAACTTTGACTATAGACTTTGATTGTAGATAAGTCGGAGTGAGATCAACAATCCATATAGAAATGGTCAACAATCAATAAGAGACTTCGACTGTGGTGAAGTCGTAGTGAGATTTTGATTGATGGTCTTTATAGGTCAATTGGTATCTAACTTCGACTTTTTGAGAGTCGCAGTGAGACTCTGACTTATGATTTATATTCATCAATCGGTATCTCACTTCGACTTCTTGAGATTTGGAGTAGTACTAGTTTGTTCATCAATCGATATCATACTTCGACTTTTTAGGAGTCGGAGTGGGACCAGTTGTTCAACAATCGGTAGCACACTTCGACTTTTCGGGAGTTGGAGTGAGACCAGTTGTTCAACAATCGGTAGCACACTTCGACTTTTCGGGAGTCAGAGTGAGACCAGTTGTTCAGCAATCGGTAACACATTTCGACTTTTCGAGAGTCGGAGTGGGACCTGTTGTTCAGCAATCGGTAGCACACTTTGACTTTTTGGGAGTCGGTGTCAGTATGATATATGTATAAGTTGTGTACCTAGAAAATTTTCTTAACAAGTGTTGTCAGTGTGTCGACACTTAGGCTTAGTGTGTCGACACCAACTGACTAATGAGGTTTATACATTATAATATATGCATACCTTTGCTTTAAACATTAGTTAAAATATAATGTAAAGTGTATTATGATCAAATGAATTTGTTTAATTAAAAAGATTTTGTCATGAGTAAAAATAATAAGCAAGCATTTGTAAAAGATAATTGCACAACATCTTGGAGTGTAGATCTGTGGTTTTTTTTAGGGGAATGGGGGAAAAAGGGTGGGAAATGGGTTTTCGGCATGAAACCCTGCAAATCGGGACTGCACAATCCCATTTCGCAGGGTCTCTACTGACACTTAAGGGTGTTGGCCGAATTGGATCAAATTTGATCGGCCAAATCGGATCTCATCGAATCCGAATCGGATGAATCGACACCAAATCGAGCCCGATGTGCACGATTCGGCCAGTCCGCAAACGACCGTGTGAATCAAGAGAACCATGGAGTGGGTTTTCCATGATTCACTTAGATTCACTCCGCCTTGGAAAACCATGCTTATTTTAACTAGAGTAATTTTTTTATGTTTATTTAATTTATTTTCTAGTTCATTTTCTTACTTTTTTGTTGTACAAGATTGGTGAGGACAATAGTACCCAAGTTTGCTTCAACTAGTCACAGGTGCATCACTACAGATGGTGGTTCAAACATCGCCGCTCTCCTTATGGCTAGATGACTAGCCCTATATGTAAAAGTAGTGCATAGGCTATTGTACTCTGTAGATTTTGATGATCACAAAAAATACTATTTCTATCTCATGTTGATAACTTCACAAACACTAACTCTAATTCATGTTAATGATCTAACTATTTGATTCATGTATATATAATTTGAGGGTCTAATTTGTGTGTTAAGTGTGCAGCAAAAGAGTGGACATCACGAAGGCCAAGTCTTAGACTTAAAGGAAATATGGATTGTGAAAAAATGACAATCGAACGATCGATTTCAGGAAATTAGACAATCGATCATCCCATCAATCGAAGCTGTATAAAGTGTTAGTTGAAGTGGCACTTCAGATGATGAAGAAGATTATGCAAATCGGACGACCGATTTGACAAAATCAGTCGCGACCATTTTTCCCAGGACCACTTGTCTAGGAACAATCGAGAAATTAGATGACCGAATTCTAATAATCGGTCAACCAATTATAACAGGGCAATCGATTGAAGGAGGACCTTCAGATTGATGAAGAAGACAAGGCTATCAATTAATGAAGAAAAGCTTCTAATTGATGAAGAAACCAAAAAATGGACAACCGATTTGGAGAAATCGAACGAACACTTTTCCCAGGAACATTTGGTTGAAGATAGTGAAAATTGAATGACCGATTTGGCAGTTCCAGTAAACCAATTACGCGAAACACAGTTTCCTTATTTGGAGAGAACTCTTTCTCTCTTTGGATTCCGACTGGATTTCTTGGAGATCCATGGCCAAAATGGAGTCTTTGGCATGTGGGTATATAAAGGGAACTCTTTTCATGCTATTGATATGAACAGTGCTACTTCCAGACAATTTTTCTTGTGGTTTGCTACGTGGAATCAAGGCTTCGGACGTCCAGGAGATTGTGCTACTGTTGTACCATGTCCAAGAATCAATCTGCAAGAGTGTGCATCCTTCTCCATAGTCTTCTCAACCACATCAACGAGAAGATTTCTGAACCAATGAATCTTATTCCTTTTCTCTTGTTTTTAGGTTGGGAAATTGTGCTCCAAATTGAAATCTATATATTTCCTATGTGTGTGTGTGTAGTGTGGGCTGTGCACTACACATCGGGTTATCTCGTCTCCAGAAACAAGGTGGGGTTTGTGTTGTCCCTAGAAAGAAACAACTGTGTGTGCGTGTGGAGGGGTTTATCTGCTTGTACCTTGAAACAAGTGAGTAGAAATCCTCATGGGGTGTGAGGTAGTGGACGTAGGCGCACACGTGATGTGTTGGCGAACCACTCTAAATCTTGCGTGCACTTTGTGGTTTGATCCATCTTTTCTATATCCACTCTAAATCTACGCATGTTAGGATAGTTGGTTTCACTATATTAATTGTCATATTCTGTTGTGCATCTCATATGTTATTTAGTGGATTTAGCATGGTGTTTGGGACAATGTGTGGTCATGGAGCAGTGTTTTGGGCTTTAATGCATTGTGTGGGTGTTGTGGGCTGGGAATTTTGACCCACAGAGCACCCAGGTTCTCTATTTGAGAATGCGACAGGGGTGGGTAACGCATTCAAAACGTGGCCTTCACCTATGTTGTGATCTCAGCACTGCCTATTTTGGAGTTCTATCCACTTGTACGATACATGGCACGCACCAGGCTATCACGTGGCATCGCGTTTATGAACGCAATGGCCAGGCATGTCACGTTCTGAATGTTATGGGTATCCCCGATGTGTTCTCAATTTCAAGGATTTTAAGCTTTGTTTGTCAGCCAAACAGGGCAAACAACCTTGCTCGGTGGTGAGCTTCCCAGAGGTTGCTTGTGGTGATTTCGATTTGGGAGCTCGTGTTTTGGTGAGGTTTCCACTGAAGGAAGGCATCTGGAGGGCGGAAATGCCAATCGAGCATCGTATTTCATGTTCTTCATGTTGGTAGGGGAATTCTCTCACTCCCTCGCATTGTTTATATAGTATGATGAATGGAAAGTATTGTTTGGAATGAATGCATGATTTCTTGTTGAGTTAGTCGATTGCAGAGGTTTGAAGCATGAAGAAATGAAGTTTCCCCGAGGTTTTCTGGGTAAGAATGATGGATGTGAGTTCTATCTGAGAATGTGACGGGTCATGTGGTCAGGTTCAGGTCACAGCCTGTGATCCCGACGCTTTCTCTATCATGCCCCAAGACCTCACAGTGGAAGAGACCTAATTAATGCTCCTGCATGCATGAGTTTGCATGGAATAGGCCATCGGGAAGTGGGCAGTCGATAGAAAAGCCCCTAGCTATCAAGCATTCACACTTAACCTTAATAAGATGAAGGTTAAAATCCTCATATTTCCTTTATCTCATGGCTAGAATCAAGTCTAATACAATACCCATTAAATAATTCTCCAGTTAAACCACAACTCAAATAAAGGAAAAGTACATAGAATATCCTCTATCTCAATACCTATTACAACCTACTGATCTCAATCAACAACATAATAATTCTAAGGGTACAATGCCCTCTTAAGTCTGACGCATACACGTCACTGGCTTGGGGTTCAACTTCTTGACCTATGCTACCTAAAATATTAAGAAGGTAATGAGCAAATCATGCCTAGTAGAATTTACTCCTCGATGTGCGGGCAAGATATAAGTAATTAATCATTTTTTAGTAGGCAAGCATGAGACAAGCGAAGCATATAGAACAATTCTGTTAAGAATTGAGAAGCAAGATAGGAGGGAAAGAAATATGTTAAGAACAAAACTATTCAATAAAATATGAGAATAGTTAGAAAGTAAGAGTTATCATTTGAACAGTAATAATCAATCATGCAGGAATGGCTATATCACTCAAGCAAGCAAGCACGTATGTATCAAGCACTTTACAATAATCTGCACTAGTCATAACATGCACTAAGGATCTATGCCACCTTGGAATGCATATCATGAACAAGTGTAATGTGGTTGATATATCTATCAATCTCATGCAAGTACTCCCAGTGCAAATGCAACTCCAGTATCATTATACCCCATGGTTTATAGCATATTTTCGGCTCTTTGCAGTGAGGACTAGATTATAGCCATGAACACTCTTTTGTATCTGATCCAACATCTCAATAAATCGAAAGTAGATACCCACAGTCAATCATGGCCAGTAATAAGAATTTTAATAAAATAGCATAGTAATTAGGCAAGATCTTTCAAGTCAAACAATAAGCCTTCAGGACGATTGTAATACCTTGAATCTCCAGATCGTAGTTTACCGGGTTTAGGGGCCAGGGTGTGGCCCATTAGTTGAGTAAGTGTGTGTGTATGTGTGTTTACAAGTTTGGGGAGCAGGGTGTGAGGCTGGAGGGTGGGATATTCTAGCCCAAACAGACCTCTGGCGGGTTCATTAAGAACGCGACCAACACAGACGTCACGATTCTTACATGAATGCGACCACCTACTCCGTCGCGATTTTACACCGCTTCTACATGGGCGCGGCTGCATGTGCACTGCGTGGCGCATGCAGGAGTGTCGAGGTTAAATTACGATGGTGGGGTATGTCACATTTTTAAACGCGACGGCCCGATACGTCGCGATTCAACCTCTGTGTATTATGGGCTTCTGCCCTGGCCGAATAGTGTAGTTGCACTGTTCAGCTGAAGGAGGAGGTTTGTTGAGGGTTTTGGGGGCAATTTTGGGTCTATTGCTGTCTGTTCGGTGTGGTTCCAATACGAGGAGATGCTTCGAAGTGCGGGGAACGTCTGGACAGCGTCGGTTTAGCGTTTCTTTTGTTGGTAGGGGAACTTTCCCTCGTTTTAGTTTGTATGGCTTGTGTAGATTAGGGTTTGTGGAGTTTGGTTTGGAAATCATGTAAACATGATAGAAAGCATGCTTAGGGTTTTACATGAATGTTTACTTCCTGCTTTATCAACATGTATAGCAATTGGGTGTGATTTTCGAAATGAAGGTTTAAGGTAGGCTTCTTCTATATGAAAGGCGACGGAACCAGTCATCACGTTTTGTGAACGCAACGACCTGTCTGGTCGCGATTCAGACTTTAAGGTGATGGGTTGGTCCGTCGCGATTCAAGCATCGATTGGCGTCCACTGTGTTGGTCGCGATTTAGATTGTGGCCACCTGAGCTCTGGGGTTCCATGGCCAGTCTATCGGTTTTCTGTGGTACATTGCTTGGCCTGTGTTGCTTAAGCAATGTAGGCTTTGTATGGAGCGTATTGGCTTATACCGTGATTGGAAACGATGGGTTTTACTTGGTTATGTGTGCATAGCAAGTTGGGTTGTTAACGCCTTCTGCAGCTACCTCTCATGTCAGGTCCTCAGCACCGGGTGCTCGGGTTTGTCCCAGTATGGTGAGTACCGTCAAGGTTTGTGTCGTCTTCCTGGACACCCTCACTCCTGAATTTGGGTTTTACGTCTGGCTGAGGGAAAGACGGCAAGGGGCAACAACTCGTATTTATAGGTGTGCGGTCGCGTGTAGCGCGCTCATTGTTGGGGGACAGACACTAGTAGACGTACTGGTCCCCAACTAGTTCTGTTTTCTAGTGCCTCACTTTAGGGATCTCAGGCCGGAGTCCCTAAAGGTGCCAGGCTTGGGTCTATAGCTGTGTGGTCTACAGGAGTGGTGTTGGTTGGTCTCCACAGTTTCTTGACCGTGTTGAGGTGGAGCGGCAGCTGGACCTTTCATCCGTGGCTGCGAGGCTGAGAGGTAGTCTTGTGTTGTTTGTCTGGGACTGTGGCTGGTGTCGCAAACCAGTTCTCATGACTCGTGTGTGGCGTGTCCTTCTTTAGCTTGTACACATGTATGTGATTTGCCGTTTACTTAATTTACAGTTATAATATCATCCGTAGGTAGTGTTTTATCTTAACTGCTTTCAGCCATGTTTATATTATTTGTTGTAGATTGTTCTCTCAACTTTTGGGGAGTTACCCTACTGAGCCAGTGACTTGTGAGGCTCACCTCTTCTTCTTCCAGGTGAAGGAGAGCAGGAGAGTTCCCGTCCCTCTTCTAGTTCGGAACCGCACCATAGTGGAGTCAGGCCTACACCACCAACAGAGTAATTTTCTACTTGTTGTGCCTTGGGGGTTTTGTCCTAGGCTCTTGTACTCTATACTTTGACTTTGGTTCAGAACTGAATATGTACATTTCATGTGGATATGTGTAAGATATGGAAACTTATATGTGTTCAGCATGTTCTTTTATATTTTCATGGACGTGTGTGTTGATATCCCTTGCAAGGCTTCGACCTGTTCACGAGAGGCGGAGTCGTGTCGGGCACATTATTGGGATAACGGGTCTGAATGGCGAGGACCGTCACTACGATAATAATCAGGAGAGTTTCTAGCAATTAATAGTGTAACCTTCTTTAATTCCTCTATCATATTAATGTATTGCTTTCAAGTGTAAGGGCCACACTATGATCAGTAGGTAAGAAAATTAAGTGACCCAGAATCAGTGAAAACACTGAGTAAATCTTTACAAAAAATATGATAGTGACACTAAAACAAGATGGGTTTTATGTGCATTAAATCAGTATTTTAAGTTATGGAATTACAATTTATAAGATAACAAGACTAACACGGAAGAATCATAGTAATCAGGTCATAAGAAACAGGTCAAGAGATTTAAGAGTATTTTGGAATAATTTTCAAGTATTTATAGCTTTAAGCATGGTTAAAAAGTTTTTAAGGTTCACATGTATGTCCAAACAATCTTGACTAGACAGACCTATGAAGTGCAATCGATGCGCAAAACATGAAAGTAAACTGGTAGGGAAAAAGTCGACTTGCAGGGGTAAAAGTCGACTTGCGGGGTAATAACAACAAAAGGGTGTCGACACACGGGGATCAAGTTATGGATGTGAAAAACCATGAAAGATAAATTAATGAGTTTTAAATAGAGATAAAGAAAATAGAGGTATATAGATGGATGGAGAATATATGAACATGAAGAAGATGAAAGGAAAAAGGGTGCATGTGTGCATAAAGATGAAGTGTGATCGCCAGAGGCGCGTGGGTCTTGAAGGAAAAAGGAAAAGATGATCGTGTGTACCTTGACTTAAAGAGTGGGAAATTGGGCTCGACTCTTACTCCTCCAAGATCAACTAGTTGATGGAGAAGACTTTAATTCTTGGTTACCTTGCAAACAAAGACACAAAAGAAACAAACAAGAACTACCAAAAAAAAGAAATTAGAAAGAGAGCTGTGTAGTATCAATTCTTAGAAGAATAAAGATAGAAGAACATATGCATGAACACACCTTGTGGTGGTTTTTAAACCCCTAGGATGTGTAGGTGGGTGAACCAATGATGACTTGAATGTATGAAATTGCTAAGAATAAGAGAACTCGAAGAAGATGTGATGAAAAGAGAGTATGCAACTATGAGCAAAACAAGCAAAAGAACAAGAGAAGAGAGAGAGAGGGTTGGCATTGTGAGGCTCAAAGGCGCTGGAGTCTCCTCCTTGGCATTGCTCTGGCGACACTCCGGCAACACCACGCTCCGACAGCAACTTCTCCTTGGCGATGAAGACTCCAAGCACTCTCAAATTATCACAGGAATACTCAAAGGGGAGACTTAGAGTTTAGAGCTCTCTGGGAGATGATTCAACTTTGTAACCTCCAAAACAGAGCCATAAGGGGGGTATTTATAGGAGTTGGGTACAATTTCCAAAATGTCTAAATCGCGTCAGGTACAGTGGATGCGTATTAGTAATCGTGTAAGGTCAAGACAACGCAATTAGGAAATTTCCATAATTCGACTGCAATTATGAGAAATATATACTATTAAAACATGCCAAGTAGACACGATGCCTATTCTGAATTACCATAACTGATTAGGACACTTTCCATAAATCCAAAAATGGAGGGCTTAAAATGCGTCCACTTGAAATGATGCCTTTAAAGATAATCGATTATAGTGAGGAAAGTTGGTCATACCGACTAGGAAAGTCAAAATCGCCTCATTCTACCCTACCGCGAATCAATTTGGCAATAAAAATGTTTCCAAAAGTTGAAAATAAAATTACTAAAAATGATTTAGTGAACTGGAATCGCGTTGACCTGACCTGCCGCTCATTTCCTTAGCCAATTAGAACGATAAATGTGTCAACTTTACCTGATGCATATCTACTTTAGCAATCGGTACAAAAAATGTGTCCACTATACCTGACATGAATATGAAGATCCTCACAATAGAAAAATCACTAGAAAATACTAAAAAAATCCAAAAAAAAGGAAAAGCACTCAAATGATTAAATGAGGAGAGCCACATTGGGCTATTGCAATATAACATGAAATTTACTCAATATAAAGTCAAAATTGGTTGTCTACAGTTGCCTCGCCTTGGCATCTACTTTGCAAGGTAGTGGAACGAAGAGACACAAAATGGAGTGAATGGAATTAAGTAAATGAAGGGGAGTGAAGTGAAAAGGCTGAAAAGCAGATGCCAATGTGTGATGTGACACGCCTTCGACACTATACGATAGGAGTCTTTCTTCAGCCCAAAATAAAGCAGCTTAAAGAAAACTTCAAGCAATAACCCAATGTATGGACGAAAGGAAGGACGCGTGCACTATAGGATCGAATTCAGAGTATGAACAGATCTAGAAGGGGGGGTTGAATAGATCTATCACTAATTAATGCGGAAGCTTAAGCAATTTAAAAATTACTTCGAATTATAGATCCATCCAAGAAAATAATCCAAATGATCTGATGTGTGAATGTGTGTATATGATGTGTGAAGCACTTAGGCAGGTAGATTGAGAGCGAAATCCTATGCAAGCATTTAGTGCAGAAAAATAGATCAAACCACTGCACAAAAGATTTTTAGGTGGTTCAAAAATCAGACCAGTGATTCCTACGTCCACCCCTCACATAGTGAGGCTTCACTACTCAAACCCGAGTACAACACACACTGGAGCACGGCAACTCCAAACTGAGCACGACGGCTCAACACATAACCGGAGGACGACGACTCCAAATTGAGCATGATGGCTCAAAACACAAGCTAGATCAAATCCATACAAAATCAGATCCTCTAGCAATGATCTGATTCACAGACTCAACAAACACAGAACTTCATGTACAGTTCTCACTAATGAAAAAGAGATGAACACTCCAAGAAATAAGTGAAATAGATATAGGTTGGATGTTCCTCAGTGAAGAAGTCTTGCAGAAGCTTGAATTGAAGAGCCTTGAAGGAATTCGATGGAGATCCTCTTCAATTCACGATGCTCTGCTTCAGTGGCATCTGAATTGCCAGTACTTCTTCTTGTTCTTCTGTTCCTCAGCTCGATCTGCTCCCTTTCTCAGCACATCACAGCTTAGCCTTGATCACCACATCCCTTTGGATGTAATTTCTGGAAGGCTGGAGGCTCGCGGGCTCTCTTGGCGCTCCTTTGCTTTCTGCTCTCTTCTCCTCTCTCTTCAGATGAGATGGAGGCTTTTTATATCCACTGCGCAGTCCATATATGTGAAGGAGATGTGCACAGAAACCTAGACTTCACCCTGGGCTGCACGTGTCCAAAAGGTCTTTACCACACTGCCATTTGGATGAGAGGGAAATTTGGTAATTAGAGCATCTTCCACAAAGACCTCAGAATGAAATCACAGCCATCGGATTTTATCCTCTGCACGATTCTGGGTTAGCAAAGAAATGTGAGTCGACCTCATTTTTTAAGAGAGTCGACCTACTGACCAATCATCAACTCAAGGATTACTGTCAAAACACTAGTATCGACCTGACAAACACTTAGTGTCGACCTGATCAATAGGTAGAGTCGACCTTCTATGAATTCCTCCAAAACTATTTCACTGGATGGATGCTAGTGTCGACCTCATCTCCAAACAGAGTCGACACTACTGACATTAGCTCTTCAAAAATTTGTTGGGCAGACTTTGTGAGTCTACCTATCGGTCAACTGAAGTCGATCTGTCTGTGATCTTTTCTTTAGGAGTTTGCTGGACAGACCTTAAGAGTTGACCTGTCTGTCAACTAGAGTCGACCTGACAGAGCTAGTGTCGACCTGTCTTTCAACTAGAGTCGACACTACTTTGACAAAGTTGTGTAAACCTGTACATATGAAGTGCCAAAGATATGTTAAACATGAGGTAATCAATATTTGATAATGAAGAAATCAATTAAAGAACAAAGCACATGAAGATTAGCCAAACATCAACTTTCATGGAGTTGATATTCAGAACTCCGACTTCCCAGGAGTTGATATTCAAACTCTGACTTCCCAGGAGTTGATATTCAAACTCTGACTTCCCAGAAGTTGATATTCAGAACTCCAACTTCCTAGATTGCACTTATGTTCTTCAAAACAATGAGGTTATGTGATCAACAAGATTAACAAGAGTTATATCATCATCAAAACATGTCATAAATAGTAGGATATGAGATATTAAGTATCAAGAACATGTTGTTTGAGCATTATTGTAATATATTCAATATGTAGAATATGTTTAATATGTCATCATCAAAATCAAAGTATGTGTCACGTCCCGACGCGGAATATCGGAACGTGTGGCAGTTGCAAGTAAACAGGCACAGAGCATGTAATAGACATCAAATCATTGGACAAAGAATAAATACTAAAGCAAATACATTTCATTAACAATTCCTCAAATGTCTATTACAACCACTAATATCAGAGTCATTCTATAGGGCCCAATTACATTGAATAAAAGTAAAGGACTGAACTCAGACTTTAACATAATACTAAGATGCCAGGGTACTCTTGACTTCACTCTTGGTCATTCCCGTCCTCTTGAGTGTAAGTATCATCCTCGGTCTCACCTGAGAACACATGACAAATAACGCAGGGTGAGCAATAACGCCTAGTAGGACTTAAATCTCATGATCAGGCATGCTTTAAATGATTAATGTATTAATAAGCAGAGTAACTAATGATAGAGAGCAAGATTCAAGTAACTTAAGATATAGCATGATAGCTTGTGATTGAAATAGCACAAGTTTTCAAATATAGCATAGAGCAAGATGGCCATAGCACAAATAGCACAATATAGTTCACGATAGCACAATGAGTCGAGCATAGCACTTTGATTGTCATTTAGATAGTCGAGATAGATAGCACTTGAGTGTAATGTCAAACACTCTGGTCAATTAACTCTCGTGGGCAAATAACACTTTTGGGCGCACCTCCCAGGACCAGACCGGGCCATTTATATATTGCCAGGCATTAGTTATATTGTTTATCTTTAGACAATCATTCAAATAGCCAATAGAGAGTACCAAGAAATAGATAAGAGTACTAGATGAATAGACGAGTGTATAGAGAGCGTGAATAGATGAGCGAGTAGAGTATAGATGAGAGCTATAGGTCATTGCACATGAAACATCAGGTAAACTGGTGATAGTAACAGTTGCACAACACGCGCAATTGGTGTTGGTAGTCAGGTGGAACACACTACCCTTCCACTGGCCATGTTATGCACAGGTCTAGAGGTCCGGCGTGATTTAAGATAAGAGCGAGAGAGCATTCTAAGGCCGTGTGGATCTTACCGATCCCTAAAAGGGTATCATAGGTATTAGGGTACAACCAACTCGTCGACCATGTGGGAATCCATGGACAGAGGAGTCTTACGGAGGCCTTTAACAAGGATTCACTATTCCGGCAGAAGGAATATCCGACGGAAAGTTTGTCCAAGTCAAGAGAAAGTGTGTATATAGAAACAAGTGCTCGACGTTTCAAAGGAATTCTAGAACAGTGGAGTGTCGGTAATGGTATTCCCAAACAACACGAGAAACGAAGACAAGTACATTTAAAAATAGGGCAAAGTGATATACATTATTGAAATAAATTACCAGATATATTATGAGATATTTTCGTGCCAAGTTGAGTCATATTGGATGGTTACAAGTATGTGCATGTGATGAAAAAATCATAGATATGAAGAGATCAAGTAAGTGTCTTTTAAATCATTCAATACATGATTATTCCATAACAACTTTATTTACTGTGTTTATGACTGTTAACAAGAGAGATAATCACTGTAGAAGGATAGAGTACCAAAAATCAAGGGTTTTCATGCAAAAGTCTAGAAAGCGACGTACCCCTATAAGGATCGTGACAGGGTACTTCCAGAATGCGACAGGGATAGTCAAAGGTCGCGACGGGTGGTTCAGGACAGGCAGCCAGAACGTGACGCCAGAGCCTGTCGCGTTCAGAACGTGACAGGTTGCTATGTCACGATCAGCCCTGAGAACGCAGCCTATCAGGCCATCGCGATCTCAGGTCTTGCGCCTGAGTCTGAGCGGGAAAAGGACCATGCCTTGGATTGCGGTCCAAGTTTCCATGTTTTGATACAGGTTAGGCTAAAAAGTGATATCTCTGCGTATAGTTGATGAAAAATCACGAAACCACTTGCAAACTAATCTAGACATGTGAGGGCATGCATAATAAATAGGAATTTGTAAATCATCACGGTCTGGATAGGTTTTAAACATGAACATGCATGATGAACACAGAGTAGTACACAGTGAAGGTAAAAGAATTTATTCGGCCAGGATACTAGATGAAAATTAGGGGTTTCAGGGGCAAACGTTTCCTGACATCGAGCAGTATCTCCAGTAAAATTTTCATGGCATGATATCAAGTGTACAGGTAGATCTAAGTTAATCATGAAGATTCGGGGTCAAGATGAGAGCAGAACTTCAAAAATAAAGATTAAAAGATTGGGTTGATGAAAAATAGAGCAACAAGAGGGATTTCGTTCATGATGGTTGGAACTTCCTACAGACGAATTTAATTGAGTTTAGCTTGTGAGAATGCCTACATTTGGGTCGTTTTGTCTTCTAGGGCTTAGAACTCGAAGAGCAAAGGTTGGATCTTGTGCAAGCCTTCTCCCCACGACTTCTCCCTTCCTTTGGCCTCTCCTCCAAGTCCAGCAAGCCTCAGCAATGCATTAGGGCCGGCCATGGAGAGGTTGAGGTGTATTTAAGCTTCCCTTGTTTCCAATTCCTATTACTACTCTAATTCCCCTTTAATTCTGAGTTTCCTCTATTTCTTTCCACCTTCCAAGCTTTCCACCTCCTAATTGGGTTAGGTTAGGATGCAATTTCGTGCCTAGCCAATTTGGGCAGGGTTAGGAGTCCAATTCCAACACATATTAGCTATTTTAATGATTTAATAGCCATTTTCTTCTTAGAAAATATTTAAGATACGAATTTAGAGTATTTTTCCTATTATTCATCTTTTAAAAATCCCTATTTTGGCCCAATAACTTTTATATGGTCCATTTGACAAAGCCCATTACTTCCTTTCGTTTAATGGGCTTGAATTAATTTCCCTTTTCTTTCATTTTCCAATTTATTTATTATTATTATTATTGTTATTATTATTATTTTGAAAAATCAGGTTGCTACAGTATGAGTGTTGTTTATTGGTCATCATTAAAAAAATCATCATTAAGAAATTCCAAAACACACTCAACACAATATGCACGTGGGCACGAAGGGGAGGAGATCAACTTCCAACATGGTGGAAGTACCCTAGGACACAATCCTGCAGGTTTCACCATTGGGGAGCGGTTACCAGCTTGTGAACATGCTGCAGCTAAGGTGGATCTAGGGAAAAAGGACGAATTGATATAGAAATCCAAAAATGGAGTTCGCAAAAAGTAGTATGAAAACAACAACAAGATGAACTGAATACTTGACTCGGAATAGAATGTTTCATGTTAATTGGAATAAAGAATAAGTGGTTCTCTTCATTTAAGCATGAGAGTGCTCTTCCAGCAATGTGCTCTAAACCTATATGATGCATGCTGAGCTAAAAGGAAAATATTAAGACAAAGAAAAATATAAAATAGTCAAGGACAATATTGCTACGCTACTCAGTTAAGTTAGGACGCCAAATACTCTAGGTGTGGGTCTATCGTCCTCTTCCGATACAACGTAATGATCTATCTGCATGACTAAGAATCCTCTGAAATCGTCATCGGCGGACAACATCCTTGAGGAGGAGCACTTGAGTGTGGTATGCGACATATGGGAAGGAGAGAGAGTGGGACCGGCGGTGCTAGCCTTTCTCTACAGCAGATTCACGGCGGTGAGCCATGGTAAGCCTCCCTTCGGTTCCATGTTGCAATTTGCTTTTTGGAGTGAAATGCACTTCAAGTTTGGACTTGATGACATGACAACAAGTGCCTCCAAAGGCTTCTCAAGACTCTTTACCAAAAGCCCGCTCTATTGCATGAAAACCTTAGTTGGACTAGAAGGGCATGTGATTAACCATGTACCTCATCTCAAGACACAGATTGAGCGAACACCTCCAAAAGCATGGCCCAAAATATGTTCATGTGTGTGCCAAAATCGCTTCTATCCAAAGTTCTCTGTGCAAGTCTAGCACCCAGTGTGGAACTATGGCTGATTGGAGCAACCAATTTCATGCTCTACAATGCACACCGCTGCCTCTCTCAGTTGAGACTCCCACGACACACCTTTGAAGGTCCGTCTCACCTCTCACTGATCAAGACAAGGGAAATTAGGACCAACAGCGATGCAGAAGAGGCGAACATGATCAAAGCAATCTGGAAGGTGTGCAACTATAGGCGGTCGGTCCCCAATGTGGAAGAGGAGAGTGACCATTGAAAGAATTATGTAATAGATCTTAGGAGATTAAGGCCAAAATGCGCCATATGTAAGCGTCATTGATTTTATCCTCAGTAAAATTGATCATTGTCCTCAATTTGGCCAAAATATCCAACTCTCAGTGATTGCATCTTCCAATATCATATGATTTTTCCTCAAACTTGCTGGCTCTGTTGCACTCATTTGAATCGCGTCAGACATAAACGACGTGCATCTCTTCTTAATACGAGTCCAGTTAACCAGACGCGGTTAAAAGATAACCGTTTTATTTTCAAACATAACCACGTCCACCAATCATGACGTGAATAAAATATTCACTCTAAAATTCAGAAATTTGATCCTCAAATTTTGAGCCATTAAAAATGTGTCCACTAAATAGGAAACAATTCAATTTAATCCATAAATTTAGTTTTGAGTAATGATGGATTTTAAATGTATCGGCTTAATTGGACTTTAATTGTGTCATTTGTAGTAGACGCGATTAACATAAATTCAAATGCCCAACAAAAACGCCTGAGAGCCCCTCACTTTGGCTCCTTCCCACTCTGACTGCTTTGCTCTGTCACTCTCTTCAACTCTCTACTCCCTCACCTCTCAACTCTCTCTTCCAAATCACCTTACCCTTTTTAATACGAACTTACGATGAAGGCCTAGAAGGGATACATGACTACAGCTGTGGAGGAAGAAGGAACGACGGCACCGAAGACGCTAATAGAGGAAGAAGCGACGACGATGGAATTGATGTAGGAGACACCGGTGACTGGGGGCGGAGGAGGTGGAAGTGTGACGGCCCTGGATATTTATGCCCATTAAGACTCCATATCCAGATCCGCCTCTCGCGAACGAACCAAAGTCTCGCAAGGGATAGCTTCCACAAGTGTCCAGTAGGAATATAAAAGACAACTACACAGTATAAAACACAAGAAAGTACATGTGCTCATACCTGCATATAACAATTTACAACTGTCACATTACATTATTACATGTCCAATTAAAAAGTACAACTACCTGGGGCATACCCCGAGGGAGCACAAGCTCACACAGACACTAACTACAACTCAACTGCTGGTGGTACAAGTCTGCCACAACGTCGCTGCAAGCCAAACACACGGAAAGCCCTGAAAAGAACTGTAGGGGAGTGAGCCTCAACAAGTCACAAGCTCAGTAGGGGCTACCCAGAACAACAGCAAACTACAGACACCTCAACCTCAGAGGGTCTCATTGGCAACGCCAATAGCCAAACCATGTCATGCTCACAACAATTGTATTTAAACTACAATTAAATATAAACACCATAATCAAACATAACTTCGGACGGTAAGAAGAAGCTACAGGACTAGTTTCACACCACTAGTCCGCTCAACAATAGTAACGCCTAGGCCTCAAGCCTCATAGGCAAACCACAGTCACAACCAATTATTTAAGCTATAAGCCGCACAAGCAATTCACTGCCTAGGCTATAAACTTCACAGGCGAATCTCAAGTACGTGGGTAACAGGACTGCTAACCAAAAGCTGGCCCTTTATACCCAAACCACAATATGTCGAAAGCCACACACAGAATGGCAGGGTTGGCTACAACGGCCAATTCTTCACACATGGAAACCATATACGGAAGCTTACTCGAGGAAGGTAAAGTAAAGCACATTGAGTGGAGGGTCATACCACACGACCTCCATGAAACACAGTTCCACGTCAACACCAGAAAAGACTGGTATACGATGTACCACTACAAATCATTACCCATACAGGGTACAGGTACCTATTACCACAAGGTACCAGCACAGAAACCGTAAGTAAACCAGTGCCATAACAGGGCACACCATAGCGAGCTAAACGACATTTTGGTAAGTCAACACTCACCAACTATAACCAAAACTGTGCCACCACTCGGTCACACCACAAGCTACAATCGCAGTCACAATTGTGCCAACACCAGGGCACACCTTGAATAGGTCAAACCTCGACTACGAGTCACAAACTCACGAACCACAGCCAGTGGAAAAGCACGAGTCGGAAAGAAACGATGCCACCACACGAGAACGGACTACTGGCTGATCAGGCCAGTATCCAACCCGGACAACACAACACAAGAACAACCTCTCAGTCTCGCAGTCACGGACGAAAGGTCCAACTGCCGCTCCACTAGAACAAGTCAAACAACTGTGGAGACCAACCAACACCACATCTGCAGACACACAGTTGCAGGTCCATGCCTGGCACCTCTAGGGACTCAGGCCCGAGCTCCCTAAAGTGAGGCACTGGAACAGGACTAGCTGGGGCCCAGTACGTCTACTGGTGTCCGTAACCCAACCACGAGCGCGCTACAAGCGACTGCACACCCACAAACACAAGCCGCTGCCCTACTGTCGTCTTTCCCTCAGCCGAACGTACAACTCAAACACAGGAGTGAGGGTGTCCAGGAAGACGACACAGACCTTGACAGTACCACACTGTACCGGGACAAACCCCGAGCACAACAAACACACGTGCCTGGCTCACAAAGAACCTGGGGTACCCGACTAGAGAGGCATTCAGGAATAGGCGCCGGACCACCACACTCGGCTAGCACAAATCACGATATATACACAAACACTTTCTATTACCAATTATGGTACATATGTTAGGAATAGCTTGTTCCAGTCACCTTGTGACTTACAAGCTAACCTACACAATTACACACATAAACCATATTAATAATAACACCACAACCTGTCATCGGTCACCTTGTGACAGTGGAGGTCACACTAAACACTGACCACGATAATCACATAATAATTATACTTACATTTTACTAATCATTCATCCAGAATAATTTACAAAAGATCCTAGAGGATCGAGGCTAGGTTCAGACGTGAACCTCATCACCACAATACCACGAACTAACCATAATAATTAATATATAATGAACACAATATCGTACGATGTGCCATTCACACACAAATCACAGGCACGGCATTCAAACCACGTAGACACCACGTGTATAATACACCAGCCAGGTGCACCACACGTCAATCACGTAAACAACATGTCCAACACATGGACAGTACGCTCCAAGAGCGCTACAGGTGCCAACGCACCACACATACTACGTAAACACCAAACCGACTACGTACATAACACATTAACCACATAAAACATGCCCACCTCGTGAGCAACATGCTTCGTAAGCGTAACCAGTGCACTAGCTCCACCTGTCATTTCCATGCACAACAAATACAAATAATCGAATAACTAAAACGTTAAAAGCATGCATAACCAGACCTCTCTACTGAAGTCACGACATGGGGATGTGTCGCCTTCAGAACGCGACGCCCCGACCTGTCGCAATAGGAAACCCTGTCACGACGGGTCGGCCTGTCGCGACTTTGTCACGACGGCAAGGTCTGTCACCTTTACAAGCGCAAACCCTAATCCGGGAGGAACTCCACGGATTACCACTCCATACCATTCAAACCATGCTTAATTCACGTTTTACATTTATTAATGGATACCCTAGCATGGTATTTATGGTTTATAAACTGGAAAACACATCAACCACACCATGCACACGATCCAAACATCAAAACAAGGTGGGTTCCCCATACCTTCGCAATGAACACGAACTCCAGGCATTTCCCCCCACTCCACGTGACGTCCTCGCGGAGAGAACACGCCTCACGCACCTCCAGAACCTTGAATCGCCAAAAAAACCTCGCAGCAGCTCCCCCCTGGTCGAGCAGAGCCTGTGGAAGCTCTGTTCGGCCGGGGTTCTTAAAAACAGCACAACGGTTAAGAACGCGACATAGCCCTACGTCGCGACCTGAATGCAACATGGGAGGTCGTCGCCTTCACACTCCTGACATCAGCGGGCCACCCAGCGCACGACACTTGGCACGCATGCAGACGTCGACGCTCAACGGCGGCAACAGGAACGCGACCACCAGGGCTGTCGCGTTCAGAATGCGACGCATACCCCTGTCACGTTCACAAGCAAAAAACCTGTGAGTGCTTTGGGCCCAATGGCCGGTCCACCAAGCCTCACAACACATGCAACACCTGGAACACGCACTAATGAGCCATATATTGGCCACCAAACCCACTAAACCTGGATCCACGAGGATCCGAAAAACGCGCGACGTTACAGGAAGTGTCAACAACGGAGGTGGAGGAAGAAAGAAGAGGTGAAGAAGAAGGCACGCCGAAGGAGGGGATGCAGGCGGTGAGGCTCCGGTGACAACTCGTGGAGCAACAAGGGCGACAAGGTCCCCCTCGTGCCGACACGGTAAGCCCTCAAACCTAACCTTCATGGTTTGTGGTGAAAGGGGAAGAAGGGGACGTCTGTCGGCTGTCGGAATGGTTGGTGGTGTCGACACGGTTCAAAGGGTCAAATCGTGTTGGCTTAAGCCTACACGGTTCAAAGGTTGAACCGTGTCCTCTAGTTTTGACATGATTCAAAGAACCACTCGAGTGTTGGATTGATGGCGGTAGAGCTTTTCACCTAGAGGGGGGTGAATAGGTGCTTTTCATCGCGGAAGCTAATTTAACAAGAGCTTACTAACGCACGTTAGTTATATTAGTCAAACCATAAAAGACAAAGAAATTTTATCTTGGTTCGGACCTTCCTTCCAATGGAAGTCCTACGTCCAGTCCCTAAGCCAATGGCTTAGGACTTTACTATCTTTTCCAAAGATACAACACCCCGGCTTTCACTAGTCTTCCCTTCTACATAAGGGGAAAGACAACCTGCTAGCGTCAACTAGACTTCCCTTTTAACAAGGGAACCAACTGCCAAGATTACTTTGGCCTTCCCTCTTCCAGAAAGGAAAAACATCTTGCTCAGCAGATCTTCCCTTCTCAAGGGGTACACTTACTTGTGGTAAGCTTTTTGTGTGAAATACTAGACTCAGAATGACTCTAGACTTAGAAGTATACAACAGAAGGACTCTAGTCTGAAGAGAGATTTCCTGAGTTTGAGGAGAGAACCTTTACAAGGCGAGATTTCGACAGTTGCAGCAATTCATGCACAAGCAAGGCTCCAACACAGCAACTTAGCTAGAATCTAAGGAGAGGAAGCTTGGTGTAGCACACTTGCACTCTTTCACCTTTACTCCTATATGTGCTTGGATCTCTCTTGCCTTCTTGTCTTTAATTGGTTATCTCCCACACTCATATATGTTCTATTCTTCAGGAATGTCTTCCTTTTATAGGCTACATCTTTGTAGCCGTTGCTCCGGTCCATTTGAATATATCCATTGGAAGGATAGTCATTGCATGTCTCCTTCAGAGGCCGACGTACATGTCTTTTATGTTCACATTGGTCAGATAGTCTTGCTGATCATTTTATCTTTTTCCTGAACGAGACAAGCTCCAAGATATATACTAGACTGGGTCCAGTACATTAGCTAAGGATATGATCATAGGTACTCGTGAGATATATCATAGAATATGTAGTAGGTAGAGATCGTGTTGTGATGTTCTGACAAAAGACAAAGTAGGTGTTTTGTGGCAGGTGTCAGAAGACCTTTTTGCAGATTTTGAGATACGGATAATTCTAGGTTCATAAGGCAAAGCTTAGATGATATTATTTTTATGAGAGCTTTGCAAAAGATTGAAGGTAATGTTCTCAGAGAGTGGTTTGATTATGTATTTGTATGAAAAATTCATTTCTTAAGATATCGTATCAAATAGGAATTATATCATAAGTAGACATTCAATCATACATTAAATTTTCTATTTGTGAAAAAATGTTATGAATGTGATAAGCAAATGTTAATGATGAGAAGATATCATACAAATTATGTGTATTCACTACATTTGTTTAAGATGTTTGTCGAAATGATACTTTGTATATGACGAAGTGGATTTCCTATATAACGAAGTGGCTTTCGTATATGACGAAGTAAACTTCGAATATGACAAAATGAACTTCGTATATGATGATTTTAACGTGATCAATCGAAGTGAGACCTTCGTGTGTGTCACGTCCCGTCATTTAATATTTCCATAAATATCGAGACGCAACCAAATAGGAAATCGAGAACAGATCAAAAAAATTCGAGCAAAAATTGCACGGGGGTCCTGACCTAAAACAAAATTAGAAATTAACAGTCGTTCCTCAAGGTTGGGGTAATTACATGATTCCCAAACTTTATCTCAAGGGTCAAACATAACAACTGTTGATCTCTCAGCACCTAATTCTCGAGGTCCCGCCTTCTAGGACTGATGAATACTAGGGAAGAAGAGTAGGTATGAGCAGTCTTGCCTAGTAGGATTTATCCTCTAATAACAAAGAAATAGATATTGGAATCAAGGAAAATTTGTTGCACACAGGGATAACAATTAATAGTGTTCAAGAAAGGGAAGAATAATGCAAATCAAGATGTACAATATTGAACTATGCAAGATTAAACCGATACATTAATGAACCGAATCAAAAAAATGAGTGTCAGGCATTTAATGACATGCCATCATTATCAAATGTGTAATCACTATCTAACAGTTCACTAAACATGTATTGGAGGTAAGTGTAAACCAGTTAAGTAATGCTGATGGGAAACAATAATATATAATTAAATATTCATCAATCAAGCATGTCATGTCCCGAGAATTACCCAGGGGAAATATATTTGAGATAATAATAATATCGATATTTCGATGCGTGAACAGTCAGCAAATAAGTCTCTAGCTAGCAAGCACTAAATGTGTATCAACACAACATAATCATAGGGCCCAAATGAAAAACTCAACTAATTTTGTATTCAAATCACAATTCATTGTTTCAAATAGAACTAATACAACTCTTTCATGGTTGAATAAAAGGAAAAGTACATATAACCTGTAGCATGTCGACTGTTCGGATCGTCTTATATCAGTTGTGGTGGCCAATGTGTGGCCCATGTTGTGTGTAGCTGGTGCTTACACAGGTTTTCGGTGCGTTGTGGGCCGGCTGGTTGGCCCGAATTGCCTGCTTGTTCTCTATATTTGAACATGACAGAGGGATTCGTCGCGTTCTCATCGCGACACTCGGGGACGTCGCATCCTGGTTGCCGCTGTTTTGGCTCGTCGTCTGCATGCGCGACATGTGTCGCGTGCGGGGCGGGCGTACTGACGTCGACAGGCTGATCGCGATGGGCAGCCGCTTCGCAACCTGGTCGCGACGTAGAGATACGTCGCGTTCCCAACCGAGCTATGTTTTTAAGAAACCCTGGCAGAACAGAGCTTTCACAAGCTCTACTCGGCCAGGGGAGGAGCTGCTCGAGGTTTGCTGGACGATTCGAGCTTCTGGGCGTTGGTTGGGTGTGTCCTCACCGCGAGGATCGCCTGTGGAGTGGAAGGAATGCCAGATTATTGCCCGTTTTCGTGTTCTTCATAGAAAGTATGGAGATTCTACCCTTTCTCCGTGGATTTCGTGGGTGTGTGTGTGTGATGTGTTTAATGCTTTAAGAACTTTAGAAAGCATGCTAGGGCATCACAAAGAGCATGAAAAATGGATTGAAAACCAGGTTTGGCAGGGTTATGGGGGTTTTCTGGTGAAGGGGACCTGGTTAGGGTTTTTCGCCTGTGAAGGCGACGGTCCCCCCTGTAGCGATCAGATCACGACAGGACGACACGTCGCATTCGCGTTCGTGGTTGCGACATGTCGGGGCGTCGCAATATGATTGCAACCAGGGCCTCTGTCGCGACCACAGCCGAGGGTTACTACTTGCATGTAAATGTTAATGTATGTATCCGTTTCTGTTTAACCGATGCATGGCATGGTTAACCGATGTGTGTGGAAGTGTTTAGCGGTGCTTCGGCACTTGTTGTGCTCTCCTTGGGAATGCGGTTCACATGGTGAGCTGCAGGCTCACGTGGTTGTGAGTGTGTGACTGGTTTCAGGGACCCATGTGTGTTCACGTGGTTTGTGCAGCGTGCACGAGTTTTTGTGTGCGTGGCAGGTAGTGTTACATCTTCCATGGTTACCTCTTCAGTTGGGAGCCCCAGGTTCCGAGGTGAGCCAGGCACGTGGGTGTGCTCGGGGTTTGTCCCAGTACAGTGGTACTGTCAGGGTCTTGTCATCTTCCTGAACACCCTCGCTCTCGAGGAGAGTTGTCGTCCGACTGAGGGAAAGACGGCAGGGACAGCGACTTGTGAGTGTTTGTTGTTTAATCGCTTATAGCGCACTCTTAGTTGGGGGGACGGACACCAGTAGATGTATTGGACCCCAGCTAGTCCTGTTTCCAGTGCCTCACTTTAGGGAGCTTGGGCCAGAGTCCCTAAAGGTGTTAGGCATGGGCCTGCGGGGTGTGTGACCTGCAGGTGTGGTGGTTTGGTTGGTCTCCACAGTTCTTGTTTCATTTAGTGGAGCGGCAGTTGGACCTTTCGTCTGTGGCTTCGAGACTGAGAGGTAGACTTGTGTGTCTGTCCGGGTCGGTTGCTGGTGTCGCGAGCCAGGCTACGTGACCCGAGTTTGGCGTTTACCTAGTTTATCTCGTACACTTGTTTGGGTTTTTCGTTTATTTATTAAAAACTATGTTCGAGGTCAGCAAGCGGTAAGTAAGTTACAGCTTTAATATCCTGCTTAGATAACTCTATAAATTGCTATAGCGTAGCTTCCTGCTTAGTTACTTGAGTTGTGGTTTGCTCGATTTCTTTTGGGGGAGTTTCCCTACTGATCCAGTGACTAGCGAGGCTCACCCCCCTACTCCTTTCAGGTGAGGGAGAGCAGGAGGCTTCCCATCCGTCTTCTAGTTTCGGGCCGCACCGTAGTGGAGCAGGGTCTGCGCCACCACCAGCAGTGTAATTATCTCTTTGTACACCTCGAGGTATGCCCCAGGTTCTGTTGTACTGGTTTATGGTTTTAGTTGAGAAACTGGCTATGTAAATATTATGTAAATATTTTGGAATGGAAAGCTTACTTCTATTTAGCTGTTACCTTTATATTTCTATGGACATGTGTGAATGATATCCCTTGCGAAGCTTCGGCTCATTCGCGGGAGGCGGAGTCGTGTCAGGCTCGTTATCAGGTTAACGGGTTTGAACGATGTGGTCCGTCCCAGTTGGTATCAGAGCATAGTCTATATAAATGTAAAGGAACATGAAATTTACATAGCCTATTCTCTACTTAAACCCACTACTGGTAGTTGACCTTGGGTTTTTGTGTTGATATGTGTTGTGTTGTGTGGTTGGGGAATTGTTTGTGCAGGACTAGAAATGGTGGATCGGAGAGATTGGGGAGGAGGTGGTGATGATCCGGAGGATCCTACCTGGAGGATGATTGAGTGGATATGGGAAAGTCTTACGGAGATCCGTATGAGGATCGATCAGACAGGACCTGCACAGCCAGCAGTACCAGTTGTCGAGGAGGTAGTGCCAGCAGCCCCAGTTTTACCCCCAGTAGGAGTTGAGGTACCTCCTGAAGTACCTGTACACCCCGCAGTACCAGTGAGGCCAGCTTCCGCAGAGGAGTCCACAGCTCTTGTAGAGAGGTTTCTGAGGTTACAGCCCCCTACCTACTCAGGTGGCCCAAACCCAGATACTGTAGAGCATTGAATACATGAGATCAAGAGAGTATTTGTGACTATGAGGTGTCCACAGGAGGACAGAGTCATTCTTGCTATCTATCAGTTGAGGAGATTTCCTCAGGAATGGTGGAGGCTCAAGTTGCAGACTGTTTTTGCAGGAAGGTCAGAAGATGGGATTACTTGGGCAGAGTTTTTGACGGTCTTCAATGACACGTTTTTTCCACTACAGATCCAGCAAGCAAAGAGGAAGTAGTTTAGAACTTTGCAGCAAGGGAGATTGTCCATGCTGGAGTATCAGATGAGATTCATGGCATTGAGTAGATATGCCCCTTATGTGGTGACCGATCATGCAATAATGGTGGAGTATTTTATTAGGGGATTGAGGTCCGAGTTGTAGGATGCAGTAGCTCCACTGATGTGCAGGACAGTAGAGGAGGCGGCACAGCGTGTAGCTGTGTTGGAGAGGACTTTGCAGGCTAGGCAGAGTCAGTCTCAGGTGGGAGGTCCAGGCAGCTTTCGACTTCCCCATAAGTCGCAGGGCATCAGTAAAGGAAAGGCACCCTCAGGAGCATCATCGTCCGGGATAGCAAAGTGGGGTAAGCAGATCAAGAAATTCTTCCAAGGAGGAGGATGAGGCAGAGGCAGGCAACAGGGTTTCCAGCAGGGTGGTTTCTAGCAGGGGCGTGGCTACAGGCCACTGGTTTCAGAGGAGTCCCATCAGAGTACCTCAGGTCAGCCCGCAACTTTTCGGGAGGTCACGTGTTACGCTTGTGGTCAGCCAGGACATTATGCCAGGGATTGTCCGTCTCAAGGATATGGTTATGGTAGAGGGACTCAGCAGCAGCAGCAGACATATCAGTCGTCAGCAGAGAGAGGCAGAGGAACCCCTTATCAGAGAGGAAGTTGAGGTCGGGTGATGGCAATCACCAGGGCGTAGGCAGAGGCATCAAATCTCATTGAAGGTATATTATCGATCTTCAATTTCTCAGCTAGAATATTAATTGATCCGGGTGCTTCTCATTCATTTATTTCCGAAGAAATCTTGGATAGTCTGGCTCATCCCATAGAAGAAGGGCAGTGTGAATTGGTTGTTGAGGTTCCTTCCAGTGATTTTATGCTTACTTCCTGTTATTTAGATGAAGTTCCAATTGTGATTCATGGGAATCAGTCGCCAACAGAGTTGCATGCTTTGTCTTTAAAAGAGTATGATTTGATTCTGGGTATAGATTGGTTAGAGGCTTATGGTGCTCTGGTAGATTGTAGAAAGAAGATGGTCAGGTTTTGTAAACCTGATGGAACAACTTTTGAATTTCAAGGTATGCCCTTCTATTCTCCTAAGTTTATCATTTCTGCACTCAGGGCTAGAAGGTTAATTAATGCAGGGTGTGTAGCGTATCTTGCTTCTGTGAGTCTGGTTGAGTCAAATAAATCTGTAGAGTCTGTGCCAATGGTTAGAGAATTTGTAGATGTATTTCCAGAAGATTTGCCGGGGCTAGCGTCATACAGAGAGGTAGATTTCACTATTGAGTTAGAGCCAGGCAGTATGTCGATATCGAAGGCACCGTACAGGATGGCACCAGCAGAATTAAAAGAGTTAAAGAAGCAGTTGCAGGAGCTATTAGAGAAAGGTTTCATCAGGCCAAGTCACTCACCATGGGGTGCGCCAGTGCTGTTTGTTAGAAAGAAGGATGGTAGTTTGAGGATGTGTATAGATTACCGACAATTGAATAAGGTTACCATCAAGAACAAGTATCCGCTTCTGAGAATAGATGATTTGTTTGACCAGCTTCAGTCAGCAAAGGTGTTCTCCAAGATTGATTTGAGATCAGGATATCATCAGTTGAGAATTAAGGAAGAAGACATTGAAAAGTCAGCTTTCAGGACCAGGTATGGACATTATGAATTTGTAGTAATGCCATTTGGGTTAACAAATGCGCCAGCAGCTTTTATGAACTTGATGAATATAATATTTCATCCATATCTGGATCAGTTTATAGTAGTTTTTATTGATGATATCTTAATATATTCAGCATCATAAGAGGAGCATGCAGCCCATTTAAGAATCACATTGCAGACATTGAGAGAGCACCAGTTGTATGCTAAGTTCAGTAAGTGCGAATTCTGGTTGAAAGAGATACAGTTTTTGGGACATGTGATCTCTGGTGAAGGAGTTGCAGTGGATCCAGCGAAAGTGGAAGCAGTGTTGAAATGGGAAGAGCCAAGAATAGTGTCAGAGATTAGAAGCTTTTTGGGTCTTGTAGGTTATTATAGAAGATTTATTCAAGATTTCTCTAAAATAGCAGCCCCAATGACCAAGTTGACCAGGAAGGGAGTTCCTTTTATGTGGTCTCCCGAGTGCAGGCGTAGCTTTGTTGAATTGAAAAAGAGGCTTACTACAGCACCGATATTAGAAATTCCTTCAGGTAGTGGTGGTTTTGTGTTATATACAGATGCATCCAGAAGAGGATTAGGGGCAGTATTGATGCAGCATGGAAAAGTGGTTGCTTATGCTTCCAAGCAGTTGAAGAAACATGAAGAGAATTATCCGACTCATGATTTGGAGTTGGCAGCGGTAGTATTTGCTTTGAAGATTTGGCGGCATTACTTATATGGAGAAAGATTTGAAATATTTATGGATCATAAGAGCTTGAAATATATATTCTCACAGAAAGATTTGAATTTAAGGCAACGCAGATGGATGGAATATTTGAAAGATTATGACTTCAGTTTGGGATACCATCCGGGTAAAGCAAATGTTGTGGCAAATGCATTGAGCAGAAAAGCTGTTATGAATCAACTTATGATCAGAGAATGGAAACTATATGAAGAGATAGCAGATAATTCTTTGTATGTGTCAAACAGTCAGCAGAGAGCAGTATTGGCGAACAGTGCAGTTGAACCTTCTCTTTATAGGAAGATAGTTGAAGCTCAGAAAGCAGATGAGAACTTGAAAGATATTTTAAGAATGGAGGAGGTAATTTTGGGCCATGATAATGTAGTCAGATTGAAAGGCCGAGTGTATGTTCCAGCTGATGTAGAAATCAGACAGAAAGTACTAGAGGAAGCCCACAAGTCAAGATACACTATTCATCTAGGCAGTACTAAGATGTATCAGGGTATGAAGGGTCTTTTCTGGTGGCCAAACATGAAAAGAGAAATTGCAGAATTTATAGCAAGATGTGTTGTCTGTCAGCAAGTAAAAGTAGAACATTAGCGACCAGGAGGTTTGTTGCAACCTTTGCCCATACCACAATGGAAATGGGATGATATAGCTATGGATTTTATAGTGGGTTTACCTAGCTCAGCAGGTCACAATGGCATTTGGGTTTTCGTTGATAGACTGACTAAAGTTTGCAGACTGTTACCGGTTAATATGTCATGGTCAGTGGACAGGCTAGCCAAATTATATGTAGAAAGAATAATACCGTTGCATGGAATTCCAGTTACGATTGAATCATATCGAGATCCAAGATTCACCTCAGGCTTTTGGAGAAGTTTGCAGAGGGTCATTGGCACTGAGTTAAGATATAGTTCCGCATATCATCCGCAAACAGATGGACAGACAGAAAGGACCATCCAGACAATAGAAGACATGTTGAGAGCTTGTTGTTTGGTTTGGGGAGGAATATGGGAACGTCATTTGAGTATGGTAGAATTTGCATATAATAACAGTTATCAAGCAAGTATCGGAATGGCACCCTATGAGGCACTATATGGCAGACCATGCAGGACACCACTGAATTGGCATGAGGTAGGAGAGAGGCAGGTTCTGGGTCCAGAGTTAATCAGGCAATGTGCAGAAACATTTAAGTTTATTAAAGAAAAGCTGCAGATAGCACAGAGTCGACAAAAGAGTTATGCTGACAACAGACACAGACCATTGCAATTTGAAGTGGGGGATTATGTATTTTTGAAGGTTTCTCCTACTAAAGGTGTGTTTAGATTCAGCAAGCGAAGCAAGTTGAGCCCCAGATATGTAGGTCCATTCCAGATAATAGAAAGATTGGGCAAGACAGCTTGCAGGTTAGATCTGCCAGCAGATTTCACAGATGTCCATGATGTGTTCCATGTTTCCATGCTTAGAAAGTACATTAAAGATCTGTTCCAAGTGGTTAGTTACCAAAGGAGTGAATTAAAGCCAGATATGACTATGCCAGAATATCCAGTACAGATCACAGGCCGCAGAACTCAAAAGCTCAGAAATAAGAATATTGATTTAGTGAAAGTGAGATGGGAAAACAGGCAGGGCGGTGAAGATACTTGGGAACTAGCAGAGGAAATGATGAAGACGTATCCATATTTGTTTAAGTAAGCTTTTAATTCTTTTAGGTGATAGTACCCTATTAATTTTAAAAGAAAATTTTGATATCGGATTCCACTTTAAAATTTCGAGGACGAAATTTCTTTTAGGTGATAGTAATGTAGCATGTCGACTATTCGGATCGTCTTATATCAGTTGTGGAGGCCAGCGTGTGGCCCATGTTGTGTGTAGCAAGTGCTTACACAGGTTTCTGGTGTGTTGTGGGCTGGCTAGTTGGCCCGAATTGCTTGCTTGTTCTCTATCTTTGGATGTGATAGAGGGGTTCGTCGCATTCTCATCGCGACACCCGGGGACGTCGAGTCTTGGTTGCCACTATTTTGGCTCGTCGTCTGCATGCGCACCGCGTGTCACGCGCGGGGTGGGCGTGCTGATGTCGACAGGCTGATCGCAACGGGCAGCCGCATCGCGACCTGGTCGCGACATAGCGATAGTCGTGTTCCCAATCGAGCTGTGTTTTTAAGAAACCCTGGCAGAACAGAGCTTTCACAAGCTCTACTCGGCCAGGGGAGGAGCTGCTCGAGGTTTGCCGGACGATTCGAGCTTCTGGGCAATGGTTGGGTGTGTCCTCACCGTGAGGATCGCGTGTGGAGTGGAAGGAACGCCAGATTATCGCCCGTTTTCGTGTTCTTCATAGAAAGTAGGGAGATTCTACCCTTTTCTCTGTAGATTTCGTGGGTGTGTGGTGTGTGATGTGTTTAATGCTTTAAGAACTTTAGAAAGCATGCTAGGGCATCACAAAGAGCATGAAAAATGGATTGAAAACCAGGTTTGGCAGGGTTATGGGGGTTTTCTGGTGAAGGGGACCCGGTTAGGGTTTTTCGCCTGTGAAGGCGACGGTCCCCCCTGTCGCGATCAGATCGCGACAGGACGACACGTCGCATTCGCGTTCGTGGTTGCGACATGTCGGGGCGTCGCGATATGAACGCGACTAGGGCCTCTGTCGCGATCACAGCCGAGGGTTACTACTTGCATGTAAATGTTAATGTATGTATCCATTTCTGTTTAACCGATGCATGGCATGGTTAACCGATGTGTGTGGAAGTGTTTAGTGGTGCTTCGGCACTTGTTGTGCTCCTTCGGAATGCGGTTCAGATGGTGAGCTGCAGGCTCACGTGGTTGTGAGTGTGTGACTGGTTTCAGCGACCCATTTGTGTTCACGTGGTTTGTGCAGTGTGCACGAGTTTTCGTGTGCGTGGCAGGTAGTGTTATGTCTTCCGTGGTTACCTCTTTAGTTGGGAGCCCCAGGTTCCAAGGTGAGCCAGGCACGTGGGTGTGCTCGGGGTTTGTCCCAGTACAGTGGTACCGTTAGGGTCTTGTCGTCCTCTTGGACCCTCGCTCTCGAGGAGAGTTGTCGTCCGACTGAGGGAAAGACGACAGGGACAGCGACTTGTGAGAGTTTGTTGTTTAGTCGCTTGTAGCGCGCTCGTAGTTGGGGGGACGGACACCAGTAGACGTATTGGACCCCAGCTAGTCCTGTTTCCAGTGCCTCACTTTAGAGAGCTTGGGCCAGAGTCCCTAAAGGTGTTAGGCATTGGCCTGCAGGGTGTGTGACCTACAGGTGTGGTGGTTTGGTTGGTCTCCACAGTTCTTGTTTGGTTTAGTGGAGCGGCAGCTGGACCTTTCGTCTGTGGCTGCGAGACTGAGAGGTAGACCTGTGTGTTTGTTGGTTGCTGGTGTCGCGAGCCAGGCTACGCGACCCGAGTTTGGCGTTTACCTACTTTAGCTCGTACACTTGTTTGGGTTTTCCGTTTATTTATTAAAAACTACATTCGAGGTCAGCAAGCGGTAAGTAAGTTACAGCTTTAATATCCTGCTTAGAAAACTCTATAAATTGCTATAGCGTAGCTACCTACTTAGTTACTTGAGTTGTGGTTTGCTCGGTTTCTTTTGGGGTAGTTTCCCTACTGAGCCAGTGACTAGCGAGGCTCACCCCCCTACTCCTTTCAGGTGAGGGAGAGCAGGAGGCTTCCCATCCGTCTTCTAGTTCCGAACCGCACCGTAGTGGAGCAGGGTCTGCGCCACCACCAGCCGTGTAATTCTCTCTCTTTGTACACCTCGGGGTATGCCCCAGGTTCTGTTGTACTGGTTTATGGTTTTAGTTGAGAAACTAGCTATGTAAATCTCATGTAAATATTTGTCTAATGGAAAGTTTACTTCTGTTCAGCTGTTACCTTTATATTTCTACGACCCTGTGTGAATGATATCCCTTGCGAAGCTTCGGCTCGTTCGCGGGAGGCAGAGTCGTGTCAGGCTCTTTATCAGGTTAACGGGTTTGAACGATGTGGTCCGTCACATAACCTCACTACCTACTACATGTTCTAACACTCAAGGTAAACTAAGGATAGTAGCTAGATTGGAACGCTCTTCACTCAGATGCATTCCCATCCTCGACTTGGTCTCCTTCTTCAACTTCATAGTCACCTAGAATGTTAAAAGTAGGGAATAAGCAAACTAGCCCAGTAGGATTTATATCTCAATGTGCGGGCAATGATATAAGTGATTAACAATTTAGAACTAGGTAAGTACGATTTTTAAGATATGCATGAACGATAAATCTCATGAAACACGATACATGTACAAGATAGATTGAGCAATAACGATAGAATAAGATCTAGAACAAGGTATCAAGAAAGAACTTAGCAATAGATCACTTTGAACAAGTATGCGAGATAGCACTTCACTTTAGGATCATGAGATGTCAATAGTTTGCAAGAACTCAAGATATCACTTAGTTGCAATAATTGTAGGATGGCCATATCACACAAGTAAGAATGCATGAGCACGAACTTTATCACTGAACACTTAATCAAGCACAAAGACACTAATGTACACCAAGAAAATATCCACCTTGAAATGCACAATAGGACATGTGTATGTGGTTATTGTATCTAGCATTCAACACGACACTATTTCCCAGCACAGATGCAACGCCAGTAATCATTATATCCCATGGTTAACAGTATATTTATGACTCTGCGTCATTGGGGCTAGACCGGAGCCCTTGGACACTCGCCGTACCTGATCAGCATCTCACTTAATTTTAAATGTAGATACCCACAGTCATTCATGGACAATGTAGCACCCCGGAAATTTTAATAAAATAAAATTAGAAATAAATGGGAACTGGTAATTTCCATATTATCGGAATAATGAAAACATATGTACTATTATCGTATGTGCAAGAGCATGTCGGAAAATTGCATAAAAATAATAGTTCAACTTTAAACAACATACCCAAATGTTCCACGAAGAAATTCATGCAACAAAAAATCCAATTGGCCAAGTTTATGTCGCATTGTGACTAATAGTCATAATTAGGAAATAAAGTCGGAAAATTGTTATCATGGGTGTATAATATAATCATAAATTGAATAAAAATGATGAAGAGACTTCAAACCACATATATTGACAACCCATTATCACATTTGGACCAATGGGCAACTTCTGGCCCAAGAATAAAATCAAATAAGAAAATACCCAAGAAATTCGTAACCCTAATTGAGCTAAAACTAGGAGGAGGCAATTAGGGTGAAATCAAAGGTAATTAGACCATTATGGTAACCCAAATTCGTGTCTAACCATTCTAGGAGGTTTCCTAAACCCTAAACCACTCCAATTGGGATGGGAATCCCTCAAGCAAGGAAGGTCCAACCCCAAAACCGCAACCCACTTTCCTTGTTCCATTAGGACTCCTAAAAACCCTAGAAGCTAAAATACTCTTCCCGAAATCTTGGGGGATGAGTTTACCAATAGTTGGGGTCATGAGTAGTAGAGCTTAAGCACCAGAGGAGGAGGAAATCGCCCCAACCGAAGCTCTTCTTCCCAGCTGCGTTCTGCATTGATCTGAGCAGAGAACCCTTCTTAGAGTCGACTAAAGGTGAGTCAAACCTCGACCAAACCATGCAAGGCTTATACCCCAGGAAAGAGGGTTGAGTCTAGTTTCTAATGGCACCATTTTTCCCAATTTCTTATCCAGTGTGTCGGGAGTATTGAGCGTTCTTCTACAAGCGGTCAGAGCAAGGGCTTTCTGGAGAACGAATCTTATTCAACTCAAAAGGTAGGTTATCTCGGGCCAAACCAAATCAAATCACATACCAATGTGTAGTTCATCAAGTCTACTTTCATGTGCATGTGTTTTCCCCAAGTTTTATCTAGCATACATGGAGTATTAAGCGTTTTCCAAAGGTCATGCATGTTTAGGGCTTTTCACGTTCATGGTCGTTTCTTGTGCATCCCGAGACCAAATCACATGAAACCAAAGCCATAGTTCTCTTCTACTCCTCGTACCCAACAAGTTTCATGTTCAGAGTTTTGTACCAGGAGCCCTAGTTATGGAGATATAAGCATTGCTTGCATCGTGTACAGTTTTCTTCATTTTCGGACCGAACCCTAAAACGCGACCAGTTCAGACGTCGCGTATTAGGCACTAGTATCACAACCTGTTAACCCGTCATGATTACCTAAAAGGCGACAACCTATGTCATCGCAAATTTGGATCTGTTCTGATAGGATCTGACTGCATAAAACTGTGTATAGCCTCGCTTTCAGTGCATGTCTAGAACGCGACCATCTATGTCGTCGCGATTCTAATATTTTCCCGCCCTTGGTTTTCGTGTCTAATTCATATTTAAGAAGGTCTGTAAAAATGCGATAGTGCAAACCATCATGTTTTTGTTCCGAATCGATTACTGTATCGACTTCCTTGAAACGCATCAGTGTGAACCGTCGCGTTTCTTTTCTAAATCGATACCCTATATCGATTACCTTAAACGCGTCCATCATGACCGTCGTGTTTCTATTTTAAATCGATTACTCGCATCGACTCTATCTAAATGTGACCGTTAGAACCGTCATGATTTTGTTCCGAGTTGACTTGGTCGTATCGACTCTATTCTGAATTGATTTGGTCGTATCGACTCTATTTAAACGCGACTGTTAGACCCGTCGCAATTTAGGTGACTGTCTGAACCCGTGTGTGCACTATTTTAAACCTTGTGAATTGCGACGACTGTGTCCGTCGCGATTTAAAGAGCCTACCCGAGACCTGTTTTGTATGATCTAAACTTTGAGGTTTGCATGTCATGGTTCTGTCAAGTGCATGTAGTTTGTTCAGTGGCTTAAAAGCTATTAACCCATGAAAAAGATATAACAACGTAAAAGCTTATGCTAATTTCTCTTTATTGACATGAACTATTCTTGCAAACTATTGATTGATCATCATGCTCTCCTAGCTTGTTAAAGTGAATAATGATTATCTAAAATACTACAAATCATGTCTAGTTAAGTGCATGTTTCAATCTCATGTCAACATGTTACTTGCTTTCCGTGTTGTTTTAAACCGGTGGAATAGGGATTGAGACACGTACTTGTTGGATCTCTGATTTTGATGATAGCCAAATGTGATTCATTAATACTTTGAAACCATGCTTATCATGCTTACAATTTTATCTCACAATGTTTCCTTCAGTTTCCTTCACATTTACAGCTCAAAAGTACTCAGTGGTGTCGACACAACTTGGTTATGTGTCGACACTAGTGCACTGTTCCAGCACAAAGACATCAGTAATTACCCAGTGGTGTCGACACAACTCAACTGTGTGTCGACACTAGTGCATTGTCCCAGAACAAGTCATCTGTAATTACCCAGTAGTGTCGACGCAACCTAGTTGTGTGTCGACACTAGTTCAAGATTCCAGGGGACAGTTTTGTGATAACTGGGACAGGGTGTCGACACATAGGTAAGGTGTGTCGACACAATCTGTCTAATTTTTCTTCTTCTTTTTGATGTGATTAACAGGGACACATGGAAGCTTTTGGGAAAGGCCTTTTTAGGCGGGAACTTCTATGCTCACATATCCCAAGATATTTTGTGGACCCATGGGCTATAAATACCCCTTATCCACTTGGCCTTAGAGAAGAAGTCGAGCCATATACTTCTGTTCTTCCAGACTCCAGAAAATTCCGATCCATTTCTGAAGAAGGCTTCAACCTGGCGAATTGCTCCCAGATCTGAAGGAACCAAAGGTCTGCATACCTTGGACGATCCAATTGGAGGAGAATTTCAATCCATCTGAGTCTTCTTCCTGGAGCTGAAGCAGAGAAGCTGATCCCCATTCTTAAAGCAGAAACAGGGATCTTTGAACCAGTCCTCTTCAATTTGGAATTCAATTGCTCCGACTGGTTTCTTATTTCAATCTCATTCTACATTGTGTGTTTTTGTGAAAGTGGTGCAATCCTTGTGCCCAATTTCACGTGTGTGATTGAATCTGAGATTTCCGTATCTCAGAGTGTGTGTGGTTCTTTGTGACTTTTCTGAACTAGCAAGATAAGCCACAATTGTGTGTGTGTGTGGATGGTGGATCTAGGATACACTGTTGTGTAATCCGAACCACCCTAAATCTTTGTGTCATTGTGGTTTGCTTATCTCTTGCGCTAGATGCTTGATAGGTTCGTCAAAATCTTATCATCTAGCTTGCCTAATTTGTTTAGAATTTCCATCAACACTCAGATTTCACAATCAATTAAGTTTCTCGAAGTTTCACTTTAAGTGATTTTTAAAATTTGTAGAAATCTATTCAACCCCCCCCCCCTTCTAGATTTCTGATAGCAGTGTTTTCCGCAACATTTCAGTACTACACTACACACTTGCACTTATAGACAGCCCTTTCTTGGGGGATTGGAAACTCACGGCCGGTCATTCCGTATCGATAGTCTAGTGACCTTTCTCTTAAGACCTCCGTAAATCTCCGTACTCCGCAGATTCCCTCATGGAGACCGAGTTGGTTGTACCATTGAAGTTCCCTGGACATAGAGTGCACTTTCTCTCTTATCTTGTTCTCGTGAGTATGGATTTATAATCTTGACTTAAGCCATTAATGTAAAGAGTTAACTAAAGTGTAAATTGTGTCGTTATGCTGCCGAAATTATCTCTCGACTATTGTTATCATGAAATCATGTTCACATGACTTGCTATATCCTGACATCTTTCTTATGAACGTGACATTACAATGCTTACATCTTGAAACTCTTGTTATTGGCCATGAATGACTATGGGTATCTACATTTGAATTTAAGTGAGATGCTGATCGGGCACAGCGAGTGTCAAAGCGCTCCAGTCTAGCCCCAATGACGGAGAGTCATAAATATATTGCTAACCATGGGGTATAATGATTACTGGCATTGCATCTGTGCTGGGAAATAGTGTTGTGTTGAATGATAGATACAATAACCACATACACTTGTCCTATTGTGTATTTCAAGGTGGATCTTTCCTTGGTGTACATTAGTGTCTTAGCGTTTGATTAAGTGTTCAGTGATAAAGTTCGTGCTCGTACGTGCTTGCTTGCGTGATATGGCCATCCTGCATTTATTGCAACCAAGTGATATCTTGAGTTCTTTCTTGCAAACTATTGACATCTCGTGATCATAAAGTGAAGTGCTTTCTCGCATGCTTGTTCAAAGTGATCTATTGCTAAGTTCTTTATTGATACCTTGTTCTAGATCTTTTTCTATTGTTATTGCTCAATCTATCTCGTACATGTATCATGTTTAATGAGATTTATCATTCAGGCATATCTTGAAAATCGTGCTTACGTAGTTCTAAATTGTCAATCCCTTATATCATTGCCTGTACATTGAGATATAAATCCTACTGGGCTAGTTTGCTCATTCCCTACTTTTAACATTCTAGGTGACTATGAAGCTGAAGAAGGAGACCAAGTCGGGGATGGGAATGCATCCGAGTGAAGAGCGTTCGAATCAACCAAGAAAGAGTTGTATTAGTTCCATTTGAAACAATGAATTTTGAATACAAAATTAGTTGAGTTCTTCATTTGGGCCCTATGATGATTGTGTTGATACACATTTAGTGCTTGCTAGCTAAAGGCTTATTTGTCGACTGTTCACGTCTCAGAATACTGAACGTATTATTTCAAATATATTTTTGCTGCATAATTCTCAGGACGTGATAGCCAATAACAAGAGTTTCAAGATGTAAGCAATTGTAATATCATGTTCATGATGAAGATGTCAAGATATAGCAAGTTATGTGAACATGATTTCATGATAACAATAATCGAGAGATAATTTCGATAGCATAACGGCATAATTTATACTTTAGTTAACTCTTTACATTAATGGCTTAAGTCAAGATTATAAATCTACACTCACGAGAACAAGATAAGAGAGGAAGTGCACTCTATCTCCAGGGAACTTCAATGGTACAACCAACTCGGTCTCCATGAGGGAATCCACGGAGTACGGAGGTCTTAAGAGAATGGTCACTAGACTACCGATACAGAATGTCCGACCGTGAGTTTCCAATCCCCAGGAAAGGGCTGCCTATAAGTGCAAGTGTGCAGTGTAGTACGTGTCTCAATCCACATTCCATCGGTTTAAAACAACGCGGAAAGCAAGTAACATGATGACATAAGATTGAAACATGCACTTAACTAGACATGATTGCAGTATTTTAGATAACCATTATTCACTTTAACAAGCTAGGAGAGCATGATGATCAATCAATAGTTTGTAAGAATTAGATCAAGTATTAAAAAGAAATTAGCATAAGCTTTCACGTTGTTATGTCTTTTTCATGGGTTAACAGGTTTTAAGCCACTGAACAGACTGTACACACATGCCATAACCATATCATGCAAACCTTACACTCTAGATAGAGAAAAACAGGTCTCTGGTATGCTCTTTAAATCACGATGGACACAGTCGTCGCAATTCACAAAGTTTAAAACAGTGGACACACTGGTTCAGACAGTCACCTAAATCGCGACGGGTCTAACGGTCGCATTTAAATAGAGTCGATACAACCAAATCGATTTAGAACAGAGTCAATATGACCAAGTCGATTCAGAACAGAGTTGATATGACCAAGTCGACTCAGAACAAAATCGCGACGATTCTAATGGTCGTGTTTAGAGACAGTCGATGAGAGTAATTGATTCAGGACAGAAATGCGACAGTCATGATGGACGCGTTTAAGGTAATCGATACAGTAATCGATTCAGAACAGAAATGTGACGGTTTATACTTACGCATTTTAAGGAAATCGATACAGTAATCGATTCAGAACAAAAATGCGACGGTTTACATCGACGCGTTTATGCAGACCTTCTTAAATACGAATTGGCCACGAAAACCAAGGGCTGGAAAACATCATAATTGTGACGACATAGATGGTCGTGTTCTAGACACGCACTAAAAACGAGCCTGCACACAGTTTGATGCAGTCAGATCCTGTCAGAATAGATCCAAAATTACGACGACATAGGTTGTCACCTTTTAGGTAATCATTATGGGTTAACCTGTTGGGATGCCACTGCCTAATACGCGACGTCTGAACTAGTCGCGTTTTAGGGTTTAGCCCGAAAACAAAGAAAAACTGTACATGATGCATGCAACGCTTATATCTCCATAACTAGGGCTCCTTGGACAAAACTCTGAACATGAAACTTGTTGGGGACGAGGAGTAGAAGAGAGCTATGGCTTTCATGTGATTTGGTCTCGGGATGCGCGAGAAACTGCCATGAACGTGTAAAGCCCTATTCATGCACGACCTTGACAAAATGCTTAACACTCGATGTATACTCAATGAAAACTGGGGAAAACGCATGCACATAAAAGTAGACTTGATGAACTACACGATGGTATGTGATTTGATTTGGTTTGGTTCGAGATAACCTACCTTTGGTCGCTTCCAATAGGGTTCTTCTGCAGATCGATGTTGAACGCAATTGGGGAAGAAGAACTCCGGTTGGGAGCGATTTCTTCCTCCTCTGGTGCTCAAGCTCTGCTACTCACGACCCCAACTATTGGTAAACTCGTCCCCAAGGGTTTTGGGAAGAGTATTTAAGCATCTAGGATTTTTAGGAGTCCTAATGTGTATAGGAAAGAAGGGTTGCGGTTTTGGGTTACCTTCCAAGTTTTGATGATTCACCTCCCTTGTAGAATGTGTATGGCTTTAGGAAGCTTCATACCATGTCTAGGCACGAATTTGGGTTGCTAATTACCTTAGGATTTGTCCTAATTGCCTCTTCCTATTTTTAGCTAAATTAAGGTTACAAATTTCTGGGGTATTTTCTTGTTTGATTTTATTCTTGGGCCAAAAGTTGTCCATTGGCCCAAATATGATACTGGCTATCAATATGTTGTTAGGAGTCTTCCCATCATTTTAACTTAATTTATGATCATGTTTTACACCCATGATAACGGTTTTCTGACTTTATTCCCTAATTATGACTATTAGTCACAATGCGACATAAACTTGGCCAATCGGATTTTTCGTTGCACGAATTTCTTCGTGGAACATTTGGGTATGTTGTTTAAAGTTGAACTATTATTTTTATGCAATTTTCCGACATGCTCTTGCACATATGATAATGGTACGTATGATTCTATTATTTCGGTATTATGGAAATTATCTATTTCTATTTACTTTAAACTTTTAATTACTGAATTTTTTGAGGTGCTACACCCTCCCCCACTTAAGAGAATTTGGTCCCCAAATTCACAGATAGGCTAGTCTTTAGCACCAGGGTTCTCGATAAGGTTTGAGATCCGATCCTTAATAAAGTCCAGCTTGTATCCGCCTTATTGTCATAGGTGTTAGTTATTTCTACCTATAGGCTATAAATATTGTCCCTCCAATTCCTTCCAACTCTTTCCTTCTTCTATGGTTGATATAACTCCATCATAATTCACCAGATGAGTTGTGGTATTATAACTACTAGATTATCCCTTTCCAACTTTTCCTTAATCATCTCCCCCACTTAGAAATGTACTAATAAGAAAGGCATCATAGGATCAGTCTATGGGTTTAACAATCATACCTCCTTCCGAGAGTTCCGCTCATGTCAATGCATTCACGCGCCCTTCACACTTTACCACTCCTTGGTTTCTTCTAGCTTGGTCATTTAGCATGGGGCAGTTGGGTATACGATGCTCGTGGCTTCCACACCGCAGGCAAGCTCTGGCCTTCTTCCAGCACTTGTCCGCTTTGTGTCCCGGCTTATCGCAAAATTTGCAATATTCCACAATCGATGTTTTCTCTAATTTAATCTTCTTGACATTGCCTGTATTGTTCTCTTCGTACGGTCTTTTGGTACCGTTGTTGTTGGAGTGGGTATCTCTAGTAGTGTAAGGGGCTTCCTTCTTTGTGTATACTGGCTTCATAGTCTCTTTCCCTCTCATGCCTTCTACCTTAGCCATGGTATCTTCTACTAACTGAGCTCATTGGACCATCTCAGTGTAAGTTTGAATGTTGTGTGGTTCGAGCTTTTCAATGAACATGGGTCTGAGCCCATCCATGAACCTGTTGGCCTTAAGCCTCTAAGTTCCCACCAGATGTGGGGCATAGACAGATAGATAGGCAAACGGGGCTTCGTAATCCTCCATAGTCATTCCTTTTTGCTTAAGTGCTGCAAATTCCACAGCCATCTTCTCTTTCACCCTTTTCGAGAAGTACTTTCCCCAGAATACCTCTAGAAAACCAGCCCATTCTAGTTCAGCTGCGTTAGGTAGGTGAGCTGACGTGGCCTTCCACCAAGCCCTAGCATCTTTGGTAAATCAGAAAGTGGCTAGTATCACCTTCTCCCGGTTCGTGCATTGCATAACTTGGAATATACGTTCCATCTCCTCTTTCCAATTCTCCACCTCATCTGGATCAGAGGATCCAAAGAAGCGAGGAGGATTCATACTCCTAAAGTTGCGATGTAAGTTGCCAGAACCGTTCCTAGCGGTGGTTGCTTGGTTCCCAGATTGAACTACATTCTGTAGCACCTGGGTTAATCCTGCTACTGTTTCTTGCATGGCCTGCCACTGATTGCGTGCCATCGCAGTTGAGTTGAAGGAGTTATGAGGTTCCTGAGAAAAGGATAGAAACTAATTAATGTCTCTAGATACATTGCAAGAGTCAATGGGTAGGAGTGCTTGGTTCATTCTAACATATTCCTAGCCTCTACCCATTCTCCAGGTACTATATATATGATCCATGACGTACGTTTCTATTGTGTCACTTAAACCTAGGACTTAAATATTCCTATTGTTTCCTAGGCTCTGATACCACTAAACTATCACGTCTCGAGAATTACGCAGTGGAAATATATTTAAGATAATAATAATATCGATATTCTGAGACGTTAATAGTCGGCAAATAAGCCTCTAGCTAGCAAGCACTAAATGTGTATCAACACAACATAATCATAATGCCCAAATGAAAAACTCAACTAATTTTGTATTCAAATCTCAATTCATTGTTTCAAATAGAACTAATACAACTCTTTCATGGTTGAATAAAAAGAAAAGTACATATAACCTCACTACCTACTACATGTTCTAACACTCAAGGTAAACTAAGGATAGAAGCTAGATTCGAACGCTCTTCACTCGGATGCATTCCCATCCTCGACTTGGTCTCCTTCTTCAACTTCAAAGTCACCTAGAATGTTAAAAGTAGGGAATGAGCAAACTAGCCCAGTAGGATTTATATCTCAATGTGCGGGCAATGATATAAGTGATTAACAATTTAGAACTAGGTAAGTATGATTTTCAAGATATGCATGAACGATAAATCTCATTAAACACGATACATGTACGAGATAGATTGAGCAATAACGATAGAACAAGATCTAGAACAAGGTATCAAGAAAGAACTTAGCAATAGATCACTTTGAACAAGCATGCGAGATAGCACTTCACTTTAGGATCACAAGATGTCAATAGTTTGCAAGATTTAGTTGCAATAATTGCAGGATGGTCATATCACGCTAGCAAGTACGCACGAGCACGAACTTTATCACTGAACACTTAATCAAGCACGAAGACACTAATGTACACCAAGGAAAGATCCACATTGAAATGCACAATAAGACACTTGTATGTGGTTATTGTATCTAGCATTCAACACGACACTATTTCCCAGCACAGATGCAATGCTAGTAATCATTATACCCTATGGTTAACAGTATATTTATGACTCTCCGTCATTAGGGCTAGACTGGAGCCCTGGACACTCGCCATGCCGGATCAGCATCTCACTTAATTTCAAATGTAGATACCCACAGTCATTCATGGCCAATAACAAGAGTTTCAAGATGTAAGCAGTTGTAATATCATGTTCATGATGAAGATGTCAAGATATAGCAAGTCATGTGAACATGATTTCATGATAACAATAATAGAGAAATAATTTTGCCAGCATAACGATGTAATTTATACTTTAGTTAACTCTTTACATTAATGGCTTAAGTCAAGATTATAAATCTACACTCATGAGAACAAGTTAAGAGAGGAAGTGCACTCTATCTCCAGGGAACTTCAATGGTACAACCAACTCAGTCTCCATGAGGGAATCCACAGAGTATGGAGATTTACGAAGGTCTTAAGAGAAAGGTCACTACACTGCCGATACAGAATGACCGACCGTGAGTTTCCAATCCCCCAAGAAAGGGATGCCTATAAGTGCAAGTGTGTAGTGCAGTACGTGTCTCAATCCACATTCCACCGGTTTAAAACAACGCGGAAAGCAAGTAACATGATGACATAAGATTGAAACATGCACTTAACTAGACATGATTGCAGTATTTTAGATAACCATTATTCACTTTAACAAGCTAGGAGAGCATGATGATCAATCAATAGTTTGCAAGAATTAGATCAAGTCATTAAAGAGAAATTAGCATAAGCTTTCACGTTGTTATGTCTTTTTCATGGGTTAACAGGTTTTAAGCCACTGGACAGACTGTACACACATGCCATAACCATATCATGAAAACCTTACACTCTAGACAGAGCAAAATAGGTCTTGAGTATGCTCTTTAAATTGCGACAGACACAGTCGTCGCAATTCACAAGGTTTAAAACAGTGCACACACGGGTTCAGACAGTCACCTAAATCATGATGGGTCTAACAGTCGCGTTTAAACAGAGTCAATACGACCAAATCAATTCAGAACAGAGTTGATACAACCAAGTCCATTCAGAACAGAGTCGATACGACCAAGTCGACTCAGAACAAAATCACGACGGTTCTAATGGTCGTGTTTAGAGACAATCGATGCGAGTAATCGATTCAAGACAGAAACGCGACGGTCATGATGGACGCGTTTAAGGTAATCGATACAGTAATCGATTCAGAACAGAAACACGACTGTTTATACTAACGCATTTTAAGGAAGTCGATACAGTAATCGATTCGGAACAGAAACGGGACAGCTTACATCAACGTGTTTTATCAGACCTTCTTAAATACGAATTGGCCATGAAAACCAAGGGCGGGAAAACATCAGAATCACGACGACATAGTTGGTCGCGTTCTAGACATACACTGAAAATGAGGCTACACACAATTTGATGCAGTCGGATTCTATCAGAACAAATACAAAATTACGACGACATAGGCTATCGCCTTTTAGGTAATCGCGACAGGTTAACCTGTTGCGATACCAGTGCCTAATACGCGACGTCTGAACTGGTCGCGTTTTAGGGTTCAGCCCAAAAACAAAGAAAAATTGTACACGATGCATGCATTGCTTATGCAACACCCTCTTTATACCGGTATGTGTAACGGCCCTGGATATTTATGCCCAATAAGGCTTCATATCTAGATCCGTCTCCCGCGAACGGACCGAAGTCTCACAAGGGATAGCTCGTACACGTGTCCAGTAAGAATATAAAAGACAACTACTACAGTATAAGACACAAGAAAGTACATGTGCTCATATCTGCATATAACAATTTACAACTATCCCAATACAATATTACATGTCCAATTAAAAAGTATAACTACCTGGGGCATACCCCGAGGGAGCACAAGCTTATACAACACAACTAACACTACTGCTGGTGGTACAAGTCTACCACAACACCTTCGCATGCCATACCAACGATATGTCCTGAAAAGAACTGTAGGGGAGTGAGCATCAACAAGCCACCGGCTCAGTAGGGACCACCCAAAAACAACACACAACACTAAAGAGACCTCAACCCCAGAGGGTCTCACTGGCAACACCGATAGCCAAACCATATTATGCTCACTACAAATCATGATAAATAGCAGCTAAACAATAAATCTCATTAGCTAATACAAATCTCGAAAGATAAAAGGGACAGCATGACTAGCACAGCTCCACTAGTCCGCTCAACAACTGAACTGCCTAGGTTATAGACCTCACAGACTAAATATGACAATCACTGGTCCCTGAAGCTATAAGCTTCACGGGGAACCTACCCACAAAGGGTAACAGGACTGGCATCAGCCAGCCAATCCACCTCACACCAGCACCTCATATCAAAACATAATCGGAAGCTTACCCGAAGACAAGTAAAATACAACACGTGGAAGGTCACTCCACAGACCTCCACATAACACAAGTCCACCTCAACACTTGAAGGGACTGGTACACAATGTACCACAACACAAAGCTACCCATAAAGGGTACAGGTATCTACCTCCACGAGGTACCACCACGAAACCACAACCAATACTGTGCTACCACCAGGGCACACCACAATGGGTAAAACCTCAACCAACGAGTCACACACACAAACCACCACCTGTGGCAAAGCACGAGTCGGAAAGAACGATGCCACCACACGGGAACGGACTACTAGTTCATGACGCCAGTATCCAACCCGGACAACACAACACAAGAACTACCTCTCAGTCTCGCAGTCACGGACGAAAGGTCCAACTGTCGCTCCACAAGCAAAAGCCAAAGAACAGTGGAGACCAACCAACACCACACCTGCAGACTATTGAACCACTCTTTATTACCTTCATATTTTGGTGCTAACAAAATTTATGATGTAACTTAAATTGAATATTTTGTTTCATCTATGTCGCATCAATCTCATAGAAAAATGTTGAGTCTCACATTGATGCAATATTGGCGCACTAAAATGATAAAATCGATGTCTAATCTATATATATCGATTTCAATTCAAGTGCCAAAATTAATAAGCGCTACAACGATTTGGTATTAATTGATTTTATAAAGCGCTATAATGATTCGTTTAGTAGCTACAACGATTTCTGAAGTGGTCTTAACGATTTGTTAAGAAATCGATCTCAGAATGATTCCTTTTATAGCCATAACGATTTGCCCTCATATCGATTTCGTTCTCATTTTCACAATGATTTGGGTCTCGTAACGATTTCATAAGTGATCACATCGACTTCTTTATTGATCATAATGATTTGCTTCTCACATAGATTTGCTTATGATTAAACATCGATTTGCCTATACTTAAACATCAATTTTGTCCAAACATCGACTTCATGTAAACATCGATTTCCTTTATATTCAGATGTTTTAAATATGTTTGGCGCCTAATGAAAAGTCAAAATATCTTCTGACAGATAAAGTTGCATGCTTGTTTCAGAGCTTTGTCAGAAAAGATCTTTGACCTATCAGTTTTAGCATGTTAAGAGAAATACAGCAGTGTGCACTGTTATCGTGTAAACACTATTTTGTGCTAACACATTGCTCCATGCTCACAGATCTCAAAGACCACCATAGGTTGATTTACACAAATGAAGAGCAACGGCTAAAACTCCAACGGATCCATTCAAAAGCTATTCATATAAAAGATGAAGCATGGCTGAAGAACAAGATGAGAGCCTTCCTGAAGATCATTCAAGGAGTGTACAACCAGTGAGAAACCTCAACGCCATATACACTCAAAGGAAAAGAGAGAAAGAGCCTGAGCCAAGAAAAAGCATTCAAGCAGCTGAAGCTCACAAGCATTCAAGCTCCTTCTCCTTTCTCCATTCTCCCTGCGCTTATTGTAATTCGTGGGGAGAGTTTTTGCTGAGAGTTCCTGGGTAGAGGCCATTCTTGTAGAACTCTCAGCATTGGTCTTTCTCTTATAAGAAAGATATCTTGTCCAGCTGTAGGTCTGTATACAGTGTAGAACCTAGCTAGAGGTTAGTGTCTAGCAGAACCTTGTTGGGGTTTGTACCAATAGGACCTAGCCGGGGGTTTAAGTCTAGCAGAACCACACTGGGGTTTGTACCAGGAGGTTTGCTTCTGAACTTGTAAAAGAAGTGGCTGCCTTCTTGCCCGGGAAAGAGAAGAAGACCTGGTGGGGTATCCAGGGTGTTGTAGTGTCCTTGAGGGGGACTGTACCTTCGGTTAGTGAAATCCCAAGATATTGCTTGGGGACTGGACGTAGGACTCCTGTGGAGAGGAGGTCCGAACCAGGATAAATCTCCAGTGTCTTTTGTGTGAATGCTTATTTGCTTCCGCACTGCTACTCTTCATCACACTAACACTAACCAACTTTCAAGTGTTAATTTTTCTGTGTGCTTAAGTTTCTATTTCAGATTTCAGAAAACCTATTCACTCCCCTCTAGGTTAGTTTGTTGCCGAACCATAAAGGGCCAACAAGTAGTATCAGAGAGGGTCTCTGAACATTCAAAGAAGATCCAACGATCTTAGAGCAAAGATCCATGGCAGCTCAAGGATATGTTGAAGGTCAATTAGTCACCAGACCTCCATTCTTTGATGGAGAGGATTACCAATATTGGAAGATGCGAATGGAATGCTTCATTCGAGGCACAGACTTTGATCTGTGGCCGGTAATAGAGATAGGTGACTATGTTATTGTTCCTACTAAAGGCACTACTGCCCTTACACCTGCTGATAAAAGTAAACTAACTCTAAATTTTGAAACAAAAATTATTTATGTTGTGCTTTATCTAAAAAAGAATTCAGTAGAGTATCTGCATGCAAATCTGCTAAAGAAATTTAGGATAAACTGTAGATAACTTATGAAGGAACGGATAAAGTGAAACAAACTAGAATAGATATTCTTGTTTCACAATACGAACAATTTAAAATGCTTCCAAACGAAAACGTTACTCAGATGTATAATAGATTTTAAAGCATAGTAGTTGGTTTAAGCTCTCTTGGTAAAACTCTTTCTAATGAGGAAACCATTAGAAAGATACTTAGGTCTTTAACTATTTCATGGACACCTAAAGTAACTGCTATTGAAGAGGCTCATGATTTAACCAAATTGTCAATTGAAAATTTAATAGGTTCTCTCATGGCACATGAAATAAATATGGAGCAGTTATCTGAAAGCTCATCTAAGAAGAAATGTACTAATGCTCTTAAAGTTATAGTTGCTCCTTCTTCTAGTTCTCAAGATGCAGATTCTAAAGATAGTAATGTGGATGAAGTATTATCCAAGCTTCAGAAGATTTTAAAGAAGAAGAAAAATGGATCAAGGAGGATTCAAAGAAAGGAGAAAAAGGAGAAAGAACCAGTCTGCTATGAATGCGGAAAACCTGGACATCTGAGACCAGATTGTCCAAAGCTCAAGAAGATTGGTCAAACTGAGAAGCCCAAGAAGCAGCACAAGAAATTTAAAAGAAAAGTTATGGCAGCTGCTTGGGAAAATGATGAGGCCACAAGCTCAGAATCGGAAAAAGAGCAGGTAAGTCTAGCCCTCATGGTAGGACTAGATGAGGTAAATTCTGACTCATTTTTTATTTCATGCATAAATTCATGGTCAGAATCTGAAGACTTGGAAGAAGTCTTTAATGAACTTTATGATAAACACAAGGTTGTTGTAAAAGAATTGAAAAATATCAAGAACAACCTTACTTGTTTGGAAAATACTAATTCTGATCTTAAATCAGAAATGGAACAATTAGAAGAACAATTGAAAGAATGTAAATGTAATAATCATCTCTTAAATGAAGATTTGAAAAGCAAGAATAATGAGAAGTTAAAGTTAGAAGAAAAATTAAAAACTCTAACTGAAGAAAATCTGTATTTAAAAGAATCAGTTAGAAAATTAACTAAGGAAAAACATCTTTAGCCCTATGCTTAAAAGGGTCAAAATCTGGAAATAATAAACAAGGGCTTGGATACATACCCCCAGAAAAGGAAAAACAAGCCACAATTCAAGGTAAATATCCTTTACCAAAATTTGTAAAAGAAGCCAACACACCTCAGAAAAAGAAACCTGAAATATCCAAGGTGCATCAAAATAAAAAGGTTTTTAAAAAGTTTGTTCAAATCAAGGGCAATCAAAACTGCAAAATAAACTATATTCATTGTTGCTCCCATTGTAAAAAATTAGGACACACTGTAAATACCTGCACAACAATGCACTTAGTTTGGATTCCTAAAGATTATCTTCATGCATCTAACCATCAAGGACCCAAAAGGAATTGGGTACCTACCTTTGAGTAATTCATTTCCAGGTTAGCCTTGGAGCATCAAAGCTCAAGGATAAATGCAGGCAATAATTCTGAAGACTTGACAAACAACATGTCAAAGGTCAAGAGCAACAAGATCTGAATTGCCTCACATTAAGGGGGAGTCTCATGCTCAGGGGGAGCCTACACTAAGGGGGAGTCATTCATTAAATGTCTATTATTGTTGAACCCCTCGATGGTAAGAATTTTTTTTAAGGGGAAAGAATGCATGGTAAGATCCTTCCTTTTTGGTTAGTGACAAAAAGGGGGAGAATTTGTATATTCTATGAATTTTCTGCATTTTCTATGCTTCATATAATTATGTCTCTGCATTTTCTATGCTTCATATAATTGTGTCAAAAAATTACATAATTTTGTCATCACCAAAAAGGGGGAGATTGTTGAACCACTCTTTATTATCCTTCATATTTTGGTGCTAACAAAATTTATAATGTAACTTAAATTGAATATTTTGTTTTATCTGTGTCGCATCAATCTCATAGCAAAATGCTGAGTCTCACATTGATGCAATGTTGCGCACTAAAATGATAAAATCGATTTTAGTTCAAGTGCCAAAATTAATAAGCGCTACAATGATTTGGTTTTAATTGATTTTATAAAGCACTATAACGATTCGTTTAGTAGCTACAACGATTTCTTAAGTGGCCTTAACGATTTGTTAAGAAATCGATCTCAGAACGATTCCTTTTATAGCCACAATGATTTGCCCTCATATCGATTTTGTTCTCATAATGATTTGATAAGTTTCACATCGATTTGGGTCTCGTAACGATTTCATAAGTCATCACATCGACTTCTTTATTGATCATAACGATTTGCTTCTCACATCGATTTGCTTATGATTGAACATTGATTTGCCTATACTTAAACATCGATTTTGTCCAAACATCAACTTCATGTAAACATCGATTTTCTTTATATTCAGATGTTTTAAATATGTTTGGCACCTAATGAAAAGTCAAAATATCTTCTGACAGATAAAGCTGCATGCTTGTTTCAGAGCTTTGTCAGAAAAGATCTTTGACCTATCAGTTTTAGCATGTTAAGAGAAATACAGCAGTGTGCACTGTTATCGTGTAAACACTATTTTGTGCTAACACACTGCTCCATGCTCACAGATCTCAAAGACCACCAAAGGTTGATTAAGACAAATGAAGAGCAACGGCTAGAACTCCAACGGATCTCTTCAACGGATCCATTCAAAAGCTATTCATATAAAAGATGAAGCATGGCTGAAGAACAAGAAGAGAGCCTTCCTGAAGATCATTCAAGGAGTGTACAACCAGTGAGAAACCTCAACGCCACATACACTCAAAGGAAAAGAGAGAAAGAGCCTGAGCCAAGAAAAAGCATTCAAGCAGCTGAAGCTCACAAGCATTCAAGCTCCTTCTCCTTTCTCCATTCTCCCTGCGCTTATTGTAATTCTTGGGGAGAGTTTTTGCTGAGAGTTCCTGGGTAGAGGCCATTCTTGTAGAACTCTCAGCATTGGTCTTTCTCTTATAAGAAAGACATCTTGTCCAGCTATAGGACTGTATACAGTGTAGAACCTAGCTAGAGGTTAGTGTCTAGCAGAACCTTGTTGGGGTTTGTACCAACAGGACCTAGCTAGGGGTTTAAGTCTAGCAGAACCACACTGGGGTTTGTACCAGGAGGTTTGCTTCTGAACCTGTAAAAGAATTGGGCTGCCTTCTTGCCCGGGAAAGAGAAGAAGACCTGGTGGGGTATCCAGGGTGTTGTAGTGTCCTTGAGGGGATTGTACCTTCGGTTAGTGAAATCTCAAGATATTGCTTGGGGACTGGATGTAGGACTCCTGTGGAGAGGAGGTCCGAACCAAGATAAATTTCCTGTGTCTTTTGTGTGATTGCTTATTTGCTTCCGCACTGCTACTCTTCATCACACTAACACTAACCAACTTTCAAGTGTTAATTTTTCTGTGTGCTTAAGTTTCTATTTCAGATTTCAGAAAACCTATTCACTTCCCTCTAGGTTAGTTTGTTGTCGAACCATAAAGGGCCAACACAGACCACACAGCTGCAGGCCCATGCCTGGCACCTTTAGGGACTCTAGACCAAGCTCCCTAAAGTGAGCCACTGGAAACACAGGACTAGCTGGGGCCCAGTACGTCTACTGGTGTCCATACCCCCAACCACGAGCGCGCTACAAGCAACCGCACACCCACAAACACAAGTCGCTGCCCTCTGTCATTTTTTCCTCAACCGGACGTACAACTCAAACACAGGAGTGAGGGTGTCTAGGACAGATGACACAAACCTCGATGGTACACACAGTACCGGGACAAACCCCGAGCACTAACGTGCCTGGCTCACACAAAACCTGGGGTACCCGACTAGAGAGGTATTCCGAAATAGGCGCCAGACCACCACACTCGGCTAGCACACAAACCACGATACTTACACATAATATCTTTATTACAAACCACGGTACATATGTGAGAATAACTTGTCTCGGTCACCCTGTGACTTACAAGCTAGCCTGCACAGACACATATATAAATTACGTTAACCAATAATAACTTGGCCTATCATTGGTCACCTTGTGACCTCCATTGCCACATTAAACTCAACATACGATAACCACTTAATAACTATACTTATGCCTTACTAATCAACCATCTTAAACAATCTATAACAGACATTAAAGGACCAAAGCTAGGTTCACGCTGGAACCTCACTGCCTAACCACCACGACCAACAAGTTAAACCACGATAGAGTATGTGCCATGCACACACTCAAACTACGTAAACACCACGTCAACCACCTAAAGAACACGCTAACTATGTAAACGACAAGCTCAAGGAGCGCTACAGGGGCCAATGCACCACTCACACTAACCACACGCATAAAACACCGATAATTGAATAATCATACCAGTTAAAACATACACAACAAGACTTCTCAGCTGAGGTCACGACATGGGGTAATGTCTCCCTTAGAACGCGACACCCCGATATGTCGCGTTTACAAGCTGAACGCGACGGGTCGGCCTGTTGCGTTCTGAACGCGACAGGGGGCTCCATCGCCTTCACAAGTAGGAACCCTAATCCAGGATCCTCTCCCCAGATTACCCCCACAAGCCTTGCAAACCATACTTAATTTCCATTTTTCATGCTTTAATGAATATCCTATCATGGTATCTATAGTTTATAATGAAAATAACACGTTAAACATGTCACACACACAATCCATGCATCAAACGAGGTGGATTCTCCCTACCTTCGCGAAGAACATGCAAACCAACCACGGCACGGCATCTCCCCCGCTCCATGCGACATCCTCGCAGTGAGACCATTCCGAAAACTACTTCAAAACACCAAATCACCCAAAATCCCCCGCAACAGCTCCTCCCCTGGCCGAGCAGAGCTTGTGAAAGCTCTGTTTGGCCGACCTTGCATAAAAACGCTCTGCGGTTAGGAACGCGACATAGTACTGCGTCGCAACCTGAACGCAACGTAGGGGGCCATCGCCTTCTCAAGGCCGACGTCAACATGTCGCCCAGTGCGCGACACGTGGCATGCATGCAGATGAAGACTGCAACTCGGTCGGCAAGCAAAACGCGACCACCAGGGCCGTCGCGTTCAGAACATGACGCACACCCTTGTCGCGTTCACAGGCAGAGAACCTGTGAGCACTTTGGGCCCAATCTGCAGGCCCATGAATCCTCACAATGTAATACCCCAGAAATTTTATTAATTAAAAATATATATTATAGATAAATGAAAATTTTGCCCATTAATAAAAATCAAACTAGTTAAAAGATACACATCATTATTGCATGAGTAGAAACTCATATAAAAATTCTATGAAAATAATAGTTATACCTTAAAAATTATTATCTAATGACCCATTAAGAAATTTGGGCATAGAAAAATAATTCGGACCATGATTTAGAATTTATGTGACTTATTATTGTAAATAAGGAATAAATTGGAAAATCCATTATTTCATGAGTCAAGTGGATTAACAATTGAAATAAAAATTATGGGTAGACTCCAAACAATATGTGGGGATAGTCCATAAAAGGAATTGGATCAATGGACAACTTATGACCCATGAACAAATTCAAGTATGAAAATAGTAAATAAATAATTTACGTATTATCGAAATGATAGAACTTACGTACCACTATCGTACGTGAGAAAACACATTAGAAAATTCTGTAAAAATATAAATCAACCTCAAATATTATTCTTAAGAGTTTCATGAATAGATTCGAGCAACGAAAAATCCGATTGGCCAAGTGTACGTTACACGTGACCAAGTTAACCGAATTAGGGAACTAAGTCGAAAAATTGTTAACACGGAAAAATAACCCAACCATAAATTAAATAAATAGGTTGGAGAGACTTATAACATTATGTATTAGTGACCCATTAATGAAAATGGGCCAATGGATCACTTTTAGCCTAATAATAAAATTGGAACATAAAATACTCAGAAATTCGTACTTGTAATATGCAATAATTGTGAAGGGCACATTAGGGTTTAAATTAGGGTAATTAGTCATGCAAGGTAAGTCAAACCTTACCCAACTCTAAGAGGTGGTTTCCTAAACCTTTGCTACCTCCTTTGGGTGAGAGAATCTCATATTTTGGAAACTAGAATGCAGAAATTCGCAGCCCTCTTTCCTAGTCCCATTAGGACATGAAGTAGCACCCTAAAACTATAAGAACTCTTCACAAAACGTTTGGGGAAGGTTGGACATCAAGTTGGGGTCGTGTGCAGCAACTTTGGGGCGCTGGAGGAGAGGAGAAGGCTGGGGAAAAACGTGGTCTTCTTCCACCTCGCCCTGTAGCGAACCAGGAACCTGCAGGGAGTTCTTTGCGTTCAAAGGTAGGCATTCTTGGGTCAAGATTAAAGAAAAATAATACCATCTTGTAGAGCTTCGATCTAGCTTCATTTGCTTCTGGTTTTACTAATTTTCATGGAGTATCCTTTGTGTATTAGTCGTTCTCCCTAAGTCGCGCACAGTTAGGGCTTTTCCCGTTCTTCTTATTATTCATACGATTTGAGACCGAATTAGACTAAATCATAAACATAAAAGTTCTTATACTTGTAGTCACGATCAACTTTCATGTTGAAAGTTTTGTCTAAAAGTTTCTAGTTAGAGAGTTATGAACCCCGTAAGAGAGTCATGCATAATACTGTGTTTTCGGGTTTGCAGATAGACTTAAGTTCTTCCTGTTTTGCACAAGCTTAAAGGCCGAAGTAGGTCAAGACTCCAACATAAAAGTTATTTATCTAGTTGTCATGGTCATCTTTTAGTTAAGTGTTTTCGTTTAAATATCATTAGTTAGAGAGTTATAAACTTCGTAATAGAGTCATGCAGGATACTGCGTTTTCAGGTTGCATTTAACTTTAAGTTCTTCATGTTTTTCACAAGGTTCAAGACCGAATTAGGTTAAAACCCCAACATCAAAGTTCTTCCATAGTTGTCCTGGTCATTGTTTATGTTAAACGTTTGTCCAAATATCAGTAGATCTCATGTTACAAGCCTAACATGTAAGTCGCAACGAAGTCATGCATGTTTAGGGCTTTTTTTACGTTCTTCCTATATTGCATGCAATAGAGATGGATTCAGACCCAGCCCACAACACAAAAGTTATTCCAATAGATGTCCTTGACATTTTCTATGTTGAGAGTTTTGTCTAAAGGTCAGCATATAGAGAGATATAGGCGTTTCATGAATATCGCCCCTAAGTCAAAACATGGTAAGTCTGAACCAAGAGCATGTCAGATCCCGGTCGGACTCAGGCGCAGACCCTGTGAACGCGACGGCCCGATATGTCGCGTTCTGAGGTCGGGTCGCGACAGTACCTTTGTCGCGTTCTGGTCGCGACAGTACCCCTGTCGCATTCTGCCTACCTGATCTGACGACCCCGTCGCGATCCTTGCAAGACCACGTCGCGATCTCAGTTTTGGGCCTGAAAATCAGTCTTTTGCAAGTCTTGTTGTACCACCATAATTCCCATATCATGTTGACGATCTTAACTACATAAAAACAAAGTTGTAAGTATTGATTGTATTTTAATCTAATAAAAGTCAATCACTTGATCTTTCATATCCTTGATTTCATGACACATACACACACGTTGAACCATCCAAACATGGCTTAAATTGTATGAATATGACACATAACATATCTGGTAATTATTGCAATTAATTACCTTACTTTAACAAGTACTCGTTTACGATTCGTGCGATGTTTTAGAACACCGATCTCGACGCTCCACTGTTCTAGAATTCCTCTAGAACGTCGAGCACTTGTTTCTATATTTACACACTTTCTTGACTTGGACGAACTCTCCGTCGGATACTCCTTCCGCCGGACTAGTGAATCCTTGTGCAAGGCCTCCGTAAGTCTCCTCTGATCATGGATTCCCACATGGTCGACGAGTCGGTTGTACCCTAACACCTACGATACACTCTAGGGATCAGTAAGATCCAAACGGCCTTAGATTGTTCTCTCGCTCTTATCTTGAATCACGCCGGACCTCTGGACCTGTGTATAATGAGGCCAGCGGAAAGGTTGTGTTCCACCTGACTGCCAACGCCGTACGCGCGTGTTGTGCAACTGTTACTATCACTCGTTACACGACGTTTCATGTGCAATGACCATAAGATCTCATCTATACTCTACTCACTTGTCTATTCATATTCACGTTCACTCTACTATCTCGTCTCTCTCGTCTATTCATCTAGTACTCTCTTGTTACCCTTTGAGCTGTGTAGCTCCTATCGTTTGTACTATTTCATGACTGTCTAGCGCTATAAAATGGGTCTTGTGACTCTACTGTATCAAATGCATACTGTGCAGGGCACGGAGAGTGTCCGAGGGGCTCCAATCTAGTCCTGGGGGCAGAGAGCCACCCGAAAATACCTGCAGGGGCTATTGACGGTGTTCTGCATTGCACCGGTTCTGACTATACTATCTTGGCTAGACATCTGACTACTATCCTTTTAGTCTGAGGAGTTCAGACGTACTGTGATATTACTGTGCTATCACAAACGGTTATACATTAGTCTAAGGAGTTCAGACGTAATGTACTATCGTGAAACGGCTATTGTCCCAAAGTGATTATTGTCGTACTCTACCAGTGCACCGTTGTGCAACCATACACGCTATCTTGTTACACGCTATCTCGTTACACACTATCTCATCATACGCTCTACTTGCTCTACTTGATACTCGCTATCTTGAGTTACTGTGTGCTATCGCGACTTGATCACATTCAAAGTGCAATTTACTCTTTACATGACCATCTACTATCATCTCTTCTTGCTATACATATCGCTTGCTATTCTTGACAATATCATCACTTGCTATTGTTGTTATCGTTTTCTATCGTGACTTGACTTTAGTCATCGTGCTATACTTGATTCATCTGTTATTTGAACCATGTTACTTGTGTTGTTCCTTTCTCGACTTTACATGACTCTCTCTATCATTAGTTACTCTGCCATTTAATGCATTAATTACTTAAAGCATGCTTGAGCTTGAGATATAAGTCCTACTGGGCGTTATCGCTCACCTTCGTTATTTGTTATTGTGTCTCAGGTAAGTCGAACAATGACGTTATGCGTACCAATGGGCAAGACCCGAGTGATGAGTGACCCGAAGTCATATAGCGAAGTTACCCTAGCACAATTGGAGTCTAGTAGTTGTTGCTTTAGATTTCTTTTCAATGTAATGATGTCATTGAGCCCTATGTATTGGCTCCGAATTAGTGGTTGTAATAGTCTTAGTGATTTCATAATGAAACGAAGAATTATTTCAACTATTGTTCATTAGATGCTCTGATGTTTGCGAAAGTATGCGCAATTGTCGTTACCATACTCGTTGTTCGCGTCTCCCTCCGATTTATTCCGCTGCTAAATTGGAGGGGCGTGACACACAACCTGCGAAAACACCTGAAACACAGGCTAATGGGCCACACACTGGCCACCAAACCCGCTAAGCCAGGATCCACGAAGATCCGAAAAATGCGCGACGTTACATTATTATCACCTAAAAAGGAATGTCGTCCTTGACATTCAAAATAAAGCACAGTAAACTGGATTATCACCTAAAAAGAAAATAAACCATATACAGAACAAGTAGATACACTTTTTTTGCACTTGCTTTTCAAACCATCTGTATTGACTAATTCATATGTCATTTCCACGCTTGTTCTACTTTCCCTTTTCTTTAATTCCTTTCATAGCTGCACTGCCCGGGTTATTTTATTCTATTCTCTCTTTACCGTTCAGCTGTAGGCGATTCTACCTTGTTGTTGGCGCTTTATCTCCTTGGACTCAACCTACTTCCACATTTCTCGGTTGTGTTTGCAATATTTCTTTTTGAGCCGCTTTTCTTTCTTGAATTTCTGTATCATAAATTGCCACCTTTAAACACTCTGCCATGTAAAACCATCTTTAAATTCTTCGAATTTCTCAGTACTTTTCCCTTATCTGTCTTTCACTGCCAACTTTTATCCTGCCTCATCTTTATTCACATTTTACTTGCCAGCTTCTCATCAAAAATCACACTACCATAACTGAATTTCTTGCCCCTCTATACCATTCTGTCCATACTATCTTTATTCTTTTCTGGCCAAAAACTACTATTTCTTTACCCAACTATGCAAAAATCTCAAATCTTTCTTTAAACATTCAATTTTGGTTAACCTATGAATATTAAACCTTCCATGCTTCCGCTGCGCCACTCTGATTACACTGAATATCTAACAAAATATTCCATAAATTCTGCTCCCACTTTTATTCACAATTGCTTTGCACTTTCATTATTACCCTGACGCTAGCTGGATTCAATACTAATTTTTCTCGTTGTTCAAATCACTTCACTTAATCAATCAACACTGGAAGAAAATATCAAAATTTCTGAACTATTTTCTCTATTAATTTAATTCTGATTGTGCTCCATGCTTTAATTCTGAATCTTACCATACCACGACTGACATATCTTGCTCTTTACATTCCCTTTTTACTTAAATAACATTCTCTGATTGGTTCAATCAATCTATTACATTACCCTTCAAAATATCTACTCTCATTGTTGTGATACTGCATTCTCTCATTAGCAAATAAAATTGCTCAACTAATTTCACACACATCTCACCTTCAACTTTATTAAACTCTCTCAATCAAGTGCCATCTGACCTTAAGTTGTTCACCGTTTAACTGATCACATCCTTTCCTTTTGTACTTAATAAATTTTAAATTTCCATTCATTTCTTGCTTCCTCTTCTTTTTTCTATTCTACTCTGCCATACTCTGATCTGTACATTATTCCTTAACTATTCTGCCTTTTATTCTTACATCAAATTCTAAAGTACATTCTCTAGAAAATACCTATGCTCAATCCGAACCACTTTCTGTGTGCTGTCATGCAAACTCTTGCTGAACATTTCTCAAGTCTTTTGATTATATTTGTTTCATAATCTATTGTACTCTTTCTTTCCCTGATCAATAACCTGCCAACTGCATCAACCATAATATCATTTCTACAAAATATTTCTCTTAGTTATTTTATTATCTGGCTTATCGCACTTTACCCTTCACACTGCAATTCTTGCCATCATACAAACATCCTTTACTGACAACTGCCAAGGCCATGACCAGATACTGATCTCTTTAAATACTATAATCTGCTCTGTCTGATTTCTCTATTCCACTTTACTGCTTTACTTTCTAATGTTGAAATCATTGCTGCTATACCATACATATTGCTATCTTTTTCATTCAAACCTTTACTTTAATTCCTTACATAGTTTACCTTGTTGTTCCACTTTACCTGTTACTGCTTAACTGCTTCTCAGCTAATCCATTTATTTCTATTCTGACCTTCATAACTCTATCTTGTTTCAAACATTCTTAACCTTAACCTCAACCCTTCCTGACCAATTTTACCTCTCTTCTTCACAAACTATACCCAATTTCTAAACATCATTAACCTTATTTTTAACACTACATTCTTTAATAAACCATTCCATACAATCCTCACAAATTACTACTTGCCAAATAAATACCTCTCTTATGGAATTTTTAAAAAGGTCTAACTGTGCACTGATCTTCCTTTACTCTTTCTTTACCTAATTGGTCACCTCTACACATACTTATACTGATCTTTTCCATCAAACTTCCTGTTACCATCATTCTTCACAGTAGCATTATTCTCAAGCTTTTTACCACAACCGTTTCTAATCACAAATACATTTAACCTGACTGCCACACATTACTACTCTTCTATTTACTAATACTTCCTCTCAAACTAAATTAACTCATACAATGATTCCAAACTTTCTATAACGCTAATCACATGATTAACTATACTGCTTTATTCCTCATTAATATCATTGTTCCACTGCTTCTTACCATATCATTACCCTATACTTGTCTCTGCCAGCTCTATATCTTACCAAAATACCTCAAACATACCTTTTCCAAAATATTACTCTCCCATTTCTGATTATCACAGCCAAATTCACTAATCCCCTTTCATTTCTATAATCAAAAACCTTTAGACAACTGCACTTTAACTGCAACAGGCATACAAATGCAACCACTCAACTTATACCACTAATCTCATCATTTCTTTGCCATTACTAACAACTACCCAATGTGCAACAATCGAACACATTTTACAAACTGGATTTCCTTTAACCACATCTTTCCTCAGCTATCACCAGTAATTGCCATACTTATAAAAACAAACACACAATTCACATGACAAAACTCACATGAAAAATTACTTTAAACCACATAAAACCACAGACTTACTACCAGAAGTGGACATTAAACCATGTCTTGGGACATTGTAACCTCAATGTCTTTTCATATTCTAACTGGACCATTGCTCTGATACCAACTGTAACGGCCCTAGATATTTATGCCCAATAAGGCTTCATATCCAGATCCGTCTCCTGCGAACGGACCGAAGTATCGCAAGGGATAGCTCGTACATGTGTCCAGTAAGAATATAAAAGAAAACCACTACAGTATATAACACAAGAAAGTACATGTGCTCATATCTGCATATAACAATTTACAACTGTCTCAATACATTATTACATGTCCAATTAAAAAGTACAACTACCTGGGGCATACCCCGAGGGAGCACAAGCTTATACAACACAACTAACACTACTGCTGGTGGTATAAGTCTGCCACAACACCTTCGCATGCCATACCAACGGTACGCCCTGAAAAGAACTATAGGGGAGTGAGCCTCAAGAAGTCACCGGCTCAGTAGGAACCACCCAAAAACAACACACAACACTGAAGAGACCTCAATCCCAAAGGGTCTCACTAGCAACACCGATAGCCAAACCATATTTTGCTCACTACAAATCATGATAAAGAGTAGCTAAACAATAAATATCATTAGCTAATACAAATCTCGAAAGATAAAAGGGACAACAGGACTAGCACAGCACCACTAGTTCGCTCAACAACTAAACTACCTAGGACATAGACCTCACAAGATAAATATGACAACCACTGGTCCCTGAAGCTACAAACTTCACGGGGAACCTACCCACGAAGGGTAACAAGACTGGCATCAGCTAGCCAATCCACCTCACACCAACACCTCATATCAAAACATAATCGGAAGCTTACCCGAAGACGAGTAAAAACACAACATGTGAAAGGTCACTCCACAGACCTCCACAGAACACAAGTCCACCTCAACACCTGAAGGGACTGGTACACAATGTACCACAACACAAAGCTACCCACGAAGGATACAGGTACCTACCTCCACAAGGTACCACCACGAAACCACAACCAATACTGTGCCACCACCAGGGCACACCACAATGGGTAAAACCTCAACCAACGAGTCACACACACATGCCACCACCTGTGGCAAAGCACGAGTCAGAAAGAACGACGCCACCACACGGGAATGAACTACTAGTTCATGATGCCAGTATCCAACCCGTACAATACAACACAAGAACTACCTCTCAGTCTCGCAGTCACGGACGAAAGGTCCAACTGCCGCTCCACAAACACAAACCAAACAACAGTAGAGACCAACCAACACCACACCTGTAGACCACACAGTTGCAGGCCCATGCCTAGCACCTTTAGGGACTCCGGCTCGAGCTCCCTAAAATGAGACACTGGAAACACAGGACTAGCTGGGGCCCAGTACGTCTACTGGTGTCTGTACCCCCAACCACGAGTGCGCTAAAAGCGATCGCACACCCACAAACACAAGTCACTGCCCTCTGTCGTCTTTCCCTCAGCTAGACGTACAACTCAAACACAGGAGTGAGGGTGTCCAGGACAGATGACACAGACCTCGATGGTACACACAGTACCGGGACAAACACTGAGCACTAACGTGTCTGGCTCACACAAAACCTGGGGTACCTGACTAGAGAGGTATTCCGGAATAGGCACCGGACCACCACACTCGGCTAGCACACAAACCACGATACTTACACATAATATCTTTATTACAAACCACGGTACATATGTGAGGAATAGCTTGTCTCGGTCACCCTGTGACTTACAAGCTAGCCTACACAGACACATATATAAATTACGTTAACCAATAATAACTTGGCCTATCATTGGTCACCTTGTGACCTCCATTGCCACATTAAACTCAACATACGATAACCACTTAATAACTATACGTATGCCTTACTAATCAACTATCTTAAACAATCTATAACAGACATTAAAGGACCAAGGCTAGGTTCACGCTGGAACCTCACTGCCTAACCACCACGACCAACAAGTTAAACCACGATAGAGTATGTGCCATGCACACACTCAAACTACGTAAACACCACGTCAACCACATAAACAACACGCTAACTATGTAAACGACACGCTCAAGGAGCACTATAGGTACCAATGCACCACTCACACTAACCACACACAAAACACCAATAATTGAATAATCATACCATTTAAAACATACACAACAAGACCTCTCAGCTGAGGTCGCGACATGGGGTAATGTCGCCTTCAGAACGCGACACCCCGATATGTCACGTTCACAAGCTGAACGCGACGGGTCGGCCTGTCGCGTTCTAAACGTGACAGGGGGCTCCGTCGCCTTCACAAGCAGGAACCCTAATCTGGGATCCTCTCCCCGGATTACCCCCACAAGCCATGCAAACCATGCTTAATTTCCATTTTTCATGCTTTAATGAATATCCTAGCATGGTATCTATAGTTTATAAAGTAAATAATGCGTTAAACATGTCACAGACACAATACATGCATCAAACGAGGTATATTCTCCCTACCTTCATGAAGAACACGCAAACCAACCATGGCACGGCGTCTCCCCCGCTCCATGCGACGTCCTCGCGGCGAGACCACGCCGAAAACTACTCCAAAACACCGAATCGCCCAAAATCCCCCACAACAACTCCTCTCCTGGCCGAGCAGCGCTTGTGAAAGCTCTGTTTGGCCGACCTTGCATAAAACGCTCTGCGATTGCGAACGTGACGTAGTCCTGCGTCGCAACCTGAACACGACGTAGGGGGCCGTCGATGTCAGCATGTCGCCCAGCGCACGACACACAGCGCGCATGCAGATGAAGACCGCATCTCGATCGGCAAGTAGAACGCGACCACTAGGGCCTTCGTATTCAGAACGCGATGCACACCCTTGTCGCATTCACAGGCAGAGAACCTGTGAGCACTTTGGGCCCAATCTGCTGGCCCATGAAGCCTCACAACCTGCGAAAACACCTGAAACACAGGCTAATGAGCCACACACTGGCCACCAAACCCTCTAAGCCAGGATCCACGAAGATCCAAAAAATACGCGACATTACAATACGATTATACCAATCCACATCGATATAATGGGCGCCGTCATTGTGTGATATGTACCCAACACAACACTGTAGGTCGAGATGTACATAATAACAAAAGAAAGTACAGCAGAAATGAAAGATAATCTTATTCCATCATCATTCACACATTCCATAGTCTATATAGTAGCATGAAAATAAACCAAAGTCCATAATTATACAAGTCCATAACATATCACCATTGTCCACATACTAGTAAATGAAAATACAATCTATCAAATCGTCCTCCACAAGCTCTACTACTCCTCTCGCTCGGAGTCGCTCCTCACAATGTCCTCCTCAAGTACGGGGACACCTGTCGCACATGTATGTTAAAGCAAGTATGAGTCTTCACAAAGACTCAGCAAGTAACCCATTAGCACATCCTTACACATATCACATTCATACTATTTTTTTAAACAATAACAGAAGTTTTGCACATGGTTCATGTCAAATAAACAAGTACATATGAATATCCTATAACATGCTTTCTACAAATGGTCTTTTAACTTTAAACATGTCATCAAGCACAACTTATTCACAACATTTTTCAACATAGCTTGATCATGGAATTTAAGCACATAGTTACTAACAAACCTAGCATGATATCTATCATTTTTCACATGCTTTTCTATCACATTTTTCTTGTTGTTTTAACATAAATAAATCATAATCACATGGTTTCACATTGATTCACATTATAACACAATTGCACATCTTTTTCACATGAACACATTGCACATTTACACATGTTTCACATCTTTACACATTAATTTCCGTGACACATAGTCCGAACCACCAAAAAGGACACACATAACACATACCCATCACCTAGGCATTATAGTGACGAATCTTGTAACTGCGCAGAATTGGGAGAAGCCCTCTCCACCCTAACCAGTGGTACTTGTCCACCTCCAGGATTTCATTCTGATGCCCACAGGTTATCACATACACATTGAGCCTTCTCTTAGAGACTTTTATACAGTACGGCTTCACAGCCTTCTATGGTAGCAGTGTCAATTTCGGCACACATTCACTTAATCACATTGTCTAATTTAATCACATGATAAACATCATTTTATTTGCACTTATTGGTTCATTCACATGCACTTCATTCAAATACATATGCTTCAGTTTACATAACCTATCATGACTGTCTAATAGTATCAAATCATGCATAACAGTACCTAAACATGCTGCTAATCATTGAAAAATACATCTTCTTAAACAATCATGCTTAATATGGCTTTTAATCACTTTATACATGCAAATAGTACTTACAGATGTCAGAATAGACCCAAATTTTAACCATAAATCCTACACAGGGAACATATTATATGGATAATTTTTCATAATTTTCAAGATAGTCTAACTATTTTTAATATTTAACATAGCTCTCATACAATTTAACAAGATATTTCAGTTTAAGCATGATAGATAGTAAATAGTCGGATCTCACAGTTCCAAAACATGTAAACAGTAGTACTAAGTTCATGAAAATTTCCTAAAACATTATCATGCATCATATCTATTTATTCTAAATTTAAATCTATCAAAACATGCATATTAACCCATAACAGTAATTCTATAATTTGCAATTATTATCAAAAAATTATCAGAAATTCGGAGTCTAACCTAACATCTTACCTGAACATCCACAAATTTTTACAATATGTTCAAACATCCATAAATCCAAAAAATTTCATCACAAAGGCAAAACACATAATTCTGTAGAAAACAAATGAACTTGACGACAAGGGTTCTGCCGTCAGGATGGGTTAACGGCACAATCAATTGCCGTTAATGTTAGGATCAGATAGGTGACTTTAACAAATTAACTAAGAATGTGTGTGTACGACAGCGGAATTAAAATGAGTAATACACACAATTCGATCAGATCCAAGAGTGGTGTGTGAGTATAGTGAATATAGACAGTAAACCACACCCAAACCACTGTGCACAGAAGATTTTTAAGGTGGTTCGGAGAACACAACTTGTGTCTCCTACGTCCACCTCCTCACGACGGAGGAACCACTAGCACTAGTGCATACAACCTGGAGCACGACAACTCCAACCTCTTTGAGTGCGACGACTCAAAGACACTCAGGAGATAGGCACGACGACCTACTCCACAGACCGCTTGTGAATTCAGCAATTCACAAGCACTTGAGCACGACAGCTCAAGCACCAGAGCACAACGGCTCCAACCTAGAGCACTACAGCTCCAAACCTTAGTACACAGTACTCAAAACCTCTGGACCACGAAGGATCCAAGTTCTGCTAGAATAAGCACAATTAGAGAGTAGATCCTCTAGCACGATCTATCTCAGTACAAGAGAAAATGTAAAACAACACAGAATTAGGCGATCTGTGTAGAACACATACACAGATCACACACAGAGAAATTGACACTCAAATGAATTACAGACTCAGATGGATCTCCTTCTGATCAGCAATGCTTCAATCAGGAACTCCTCCTCTTCTTCCCTTCTTCTTCTTCCCCTTGGCAGCTCTCCTCTGCTCCCCTTTAGACGCAAGAGCTTTTTCCCGCTCTTCTCCTCTTCTTCTGGAAAAGTCCCAGCTCCCTCCATTTTGGAGTACGAGGATCATGGGTATATATAGTCCCATGTGTCCATGTGGACCCTTGGAGTGCGTGGGCACAAATATCTAGGTCAATTCCCTTGATTCCTAAGCAGCCACGTGTCCAGAAAAATTCACGTACTGAATTGTCATCCGTTGTGTGTCGACACAATCAAGTTGTGTGTCGACACAGGATTCTATTTTGCTGCTTGGCAGATAACCTGTGTCAACACACATCTGAACTGTGTCGACACAACTTGCTCCTTCTTATCTGACTGTTACTAGATAGCACTGGATGTGTCGACACACACTGAACTTGTGTCGACACGACTGGCTTCCTTCTTTTGACTGTTTTTTGAAAAGCAAGGGATGTGTCGACACACACTGGACTGTGTCAACACAACTGGCTTCTCTTCTCTTTACTGCTTTCTGGATAACAATGCATGTGTCGACACACACTGGACCTGTGTCGACACAACTTTGACAAAATCATGTGAACCTGTATATATGAAGTGTAGACCATCAAAACATGTCATTAACAGTAAAATGTGAAATATTAAATGTCAAGAACATGTTGTTTGATCATTATTATAATATATTCAATATGTACAAATTGTCCAATATGTCATCATCAAAATCAAAGTATGAGTGATATCCAATGGTCATCATTAAAAATCAACTTTAAGAAATTCCAATACACACTCAACACAACATTCTCCCCCTTTTTTATGATGACAAAATAAATGCACAAACTTGGTTTTTCATACGCAATCTCCCAAAAGCCTTACAATGACACCCCTATCCCTACATTCTCCCTTATAAAGAACATTCTCCCCCTTTTGACAGCATCAAAAAGATAGACAAGAGAGAGAAACAAAGATGGTAGGAGATAAAGAAATGAAATTGTGGAAATGAAGGTTCAAGAATGATCAAAATAAGTGAGGCAAAGTGATATTGACATATGAGAGAAGTTATTCTGTTTTGGTATTGCCCAATCAAGTGTAATCACAAAGACACACTCAACACAAAGCAGAGCAAGACATAATGGTCTGAATGTAGTTAAAATAATGATGCAAATGTGAATTAATGTGACCTATATGAGTGAGAAGAAGTATTTAACAGGGATGTTATGAGCTTGAAGTTTAACACATTGTAGAATGATAGGTCTAAACTCAATATACATGAACTTTATTCAGGTCATGAGCTTTTCTATCCTATCTTTTTGAAATTGCTTTCATTCTTAACTGTGAAAGAATACAAGAATAAATTAGTTAAATCTCACTTTTCAATGCAAGAGATCACATTTATCAGATGCAAGACCTCCTGATTACTTAGTAGTTGAACTTTCATTACCTTGCACAAAGATGACAAACTGTTAAGCACTTTTTGACGTGAGAAAAATCACTTGGTTAGATGAGATGGCCCAGTTACTCAGTAATATACAAGTTTGCATTGCTCTGTCTATATCCTTCCAGATTATTGTTTATTTTCTTTTGATATTTTACAGGAATATGTTTGCTTTGACCATAAGAGTCATGAATATGAGTGTAGAGAGATTATTCTTAACATGTGGTAAAAAATGAAGCTTAAACATACACATGGTAAATATTAAAGCCACTCATGTGCCTATAATAGTGTTTTGCAAATCATTTTAAAGATATTCAGTATTAAGATTGCACAACTTTGAGATGAAAGTAAATCTTTGAAATTAAACTAAATGTACAATGAGTTTAGTTTCAATGTTTGAAGTCTCTCACATGAAAATAGCACAAGGACTCAAAAATTCTGATAATTGGGACTCAAAATAGACAACAATTGTCAAGAGAAATGAGTGAAAAATAGACAATGACTCCCCCTATCAAGTAGCTCTCCCTCATGAACTTGGCGGCAACAAGGTTGCCGTCAACCTCCTGTCTGCACACAGTGCAGACCGAACTCAAGAAAACATAGAATTTGGGGGTCCAGGACACGATTTAAAAATCCGTAAAAATTCCTAAACTCTAAGTGATATGTCTAGGGATGAAACCCCTAAGTTACTTGCCTTTATAAAAACCTCAGAAGATCTAATTTTGGCGATGAAGCCCTCCTCGGCCAAGCCAAGAAGGTGATGATCTTCACCTAAATCCAACATCCACGCTCTTGCAGACGATCCCCCAGAGTTAGGAGAGATCCTTCACCTCCAGAAGAACCTCTCAAATGCAGAAGATTTCTGGTGAAGCCTCCCAATCGCCAGATCAAGCCTCTCAAAGTCTCTCTTTTTCTCTCCCAGGAACCCAAAAAACCCTAGGTGAGAAAAGTCCTCTCCTAGCCGAGATCTCTAGGTTATATAGGCATAGAGTCGGAGTAAACCTAGGTATTAGGAGTCCTGACCGTTGGGGATTGGGTTTCCTAAACAATCTCCGGAGAAAAAGGGGCCATTTTAGATCTGGAATCTAAAACACAGCCGGAGAAGTAGACGGCCGCATAGCTGCCGTCAACAAGAAATAGGCGGCAATCGATGTTGACATCTAGATCCTCTGGCCATAGGGTAAATAGCACAAAAGTTGCCATCAACCTGCTCTCAACGTCAAGGGATGTTGACATCAATAAGGGATTTCGGGCAGAACACAAAGCATCAAACAACATATAATATGCACAAAATCGATGGCCTTACACCCTCTCCCCCTAAAAGAAAACTTCGTCCTCAAAGTTAGGATAGAAATACTAATCAAACAAATGGGGATAATGCTTCTTCATGGCCTCCTCAAGCTCCCATGTAGCCTCTTCCCATGAGAAATTTCTCCACAACACCTTCACGGATGCAATAGCCTTGTTCCTAAGGTGTTGAACCTTCCGATCTAGGATAGCTACTGGTCGCTCTACATAAGACAAGTTTGGCTGAATCTCCACTGGCTCGTGACTGATAACATGTGACGGATCTCGCACATATCTCCTGAGCATAGACACATGGAAGACCGGGTGCACACAAGCTAGCGCTAGGGTAAAGCTAGCTCATACGCCACACTGCCCATCCTCTTGAGAATCTCAAACGGGCCAATGAATCTTGGACTCAACTTGCTATGTCTGCCAAACCTGACCACACCTCTAGTAGGTGAAACCTTGAGGAAAACATGCTCACCAACCTCGAACTCTAAATCCTTCCTTCTGTTGTCGGCGTAGCTCTTCTGCCTATCTTGCGCTGCAACCAACCTTTGCCTGATGAGCTGAATCTTATCCGAAGTCTCCTACACCAACTTCAAACCAACCAACTGCCTATCACCTGTCTCCTCCCAGCATAAAGGAGATCTACAGGGCCGACCGTACAAAGCCTCGAATGGAGCCATGTCAATGCTCACATGGAAACTGTTGTTGCAGGTGAACTCCACAAGAGGTAGGTGACATTCCCAATCACCCTTCCAATCAAGCACGCACGCTCTCAACATGTCCTCGAGTGTCTGAATCGTCCTCTCGGACTGGCCATCTGTCTGAGGGTGAAACGCCAAACTAAGCTTCAATTGAGAACCCAAAGCCTCCTGAAGATCCTGCCACAGTCTCGATGTAAACCGCGGGTCTCTGTCAGAGATAATAGACTTCGGCACACCATGCAGCCTCACAATACTGCCAACATACAGCCTCGCCAAACTCTCCATAGACTGTTTCTTCCTCATAGGCAAGAAGTGCGCAGTCTTGGAGAAATAGTCAACAACCACCCAAATCGAATCATTGCCCTTAGCTGATCTGGGAAAACCCGTCACAAAATCCATGGTGATTGCTTCCCACTTCGACACAGGTATCTCCATCTTCTGCATAAGACCTGATGGTCTCTGACGCTCAGCCTTAACCTATTGACACACCAAATACCTGGATACAAATTTTGCCACATCCTTCTTCATTCTTAACCACCAGAGGATCTCTTCAAATCCTGGTACATCTTGGTGTTGCCTGGATGAATAGAGAACCTCGACCTGTGAGCTTCTGTAAGTACTAACTCACGAACATCCACTATATCAGGGACACATACTCGGTGCTGAAATCTGATGACACCGTCCTCATCTCGACTAATGCCTGCCTTGCCCACCATCTCCTGAAGCCTAGGATCAGCTCCCTGCTGCTCGATCACCTCGTCCATCACCATGGATCAGATAGACAACTGTGCCACAAAAGCATGACACAACTGTGGCTCTAGCTCGGTCATAGAACATGCTGCATCCTCTAGCATCTTCCAATCCTGCCGAAGTAAGGACCTCTTCCTGCTAAGCGCATCTGCCATGACATTCACCTTCCCTGGATGGTACTGAAGCTCGAAGTCGTAGTCCTTAAGAAACTCTATCCATCTTCTCTGCTGCAGGTTCAACTCCTTCTGAGAGAAAAGGTACATCAAACTCTTGTAGTCGGTGAACACCTCGAACTTGACACCATAAAGATAGTGTCTCCAGATCTTCAGTGCATAGACCTCCACTGCTAACTCCAAATCATGGGTCGGATAGTTACGCTCATGCTCCTTTAATTGGCGAGAAGCATAGGCAACTACCTTACCATGCTGCATCAACACACAACCAAGGCCTATCTGGGAAGCATCAGAATAGATAGAAAAACCCTCTGCACCACTAGGCAAGATCAATACGGGTGCAGATGTAAGCCTCGTCTTCAGCAACTGGAAACTGCTCTCACAATCATCAGACCACACATACTTCACCCCTTTCCTAGTTAGCTTAGTCAAAGGTGCAGCGATAGAGGCAAAGCCTTCAATGAATCATCTGTAATAGCCTACTAACCCAAGAAAACTCTTGATCTCGTATGGTGTCCTCGGAGTCTCCCACTCTAACACTGCTTGAACCTTCGCTTGAACCTTCGCTGGATCAACAACAACTCCAACGCTTGAGATAACATGCCCAAGGAAATGAACCTCGTGCATCCAAAAGTCGCACTTGCTGAACTTAGTATATATCTTGTGCTCTCGGAGAACCTCCAGAACAATCCTCAGATGCTCACGGTGTGTAGCCTCATCAGGAGAATAGACTAACACATCGTCTATGAACACCACTACAAAGCTATCCAAATATGGCCTAAACACCATGTTCATGAGATCCATGAATGTTGCAGGGGCATTAGTCAGACCAAATGGAAGCACAAGAAACTCATAGTGTCCATAGCGGGTCCTGAAAGCAGTCTTGGACACATCATCATCCTTGATCCTCAACTGATGGTAGCCGAACCGCAGATCAATCTTGGAAAATATGGATGCATTCTGCAGCTGATCAAACAAATCATCTATGTGTGGCAAGGGGTACTTATTCTTCACTGTCACCTGGTTGAGCTTCCTATAATCAATGCACAGCTTGAGAGAACCATCTTTCTTCTTCACATATAGCACAAGTGCGCCCCATGGTGACACACTGGGGCGAATGAACCCCTTATCAAGCAAATCCTACAATTGCTTCCTCAGCTCGGCTAACTCCGCATGTGCCATTCGGTTGGGAGCCTTAGAGATACGTGAGGTGCTTGGAAGCAACTCTATAGTGAACTCTATCTCCCTAGCTGGTGGCAATCTAGGCAAATCATCAGGGAACACGTCTGGAAATTCCTGCACAACCTCGATCTCCTCTAGGGTAGGTGACTGATCAGTCTTAGGAACTAAGACCACGCTAGCAAGAAAAGCGTCACAACCCTTGTTCACCATCTTCATAGCCTTCATGGCGGAGATCACAAACCTTCCCGCTAGATTCCTTGGCAACGGATGTGAGAACTCATCCTCTCCAGGAATACGGAAAGTAATCTTCTTTCCCCTGCAATCAACCAAGGCATAGTGCTCCTCAAGCCAATCCAGACCAAGTATAGCATCATAGTCATTCATCTTGAGCAAGTAGAAGCACCCAAACAAGCCTCGCACCTCAATGCACACAGGTAAGGATGGAATGCACTTCCTGGTCGCTACCGTACCTGTTGGTGTGTGCACAGACAAGGGAACCTCTAACTCCTCTGTCCCAACTCCAGACTCTACTGCTAACTGCTTAGCAAACCGCTCGGAAGTAAATGAGTGTGTAGCACCCATATCAAACAACACTCGAGCCTGCACACCCATGACTAAGACCGTACCTTCAGTGACGTTCTCGACCTGCTCTGCATCTTCACGAGCTAGTGCATACACTCGGGCTTGGGCCCGAGGCCTTTCTAGTTTCCCTATCACTGGTGCCACTGATGCTGCCGCTGCTGGGGCTAGCGCTCCTCTCTAAGCAAACTGCTGAAGCCTGGGACAATCTCGGATCTAGTGCTCGGTGCTGCCACACTTCATACACTTCCCTGCAAGCTTCCAACACTCTGTGCCGCCATATGCCCTTCCGCAATGAGGACACACCTTCTTGTCACTGGGCCTAAAGCTGGGTGACTGTGGTACAACTGCCTACTGACTCGGAGCTGCTACTGGACGCTGCGGCGACTGGTATACCACTGCCTTCTTCTTGTCTTGCCTCTGGAAAGGTGGCGCTGACCTCTTCTGAGTTGCCCTCTTTTCCTCAATATACTGATCCATCTCGCTCTCCTGCCTGCATGCTGTGTTGAGAGCCTTATCTAGTGTCTGATGGTCAAACGAAACCAGTCTCGACCTGAGTGATGGTTTGAGCCCCATCGCGTTTTGGGTGCCGGGGGCTTAAGGCACAGGCCGGTTACCCCTTCCCCCTCTCTCTTCTTCTTCCCTTCTCCCTCTCCCTCCGGCGACCTCTTCTCCCCTTTGTGTGTTTCAGACGAGGAGGAGGGCCGTGCGTGGTGTCCCGACGTCGTGGAGCGTGCGTGGAGCGAGGAGGAGGTGTTCTTTCCTACGAGAAGGGCCCTACGGGGTTCGGTTCTTCGTTTAAGGTAGGGATTTCTTGTGTCCTCTCCCATCTGGGTGGATCGGGAGCCCTCGGGGTTTTGTAGATAGCTTTACTGCTTTCCCCATGCTCCCCTCCCCCGTGTGTGCATGTGTGTGGTTCGTGGGTGACCCCGGGATTGAGGATCCCGTTGGTCTGCCTCCCTGCTGGTGTCGCGACCGCACAGTGAGTCTCGACATCAGTAGAGGCATCGCCCCTGTCGGGCGCGACCTTATCGCGGCGCACTCGGTGGTCGCGATAAGGGTCGCTGACGCGACCTAGTTTCCCGTCGCGACAGGGTGGCTATCACGACGTGCTGCCCCGTCGCATCAAGGCCATTGTCGCGGCACCCTTCCCCGTCGCGACGGCCTGTGGGGGCGCGACAGTGCCTGTGCTGCCTCGGGTGGTTTCCGTGGGCCCGGTTGTGTGTCGGCGTGTGCCCCAGGGTAGGCTTTGCCCTTAGGACCTTCTGGTAGGGAATGCGGCTGGTTGCCTCCCTGCGTTCAGTGACCTTAGGTGACACCTTCGTGGCCGTGTCCTGGCAGCGGTGCCAGGAGGGTCGTGTCTGCCTAATAATCGATTGACCGGAGGTCAATCGATTATTAGCAGAGCGATGGGTTTCCGTACTGTCCGGTGGTGTTCTGAGGTTCTAGCCGTTCGTGCGTGCCTTGGTTGGCCAACAGCCCCTTTTGAGGGTCCGTGCGTGCCTCTCGCTCGCTGGGCTTATCGTGTGTTACAAGCCAGCAGTTCGGCGTGGTTTTGTTGTGCTGCCCCGCCTGTTCGCCCGGTGCTTGGCACTTGAGGGCTTGTCCCGTTCAGAGGTTGTCTCCATTTCCTGGGACCCTCGTCCTCGGGAGCCTGTTGAGGGAGTACTCTGGGCTACAAGCATGCTCGAGTTGACAGCCCACGTGAGCGGACTCTGGAGCTGAGGGGAAAATGAGGTTTGGACAGTGGTGCTGAGTCATTTGTAGAGCTCTCTTGTCTGGGTCTTAGACGCCAAGGGGTTCAGAGTGCTTTCCTGGCACAGACCAGACAATCCTTTGTCTCACTGCCTCCCTCTGCGTTGGTTCCGGAGCCACGTAGTGGTGCTAGGCGTGAGGCCGCAGCTTGGCCAGGCTGCGGTGTTGCGTGTGTTGTGTGTTTCTGTGGCAGCTCTGTCTCGCCCTTCGCGGGGGTGGAGGCAGGAGCTAGGCTAGTGAGCAGAGCACGTGGACTACAGGTCCCCCTCTTCTGCTAGCAGCGGTGGCTTGGTTGTTGTTGTTATGACGGTGTTCCCTCATGACGTTTCTAAGTGTTCTCCATTGCCCTACCTACACGGCGGTTGTAGCCTGGCCGTGGCTAGCTCCCGTGGGTGTCATTGGTCTGGCCTGGTGCGGACCGGTGCTTCTGGTGGTTTCCGTTCAATGTTCCTGCGGTTCTGTGGTTCTGTGTCGTGGTGCCTATCCATGGTGGCACCGGTAGGTGTAGTTCCCGACCTGGTGCGTGTCTAGGGTCTGGGCGGTTCTGCTTGTGGACCCTCGATCCGGTGGAGGTCTGAGGTGGTCGTGCTTGCGGTGAGACGTCGTTCTCACTTGGTTGTTTCGTGGTCTTGGCAGGTGTGCTGAGCTCTGCTTCCACTTTGTGCCCGACTCTATTGGTTTCTACGGGAGTCGTGTGTGTGCCACGACCTTGGTTGGTGGTCGTGGCGTTGTACTGTTCTCTTCCGCTGCTTAGTAGTACCATGCTATAGGTGTTACTCGCTTTATAGCTTTCTAGTGTAGTTTCCTATTTTCGGAGTTCCTGCTGCTCTGGCCGGTGAGGGACTGGTAATCCCTACTGGGCCTTGTTCGCGAGGCTCACCCCCCCTACTTCCTTCAGCTAGGGGCTCGTCGTTGCGGGAGCTCGGTGTTGGACGGGTTGCGGAGGCGGCTGTGGCGCCGTGTTGTTGTCAGCAGCAGTGAGAGCGAGTGTTGTGAGCTCTTGTACCCGAGTGAGCTGAGAGTTGTGTTTTACAAGTCCTCGGGGTATGCCCCTTAAGGACTGCACCTTTTCTCTCGTACCTGTGCTTTTGCTTGGAACGCGTTGTACAGCCCTTTTGTATAATGTACAGATTATTATAGTTATTTGAACTTAGTACATATCTCACTAGACTTTTTCATATAACCCTTCTGGGTCTTCGGATTCGTGGGTGGCGGCGCGACCCTCAGGGTCCCCGGCGAGGGGTCTGAGAGGTCGGGTCATTACAATTTCTTCCTCCTCTGGTGCTCAAGTTCTGCTACTCACGACCCCAACTATTGGTAAATTCGTCCCCAAGGGTTTTGGGAAGAGTATTTAAGCATCGAGGGTTTTTAGGAGTCCTAATGTGTATAAGAAAGAAGGGTTGCGGTTTTGGGTTACCACCTTCCAAGTTTTGATAATTCACCTCCCTTGTAGAGTGTGTATGGCTTTAGGAAGCTTCATACCATGGCTAGGCATGAATTTGGGTTGCTAATTGCCTTAGGATTTGCCCTAATTGCCTCTTCCTATTTTCAGCTAAATTAGGGTTACGAATTTCTGGGGTATTTTTTTGTTTGATTTTATTCTTGGGCCAGAAGTTGTCCATTGGCCCAAATATGATAATGGCTATCAATATGTTGTTAGGAGTCTTCCCATCATTTTAACTTAATTTATGATCATGTTTTACACCCATGATAATGGTTTTCCAACTTTATTTCCTAATTATGACTATTAGTCACAATGCGACATAAACTTGGCCAATCGGATTTTTTGTTGTACGAATTTCTTCGTGGAACATTTGGGTATGTTGTTTAAAGTTGAACTATTATTTTTATGCAATTTTTCGACATGCTCGTGCACATACGATAATGGTACGTATGATTCTATTATTTCGGTAATATGGAAATTATCTATTTCTATTTACTTTAAATTTTAATTACTGAATTTTCTGGGGTGCTACAAAGCAGTAGGCAGTGTCCGATGCCAAGACACTCAGTAGATCCATTCTCGATGGGTACATATTCGAATTGTCTGATTCAGTGGCCGAGTTCGGGTGACACGATCAGTGGATCCATTCTCAACGGGTACATATTCAAATTGTCCAATTCAGTGGCCGAGTTCGGATGACATGGTCAATGGATCCGTTCTCGACGGGTACATATTCAAATTGTCCGATTCAGTGGCCGAGTTTGGGTGACATGATCAGTGGACCCATTCTCGACGGGTACATATTCGAATCATGTCTGATTCAGTGGTCGAGTTCGGGTGTTCCTCCCAAGGACTAGACTTTCCCCTATAAGCATCTTGATCCAGTAGAGTCCGAAGACCTGAATAGTAAGTACACATTCATTATTGTTATGTTCCCGGACAATTATGTAGCACTTTAGAGTTTCAAGGATAAGGCACATGTACAAGATTGTATAAGAATCTTAAAAGAGTTGGAAATGATTGGGGTTTCAAGGGGTAACACAGTTATGCAATATGAGAAGTTTATGATAGTGAACCAAATTCGAGGTGTAATTCATAGCCGAGATTGGACTTTCAGAAGTGAATCAGGAGTCAATGTATCAAGTCGGTTTACGAATCAAATGCAAAACAGAATTTCCAAACAATATTACCGTGTCGAAATACTGGTCGTAGTTACAAAACGGTCTAAACTCACAAGTTCTGGAGATATCATGTAACATTTTCTACTCCTTTTTAGGCTTTAAAGAATAGCTCTGTGATGTGGTACTTAGGCTTACTTAACATGTTAAGCCTTAAAACTGAAAATCAACGGAAGAATACATCAGGAAGATAGTCATGAAATCAATATGGCCAATTGAATCATTCAATTACTAATTCTATTCAACATTGAAAATAATATCATATCAATGTAAAAGTCATATTAATGTAAAATAAGGGGTGAGCAGGTTTGACTTCTTTTTCAGTAGGAGAGAGACTCCCTTAGAGAAGTCATATGCATGTTTATGATTTTTCGTCGGACCTTGGATTTTTAGAATTCTACTAGGTTTATTTGAATTATGAGACTTCCAGGTAGGCCAAATTATGAGAGATTAGAAAGACGTTATTTTGATGGAATTGCCAAAATCGTGTTTTTCTTCTTCGGTGGGAGAGTTGACTTTTTATTGGTAAGAGATATAATTTTTCTAATATTTTTATTGGATTCAAATGGGGGGTACTTTCTTATTTACATGTAATATCTTAAGTAAATGAAACATCAAATTATATGGAGTGTAAATAAGGTATGAGTTTCAATTTTATAGAGTTCCTACTGACACCTCTAGAAGAATCAGTCTTGTCAGATCGACCTAGCCAGTAGCTTGGTCCCAGATGTGATGAAGAATCGATCGACTAAAATCTAGAAGCCAGTAGGCTTGGTCATGGATGCAGGGAGAGAATCGGTCGATCGAAATCCAGAAATCGGTCGACCAATTCTGGTAAAAACCAAAATCGTAAAAGCTTCAATCGCACAACTCAAACATGCTTGGGAATAGAAGTGAACAATCAAGAAAGATAAAGAGGAACCTACTTATCAGTTGGGCATGACCATCGAGTGGAGATGAACTCCCTAAGCTCCTCATCTCACTTGTTTCTCTCTTCTCAATGCACTATAGCTTCTTTCTCTCTCTTCTTTGCCTCTGTACCTGCTTTCTCTTTTCTTCTCTCCTTTTTCTTTCTATAATGGAAGGTGGCAATTGAGGTGATAGAGGAAGAAAAGAAATTGGGGATGAAGGAGGAAGCAGTGGCGTTCTGTGAAGAAAGAAAAGAGGAGTGGAAGAAGTAGAAGATGTAGGAAGTAGAAGAGGAAGAGGAAGAACCAGAAGAAAAGTGAAGGAAGAAAAAGATGACAGGGGGGTTTGTAGGAGGGGCATGCCATCTGATGGCTGCCACAAGATGATGAGGACGAATCCTCATTGTCCACCTACCATCAACATCAGCCATAACTTTTATGTGGATGGAAATTAGCCACAGATGCTTATTACGTAAGAAGGCTTACGTAATGTTACGTAATTCAAATTAATTTATTTAGGTTCTTTGGGACACTAATTTTATACTGAAATGGTATCTAATTGAGATGAAATTTCAGACATAAATTAATTGAGATATAATTCAAATTATGGTGATTTTAGTTTAATTTTTTGTCAGTTAGAAATTGCTCCAAAAATCATTATGTCAGCTTAATCTTGATATCTGCCCATCGATAAATCAAGATATTTATATTTTTGAGATCAGTATATTTTTTAAGGTAATTATGGTGTTGTTAGATTTTACTTTTGTTACTGAATTCCGATGACGCCCTATCAGGGTGTGCACATCTGAAGACAATATCGAAATCACATAAACTATATGAAAGGATTCTAGATTCAAATGGAATCATGTTCTTGTATCTTTTATGGTAATCAATATCTTTTCTAATTTTTAATATTTTATTATTATTTAAATTTTGGGTGTTATAGTGTGTTACATCGCATATGACGAAGTGTACTTCGGATATGACAAAGTGAATTTCAGGTATGATGAAGTAAATTTCGTATATGACGATTTCAACGTGATCAGTTAAAGTGAGACCTTCATGTGTTACTTCGCATATGAAGAAGTGGACTTCGTATATGAAGAAGTGAATTTCATGTATGACAAAGTGAACTTCGATTATAATGTAGTCAGTTGAAACTAGACTTCGTATATAACTTCACATATGACAAAGTGAACTTTGTATATGATGAAGCGAACTTTGATTATAACGTAGTCAGTTGAAATTAGACTTCATATATAACTTCACATATGACAAAGTGAACTTCGTATATTCCTTAGTTAGTTAAAGTTATACTTAGAATATCTAAGAAGAATAATCTGTATGATGTAGTATGCCCTTGAGATTTTACTATGTGATATGTAGGAGAGAGAATGTAATATTTGACAATTTATCTGTTTATTTTGTCATCTTCAAAAAATATATATGTTATAGTTTGAATTGTGAATATGCAAGTTATAATTGAGTAGTGGTTCAACAAACTCCCCATTTTTGTTGATGACAAAATACCAGATATTAAGGTAAATGCAATAACATAATAAATTCAATCACACATAAGAGACATGGAGTTTCATAAGTTATCTCTCCCTTTCATATATAATTTGTCTCCCCCTTTCACTTTACAGAGTTGAGAGTTGCATTTACATCTCTCCCCATTTTTGTCAGGTCAACAAAAAGGGAACGACAACTCATCATCAGTCTGATTCAAGTTGGAGGGGAAAGACTAATAATAGGGGAGGAATTTGTGAAGGTTAAGTTCATTACTTTGCAGGCATCATTCAAAGAGGGAGAAATCCATATGAGCATTTGGACTTAGAGTGCGTTTTGAGAAATGCAAGATGCCTTTGATAAACGGTTTGGATAGTGGTGTGAGTTTGATGTTGGAGATGAAATCTGATAAATAAAATTTTTCTCTTTTGGACTAAAGGAAGAAGAAAATAGAGGTAATAGCCCATAAATAGCATTCTTTCTGGGCATTATGCTTGGCTTTATAGTAAAGATTGAATCTTTCAGTCCAAGTTTGAGTGCGATGACCCCCTGGGATGTCATGTTGGTGAACAAAGAAAGCATCAATGTCACCCTCAAAGGAAGTGTATGCATAAGAAAGTGTAGAATAACAGTTGTGCCATTCATATAGAGATAATCTCTCCATTTACGCAAAATAAGCTGAATGGAATGAGTAAGAGAGGAGTATTTTTTGGCAATAATAAGGAGACATATGAACATTGATAGAGAGAATTGGTATTTGACCATTTTTCGGCAATGAGTTCTAGTGGCCATAGTGAGAATCTGAAAGGAGTTAGGACTAGTCAAATCCCAGGCAGATGGGATTCTAGAGGTGGCCCCATAGGCTCAAGAGATGGCTCCCGCTATGTATTACTTTATGCCATTATGGCCTCAAGAGGTGGCTTCCATAGCGTAGCACTTTATCATGTGTGGCACTTAGTTCCTACACTTCCAGCTGGGCAAGGCTCAGATGCAATTTGTAATGACCCAACCAGCAAACTAACCCAACAATCGTGCTACTTGGTAGACTTTCAAAAAAGGTCACACATCCTGGGACTACTCTCAACTGAGCATGTTTAACTTCAGAGTTCTTTTCCTACTCAAGCTCTGAAAATGACTAGTTCGAGTTGTTGGTAGTCTACTAATTTTAGTTCACTTAACATATTCTTATATGTGTTGTTACAATCTATCCCTCTTATATAAGCAACGTCATCGTCACTATTCACATATAGCACACAGTCAAACCGTAGGCAGGCAGGATTCTAGAGGTGGCCCCCACAAGCTCAAGAGGTGGCTCCCATAGCGTAGCACTTTGCCCTGTATGGCACTTAGTTCCTACACTTCCGACTGCGTAAAGCTCTGATACCATTTGTGAAGACCCAATTAGATAACTGGCCCAACAATCATACTAGTTGGTAGACATCTCAAAATGGTCACCCATCCTGGGACTACTCCCAACTCAGTACGCTTAACTTCAGAGTTCTTTTCCTGCTCGAGCTCTAAAAATGACTAGTCTGAGTTGTTAGTTGTAATACCCCATAAATTAAAAAAAACAAATAAATGAATATATATATATATATATTTAAATAAAGCCACCACTGGGTCACGAATTATATATATAATAATAATATATTAGACTGAAAATAGAAGTTAAAAGTAATGGAATAATAAGAATACTATTGAATTGACAATACCCATTAGTTTCAAAAAGAGAATTTCCATAAATTAAAACCATTAAGTAAAAATAAGTGATGGGCTTTAATAATTAGGTTCATATAAGAGTTATTGGGCCAAAATAAGAGTTTTTAAAGATACAATAAAAGAAAATACTATAAAATTCATAACTCTATTATTTCCTAATTAAAATAGGGGCAATCTCCATAAATTAAAACTCAATAAGACAAAAACAAGTTATGGGTTTTACTTATGGTCCATGGGATAGACAGTGAGCCAAAAATAAAAGTCCAATTGATGGATTAGAGATAAATAGGTCAAAATTCGTAACTCAATTATTGAAAATTAAAAAAGGTCAAGTTAATCAATAATATGACTCATATATATCTAGAAAATAGTCCTAACCCTACCCTAACTTGCTAGCCAAGAAATTAGAGTCCTATTTGTTGAGTTATGATTATGTGAATAGTCGTAATCATTATTTTGATAATGAGTGATTTGATTTGTTTTCATGATGACATGATCACTGTGCATATTGTTGATATCATAATATCATTGTTTGGTTAATGAACGTAAGTGCTTTCATGTGCCTTGTTCATCAATCGATTGCAAGCACTGACAGTCGACTCTTCAACAGTCAAAGCCTGGCCAATCGATTGTTTATGTGCCGTGTTCATCAATCGATTGCAGCACTGACAGTCAACTCTTCAACTGTCAAAGTCTAGCCAATCAATTGTGTATGTGCTTTGTTCATCAATTGATTGTCACAATATCGATTGTCTGCACATCGATTGTTGAACAACTTAAACATCAATTGCATCATGTTAGACATCAATTGCTTCATGTTTAAACATCGATTGTCTGCACATCGATTGCTGAACAACTTAAACATCGATTGCTTCATGTTTAAACATCGATTGTCTGCAAGTCAATTGCATAACAACTTAAACATCAATTGCATCATGTTAGACATCGATTGCTTTATGTTTAAACATCGATTGTCTGCACATCGATTGCTAAACAACTTAAACATCGACTACATCATGTTAGGCATCGATTGCTTCATGTTTAAATATTGATTGTCTGCAAATTGATTCCTAAACAACTTAAACATTAATTGTCATGTCTATATCAATTGTACTTGTTCTATATCGATTGTACTTAAGTCTGTCACACCCCGATATTTAGCAGCGGAATAAATACCGAGGTGCATGAACGATACAAATAGATGTATCACAGTTGAGTAACGCAGAGTCACAATTAAACATAACAACACATTTGAGACCATAATATTGTCATCCAAAGTAGTCTTTATTCCATTTCAATTCACTAGTTACAACCTTACATCAATCGAGCCAATCAAAAGGCCCATTATTCAAATAAAAATGTTTCACTATTACATTGACTACTCAAATAACTATTCCTAGACTATCAACTCCTCATGTGGTGGGTGCTCATCACTCTTGCCCTGCCCCATCAGACTCCTCTGGTTCCTCATCACTACCTGAAAAGGACAGGATGATAGGGTGAGCGAACGAGCTCAGTAGGATTTACATCTCAATATTGTGCGGGCACTAATATACATGATTAGCATTTTAAATAGGCAAGATATGCATATGAACATGATGAAAATGCATGCTTTTCTAACAAGTTGAATAGCATAATAGAACATATGTCATATCAAATCAAATATCGAATTGCATATACAATGGACAGGTCATTCAAGAGTAGAATCATATCAAAAGGAATTGGCCATATTCATACAGATATCATGTATTCACATGAACAGACGTATCATATCAAACATATCATATCATATCGTATCATATCGAATGAAGGCACATTCACACAAATCTTGTGTATTCGTTGTGCTATGCCAAGCACCAAAAGTCCATACTCCCGCGGTTAATAAGTACGTTGGGCGCTCCTCCCCAGGACCAGACAGGGCCCCTATTGCACAGGCATTAGTCAAATGGACCGAAGTCCCATATTGTGCCGAACAAACATATTCATATCATGGCCACGGAATTTCAATAATAAGCTCAATGTAACAAGAACATGATCATCATAGAGTCAATGTATGACAATAGCTCAAGAGAACAAATGGGCAGTATAACGACGTATCTTATGTTTCATAATTCATTAATGTCTTGACATGAGGATGACTAATGACAGATCGTACGCGGAACATGTGCTTTCTATCTCCAGGGTACTTCATGGTACAACCAGCTCGGCCTCTATGTGGGAATCCATAGAGAGCAAAGACTTACGGAGGTCTTAAGGAAAAGATCGCTAGTCTTGCCGATTCGGAATAACCGGCAGAGAGCTCTCAATTCCCCAAGCAGGGTGTGCCTAATCGTGCAGAGGTGTAAGTGACGAGTCACGAATCGTTCTAACGTGTATGCAATTGACAAATAATTAATTGAAACATCGAAAAGAATATAACCATCGAAACTCATATGCAAATCATGATAGAAACTCAACTAACAAGTCCATACTAACATGTATTCATTCCACATTCATGTCATAATCTTATCATATCAAATTGACAATAAGTAAGATCACAAGATAATCAAATGGACATAAGGTCAATCACAATTACATGTTAGAATCATATTCATGTCATTACCGTTTTTCAATGGGTTGATTGCTTTTAGGTCCATGCATACTAAATAACATCATGCACATGCTGACAGACAAAAGACCAAACATACTGACTGACTAGCAGAAAAGAACAGTCTCGGGTCGGCCTATGAATGGCGTCCAACACAGTGGACATTTTTCAAACACGGGTGTACAGGTAAACAGGCCAAAACATGCAAAAAAGTAAATCGCGTCGGCCTACATGGCCGCCTTTCAAGCTAAATTGTGTCCGGGTATAGCGGCGCGGTTACAGGAAATTCATTAAATATTAATCGAGTAGGAAAACTGCCTGAATCGCGTCCAGGGATCCCGCCGTTATTCAGACCTGCACAGACTCCCAGGCAGGCGTGAAGTCTCACGTATGGGTTGACTGGTCGGTGAGCTAATCGCATCCGGCCACACGGCCGCGATTTAGAGGGCTCGGGAATCGCGTCGCCTGGAGCCGACGCTATTCCAAACGCTGCCCGAAAACGTTGGAAAACATAGTAAACCTCTTAACTTGCTCGTATCTCTCTATCTATTGATATTCAGACAAAATGTCCAACATGAAAGATGAAGAGAAAAACTAGTAGAAGAACTTTGATGTTGATGGTTTGACCAAATTCGGTCCTAAATCTCGTGAAAACATGGAGAACATAGAAGCCATGTGCAACTCAAAATGCAGTATTATGCAGAGACTCTCTTACCACACTTATAACTCTCTAACTAATGATATCTAGACAAAACGTTTAACATGAAAGATGAAGAGGACTACTAGTAGCATAAGTTTCATGATGGTGGTTTAGTCTAATTCGGTCTCAAATTGCATGCATAATAAGAAGAATGTAAAAAGCCCTAACTATGCGCGACTTAGGGAAAACGACTAATACTCCATGTATACTCCATGAAAATTAGGCAAATCAAGTGAAAATGAACCTAGACTCGAAGCTCTACAAGATGGTATTGGTTTTATTTAATCTTGGCCCGAGAACACCTACCTTTATGAAGATCTAAGACCAGTCGACGTTCTGGATGCAGTAGAGGATGAAGGAGGATGAAGCTCTGGTTCCCAGCCTTTCTCCTCCTCCTATGAAGCCTAGCCCGCCTCCAAACGACCCCAACTCATTGACAAACCTTCCCCAAGAGTTTAGTGATGAGTTCTTATAGATTTAGGGTGTATTTACATGTCCTAATGGGACTAGGAAAGGGGGTTGTGAATTCTGCTTTCTACTTTCCAAAATCTGGGATTCTCTCACCCAAAGGAGGTAGCTACACCATGGGAAGGTGTCATAAAGGGTTGGCCACGATTTGGCTTGCCATGCATGGCCATTACCACTAATTTTAACCCTAATTTGCCCTCCCTAATCACTGCATAATTACATACATGAATTTCTGGGTATTTTCTTGTCCCAATTTTTATCCTTGGGCCAAATGTGCTCCATTGGCCCAATCTTGTTAATGGTTCATTAATACATGATGTTGGAAGTCTCTCCAACATGATTATTTAATTTATGGTCGGGTTATTTTTCCGCGTTAACAATTTTCTGACTTAGTTTTTAAATTCGGGTAATTTGTCACGTGTGATGTACACTCGGCCAATCGGATTTTTCATTGTGCGAATTTCTTCGTGGAACACTTAGGGACCATATTTGGGGTTGATTTATAATTTTTACAGAATTTTCCGATGTGTTTTCTCTTATATGCTAATGGTACGTAAGTTTTATCTTTCCGATAAATGCGGAAATTATTTATTTTGATTTATTTCTTTTTTTTTAATCTCTAAATTTTCGGGGTGTTACATCCTCCCCCACTTAAGAAATTTGGTCCCCAAATTTACACATAATGGTATAGTTCGTACCTGAGAATAGTTTTGGGTGATTTTTCTTCATTCTTTCCTCCGTTTCCCAGGTAGCGTTGGTAACTCCGTCTCGACTCCATTGACCTTCACCATAGGTATGGTACGATTCCTGAGTCGTTGAATCTTCCGATCCAATAGTTTGATCGGCTTCTCTTCATAAGTCAGGTCCTCCCGAATCTCCAAGTCCTCATGGTTGATTACATGGTCGGCATTGAATAAGTACTTCCTCAGCAGGGATATGTGGAACACATTATGCACTTTCGCCAGCTGTGGAGGTAGTGCAAGTCTATACGCCACCTGACCAATCCTTTCCAGAATTTCAAATGGTCGATAAATCTGGAACTCAACTTTCCTTTGATCCCAAATCTTTGAATTCCCCATGAAGGTGAGACCTTCAAGAAAACATGTTCGCCAACCTGAAATTCTAGTTCTCTCCTTCTCTTGTCTACATAACTCTTATGCCTGGATTGTGCTATCTTTAGACGTTCCCTGACAATCTGAACCTTTCTGACAGTCGCCTCAATTAAGTCGGGTCCAACCCATTGGTTCTCCCCAACCTCTTCCCAACAAAGGGGTGATCTGCAACTCCTGCCATATAAGGCTTCAAACGGTGCCATCTTGATACTTGCCTGATAGCTGTTGTTATATGCAAACTCCATCAGGTACAACTGATCATCCCATCGACCTCTAAAATCTAGCACCAGAGCACGAAGCATATCCTCCACAATTTGATTGGTCCTTTCGGTTTGCCCCTCCCTCTGAGGATGGAAGGCAGTACTAAAGTTTAGTTTAGTACCCATTGCTGCTTGTAAACCCTTCCAGAAGTGTGAAGTAAATCTAGGGTCCTGATCCAATATTATGTTAGATGGAACCCCATGCAATCTAACTACTTCCTTAGCATATAGTGCAGCCAATACATCCACTAACCAGGTACTCTTAATCGGCAAGAAATAAGCCGACTTAGTCAATCGATCAACTATTACCCAAATTGCATCCATTCCACCTCTAGTCTTGGGCAATCCCATGATAAAGTCCATATCGATGCTATCCCACTTCCATTCCGGGATTTCTAGTGGTGCAGTCCACCAGCTCTACGGAAATGCTTGTCCTTGACTTTCATGCATGTTAAACAGTATGACACATGATCGGCCACATCCCTCTTCATGTTTGGCCACCAATACGACCTTTTTAAGTCTTGGTACATCTTTGTTGATCCCGGGTGGATCGTGTACTTGGACTGATGTGCTTCATTTAATAATCTCTTCTTGAGTTCTCCATGATCAGGGACACATGTTCTACCTCGGAATAGTAATCTTCCATCAACTGATAGAGAAAATTCAGGTCTTTGTTCTAGTTTCTCCCTGATCTCAACTAAGAATGGATCCTCTCCATGTTTCTCCTTGATTTCGGTCAGTAGATCGGATTGTATCTGGAGACTGGAAATCATTACTTGTTTTTCCTTCTTTCCTATGTCTAAGTTCAAGCTTGCAAATTGCTCCAGTAGCTTCCATTCGCCCAGCATCATACTAGCTAGCATAGCTCCTGGTTGTCTACTTAGAGCGTCTGCCACTACATTGGCTTTCCCAGGGTGATATTGAATGGAAAAGTCAAAGTCCATGAGGTATTCTAACCACCTTCTTTGTCTCATGTTAAGCTCCTTCTGTGAGAATAAGTATTTCAAACTCTTGTGGTCAGAGAAGACTTTAAATTGCTCACCATAGATATAATGCCTCCAAATCTTCAAGGCGAATACTACAGTTGCTAACTCAAGGTCATGAATCGGGTAGTTCACTTCGTGGATCTTCAACTGTCTTGAGGCATATGCTATTACTTTCCTTGTTGCATTAAGACACATCCCAGACCTGTTCCAGAAGCATCTGAATAAATTTCAAATCCTCCCCCTTCAGTGGGTAAGGCGAGGATAGGAGAAGTAGTCAGACACTTCTTCAAGTTGTTAAAGCTTTCTTCACATTCATCGGTCCACACAAACGGATTTTCCTTCCGGTTCAGCTTGGTTAATGGTACTGTAATCTTTGAGAAATCCTTTATAAACCTTCGATAATATCCTGCTAATCCAGAAAGCTCCTGATCTCTGTGACGCTTGTCGGTCTTTCCCATTTCAGCACAGCCTCAACCTTTGATGGATCAACAGCGATACCATCCCTAGTTACCACATGCCCTAAAAAGGATACCTCCTCAAGCCAGAATTCACATTTGCTTAGCTTGGCATATAGTTTATTCTCCCTTAAAATCTGCAATGCAATCCTCAATGCTCCTCATGTTCTTCCTTTGTCTTGGAATAGATCAATATATCATCTATGAATACCACCACAAATTTATCAAGATATGGGCGATAAATGCTATTCATCAACTGCATGAAAAATGCAGGGGCATTTGTTAGTCCAAAGGCATAACAATAAACTCATAATGCCCATACCTGCTTCGGAAGGCTGTCTTGTGAATGTCTTCTCCTTTGATCCTCAATTGGTGATAGCCGGATCTGAGATCTATTTTTGAGAAGTATTTAGCTCCAGATAATTGGTCAAACAACTCATCAATCCTTGGCAGAGGATATTTGTTCTTGATGGTTAACTGGTTTAGTTGCCTGTAGTCTATACACAGCCTCATCGACCCATCTTTCTTCTTGACAAAGAGGACAGGTGCACCCCATGGTGATGTGCTTGGTCGGATGAATCCCTTCTCTAACAGTTCCATCGGTTGCTCTTTTAATTCCTTCAGTTCTGCGGGGGACATTCTATATGGTGCCCTAGATACTAGTGCTGCTCCAGGGACCAATTTGATGGTAAAGTCGACCTCTGGCACAGGAGGAACTCCTGGAAAGTCTTCGAGAAAAACGTCAGCATACTCGCTGACAATATGGATGTCCTCAACTTTGACTTCCTTCTTTGCGATGACAATAGCAGCAAGAAAGGCCATACAACCTTTCCTCATCATCCTTTTGGCTTTTAGTGCAGAGATGAGGGACAATCTCCTGCAGTTTCTATCTCCTGTGAACACTAGTTTTGGGTAATGGCCAAAGGTTACCTGACTTCTCCTACAATTGATACTAGCCCCATGTTCAGACAACCAGTCTGCTCCCAATATCACATCATACCCCTCCATGTCCATGCATATTAAATTTGCAGGTAGGTTTTGGGTTTCAATCATCACTTTACTAGATGGCATATGGTTTGTAAGATTGGTGCCAGGACCAATCGGGGTTGACACAACTATTTCGGATTTCATTGGGACGGGTTTCACAGGTAGGGTATCAACAAATGTTTGAGATATAAAGGAAAGCGTAGCTCCCGTATCAAATAGAACATATGCGGGTCGGGAAAGAATAGTAAGTGTACCTTCCACGATACCTCCTTCTTCTGCAACTTCAGGTTCTTGAATAGCTTGCAAGCGGCCTTACCTCTTCTGTCCATTCGGATGCTTGTCCTGAGGGGCTTGTTCTTTCAGCATTGGGCAGTCCGAGATCCTATGGTCACGACTTCCACAGTGTAGGCATCTCCCTTACGCTCTCCAGCATTGTTCGGACCGGTGACTAGCCTTGTCACAATGTTTGCATTTTTCTACAGTTGCCACCATGATCTGCTTGCCTAACTCCTTCGGCTTCTTATCAGCTGATTCATTTACTCCACCACTGGGCCTTTTCTTTCCCATGGTTGGTTGATACCTTTCAGTAGTAGACACTTGCTCCCTTTTCACAGATTTTCCCTTAATTCTTTCGGCAGTCTCCATGGCATCTTCCAGTAACTGAGCCTTCTTTACCATATCAGCATAGGTTGGAATGTCCATTGGCGCCAGTTGAGTGATGAATTGGGGCCTCAAGCCATTCAGAAAGCGTTTCGCCTTCATTCTTTCTGTCCCAATCAAATGAACAACGTATCGGGACATACGAGAGAATTGGGCCTCATACTCAGCCACAGTGAGTCCTCTCTGCTTCAAAGCCGCAAATTCGGCTGCTTTCCGTTCCTGGACCCTCTCGGAAAAGTACTTGGTGTTGAATCGCTCAATGAACTGAGCTCATGTTAGTTGCTGGCCATTCAGTGTTGCTTCCACCAACTCCCACCATGCCCTGGCATCCTTTTCCAATTGGAAAGTCGCCACCAGTACTTTGTTCTGGTCCGTGCATTGCATGACCCTGAATATCCTTTCAATTTCCTTAACCCAGTGTTCAGCAACATCTGGGTCAGTACTCCCTTCAAACCTAGGCGGATCCATACTCCAGAAATTCCGATGGAGATCATCGGCTCCGCAGTTACCTCCACCCTGGGTGGCTTGTAGGATAGCCTGAGTCAAGTTCTGTATTGTTTGTTGCATGTTCCTAGCCTGGGCACGTTCAGCGGCCATTGAGGTAATAAGTACCTTCAGGATAATAATTATAGTCAGTCATCTAAATATATCACATGTGACTTCTATTACCATGGCTCTACCCAAGCTCACATTAGGTACGACAGATTTTTGACTTGGGTGATCTAGTTTCATTCTATATTCCTATTCCCTTGAACCCTAAAGTTCAGGCTCTATTACCAACTGTCACGCCCTGATATTTAGCAGTGAAATAAATACTGAGGTGTGTGAACGATACAAATAAGCGTATCACAGTTGAGTAACGCAGAGTCACAATTAAACATAACAACACATTTGAGACCATAATATTGTCATCCAAAGTACTCTTTATTCCATTTCAATTCACTAGTTACAACCTTACATCAATCGAGCCAATCAAAGGGCCCATTATTCAAATAAAAATATTTCACTATTACATTGACTACTCAAATAACTATTCCTAGACTATCAACTTCTCATGTGGCGGGTGCTCATCACTCTTGCCCTGCCCCATCAGACTCCTCTGGTTCCTCATCACTACCTGAAAAGGACAAGATGATAGGGTGAGCGAACTAGCTCAGTAGGATTTACATCTCAATATTGTGCGGGCACTAATATACATGATTAGCATTTTAAATAGGCAAGATATGCATATGAACATGATGACAATGCATGCTTTTCTAACAAGTTGAATAGCGGAATAGAACATATGTCATATCAAATCAAATATCGAATTGCATATACAATGGACAAGTCGTTCAAGAGTAGAATCATATCAAAAGGAATTGGCCATATTCATACAGATATCATGTATTCACATGAACAGACGTATCATATCAAACGTATCATATCATATCGTATCATATCGAATGAAGGCACATTCACAAAAATCTTGCGTATTCATTGTGCTATGCCAAGCACCAAAAGTCCATACTCTCGCGGTTAATAAGTACGTTGGGGCGCTCCTCTCCAGGACCAAACAGGGCCCCTATTGCACATGCATTAGTCAAATGGACCGAAGTCCCATATTGTGCCGAACAAACATATTCATCTCATGGCCACGGAATTTCAATAATAAGCTCAATGTAACAAGAACATGATCATCATAGAGTCAAGGTATGACAATAGCTCAAGAGAACAAATGGGCAGTATAACAACGTATCTTATGTTTCATAATTCATTAAGTCTTGACATGAGGATGACTAATGATAGATCGTATGCGGAACATGTGCTTTCTATCTCCAGGGTACTTCATGGTACAACCAGCTCGGCCTCTATGTAGGAAACCATAGAGAGTGGAGATTTACGGAGGTCTTAAGGAAAAGATCGCTAGTCTTGCCGATTCGGAATGACCGGTAGAGAGCTTTCAATTCCCCAAGAAGGGTGTGCCTAATCGTGCGGAGGTGTAAGTGACGAGTCACGAATCGTTCCTAACGTGTATGCAATTGACAAATAATTAATTGAAACATCGGAAAGCATATAACCATCGAAACTCATATGCAAATCATGATAGAAACTCAACTAACAAGTCCATACTAACATGTATTCATCCCCACATTCATGTCATAATCTTATCATATCAAATTGACAATAAGTAAGATCACAAGATAATCAAATGGACATAAGGTCAATCACAATTACACATTAGAATCATATTCATGTCATTAACATTTTTCAATGGGTTGATTGCTTTTAGGTCCATGCATACTAAATAACATCATGCACATGCTGACAGACCGAGAGACCAAACATACTGACTGACTAGCAGAAAAGAACTGTCTCGGGTCGGCCTATGAATGGCGTCCAACACAGTGGACGTTTTTCAAACACGGGTGTACAGGTAAACAGGCCAAAACATGCAAAAAAGTAAATCGTGTCGGCCTACATGGCCGCCTTTCAAGCTAAATCGCGTCCTGGTATAGCGGCGCGCTTACAGGAAATTCATTAAATATTAATCGGGCGGGAAAACTGCCTGAATCGCGTCCGAGGATCCCGCCGTGATTCAGACCTGCACAGACTCCCAGGCAAGCACGAAGTCTCATGCGCGGGTTGACTGGTCAGCAAGCTAATCGCGTCCGGCCACACGGCTGCGATTCAGAGGGCGCGGGAATCGCTTCGCCTGGAGCGGACGCTATTGCAAACGCTGCCCAAAAATGTTGGAAAACAGAGCAAACCTCTTACCATGCTCGTATCTCTCTATCTACTGATATTCAGACAAAATGTGCAACATGAACGATGAAGAGAACAACTAGTAGAAGAACTTTGATGTTGAGGGTTTGACCTAATTCGGTCTCAAATCTCATGAAACTATGGAGAACATAGAAGCCATGTGCAACCCAAAACGTAGTATCATGCAGTGACTCTCTTACCACGCTTATAACTCTCTAACTAATGACATATAGACAAAATGTTTAACATAAAAGATGAAGAGGACTACTAGTAACATAACTTTCATTATGGGGGTTTAGTCTAATTTGGTCTCAAATCACGTGCATAATAAGAAGAATGTAAAAATCCCTAACTGTGTGCGACTTAGGGAAAACGACTAATACTCCATGTATACTCCATGAAAATTAGGCAAATCAAGTGAAAATGAACCTAGACTCGAAGCTCTACAAGATGGTATTGGTTTTATTTAATCTTGGCCCGAGAACACCTACTTTATGAAGATCTAAGACTAGTCGATGTTCTGGATGCAGCAAAGGATGAAGGAGGATGAAGCTCGGTTCCCAGCCTTTCTCCTCCTCCTCTGAAGCCCTAGCCTGCCTCCAAACGACACCAACTCGTTGCCAAACCTTCCCCAAGAGTTTAGTGACGAGTTCTTATAGATTTAGGGTGTATTTACATGTCCTAATGAGACTAGGAAAGGGGGCTGCGAATTCTGCTTTCTACTTTCCAAAATCTGGGATTCTCTCACCCAAAGGAGGTAGCTACACCATGGGAAGGTGTCATAAAGGTTGGCCACGATTTGGCTTGCCATGCATGGCCATTACCGCTAATTTTAACCCTAATTTGCCCTCCCTAATCACTGCATAATTACATACACGAATTTCTGGATATTTTCTTGTCCCAATTTTTATCCTTGGGCCAAATGTGCTCCATTGGCCCAATCTAATTAATGGTTCATTAATACATGATGTTGGAAGTCTCTCCAACATGATTATTTAATTTATGGTCGGGTTATTTTTCCGCGTTAACAATTTTCTGACTTAGTTTCTAAATTCGGGTAATTTGTCACGTGTGACGTACACTCGGCCAATCGGATTTTTCATTGCACAAATTTCTTCGTGGAACACTTAGGGACCATATTTGGGGTTGATTTATAATTTTTACGAAATTTTTCGATGTGTTTTCTCTTGTATGCTAATGGTACGTAAGTTTTATCATTCCGATAAATGCGGAAATTATTTATTTTGATTTATTTCTATATTTTTTTAATCTCTAAATTTTCGGGGTGTTACAAAGCCTCACATCGATTGTGGTATCAATTGAAGTATATTGTTGCATTTTCTCTTGAATAACTAAAGATGCCATATGTGTAGGATGTCATGTGACTGGCATGTGTTACTTGGGGTACTTGGTACTCATGTATCCCCAAATCCTAGGTCACATGATTAGAGCTAGAAATATGCCCTTGTCCTTTGTAAAAAAGGGGGATCCAGAAGTGGCAACAAAACAAAGGAGTGTGGAAAGGAGCGAAAAAATGTAGGCCCAAGAAGTGGCAAGAACAGCGCCGCCAAGAAGAAAGGAGAGAAGGAAGGAGCAGAAGAAGAAGCAAAACCAGAAGAAGAAGAAGAAGAAGAAGCAGAAGGCAGATCAAGCAGAGGAAGCTCCAGATCTGTGATCTTCAAGAAGAGTCTTCAAGACGGATCAATTCAAGGAGAATTGATCCATTTCTATTATCTACACATCTCGTTCTTCTGATCTATTTGTTGTGTGTGGATGTGTGATGGTGTAGGTCACAACACTTTTTTGTTTGCGTGAATTTTTCACACAACTGTACTGAACCTTTCGTGTATGTGTTTGAGTCGTCGTGCTTAGGTGTGTGTTTGAGCCGTCGTGCTCAGGTGTGTGTTGGAGCCGTTGAGCTCTAGTGTGTGTGTATAGTTTGAGCCGTCGTGCTCAAGTGTGTGTGTGGTTTGAGCCGTCGAGCTCAGTGTGTATGTTGTACTCAGGTTTTGAGTAGTGTGGCCTCACTGTGTGAGGGGTGGACGTAGGAGTCGCTGGAGGTGATTTTCGAACCACCTAAAAATCTCTGGTGCATTGTGGTTTGACTTGTTGTTTAATCTTGATGCGCTAGATGATTGCATAGGGACTTTGATTTCACACTAGACACACACATTATTTATCTAACTGTCTCACACATCTACTACAACACCCGCACATCAGATCGGTGAGATTTTCTATCTGAATGGATCTATAATTTGAAGTAATTTTTAGATTACTTAAGCTTCCGCTGTGATTGGTGTTAGATCTATTCAACCCCCCCCCCCTTCTAGATCTATTCAACCTACATGTTCGATCCTACACTATCTGACCCAAATAGTAGGATAAATGCTAAGAAAAGGCTAGATAAATATGGAAATTTGGAGTTGGAGGAGAATTAGAGTTTGTATGAAGCAATAACAACACAAGACCCTTAAATAAACCCTCAAACCCCTCATGGCCAACCCTAATGTTCATCTGAGATCTCTTGGACGTGGGAAGGAGGCCAAAGAAGGAGGAATTAGTGGAGGAGAAGGCTTGGAAGGAGATCTCCCAAGGCGTTCTTCACGTTTATAACCCTAGAAGATCAACTCGTCCAAAGGTAGGCATTCTCACAAGCAAAACTAAATTAAACTCGTCTATAGTTTGTTCTTGATCTCAAGAATAAGAGCCCTCTCTTTTCCCCAATTTGTATCGTCCCTATTTTGTCAATTTCATCTTTAAAGTTTTGTTAAGAACATGTACCCGACCCATCATGTTCATCTTAAATCCAAGTTATGCTTGATCTCGTGCCATGAAACTTTTACTGTACATGTTACATGATGTCAGAAATCTATTGACATATTTTTCCCAATTTCTATCAAGTAATCTTTTCGAATTAAATCACTTTTCATCACTGTGTCATATTTTGAGTTCATCATGAAAGAACTTGTTCATAGCCTATTGATACCATGATAAGATCTTAATTACTTTTTACTGTTGATACTCCTACAAGTCTAGTTCCGTTTAAAACTAATTTCATAATTTTTCATCAAGTATACGATTTGATTTTAATTTTTAAAAGCCTCTGTGTCAAGCCATTGGACAACTGGACCGCAATCCAAGGAGCTTTATTTCCCTTTTGGGACTTGGGCAGGACCCCTGAAAATGCGACGGCCAGATCGGTCGCGTTCTCAATCGGGTCGTGACACAGCGTCACGTCGCGTTATTAACATGATGGTACCCTACATCGCATTCTTCCAGACGGACCCAGAACCCCCGTCGCATCACTATAGTCATCAATCAATCACCCATCAATTGCCTTAGTCGCGACTAGACAGCCTGTCACATTTTGATTCGGCCATCGATTGGTTACATCGATTCCCCTGAAAGCATCGGGCCTAACCGTCGTGACTGTGGACCGATTGCCATAAACGCGACCGGTCACCCCGTCGCCTTTCAGTTCCTCAATCGATTGCCTACTTCAATTCCCTTGAATGCATCAGACCTGACCGTCGCGATTATATACTGATTGCCTTAAACGCGACCTGTCACCCCGTCACCTTTCAGTTCCTCAATCGATTGCTTGCTTCGATTCTCTTGAACGCGACAAACCTAACCGTCACAATATGAACGCGATCGGTACTGACGTCGCAATTCCCTGTGTATTTTCAAAACCCTAATAATCAATTTAATCTTGCTAGTCCACGTTCTATAATCATGGTTAAACCCTTGTAATACTCTACGATGAACAGTAACATCATGTTAATCAACTTTCAATAATGTTCGCATGATTTTATTATTTAAAAGATATGTTCATGACTTTCATATGCTATCTTTGATTCTCTCTCACATGCACACACAAAACTTGAATTTTGCCATGAGACCTTATAGAAATCATCTCCATAATATATCTGGTGATTAAGTGCAAATATTCATGTTAATTTCTCTATTATTTTAATGGACTTGTCTTCGTTTTATTTCACTCGATTTGGATACCGTTATCACGCCCCTCTGCCTTTGAGTATTCAAGGTAAGACGAGCAAATATTTATATTCACGCTTTTCTTTGACTTGGATAGACTCTCCATTGAGAATACTCCTAACTGAACTAGGTAATCCTTATCAAGGCCTCCGTAAGACTTCTTGGCTTTGCGGACGTCCATTGCCGACGAGCAGATTCTACCATCAATACCCATGATACCCTAAGGGATCAGCATGATCCAACAGCCTTAGATTTCTCTCTTACTTTCAGATCATGCCAGACCTCTGGACAGTGTTTGTAGCATGGCCAGTGGACGGTTAGTGTATTTTTTCAGACTGACAGCTGTTGCCCAGTTGACGAGCCCAGAGGGGGGTGAATGGGTCTTTAAAATTAATCTAGAAGATACCTGTAACTAAAAACATTCACACAAACGTTCTTCGAAGTAGGTTAGTGACAGTTAGTTTAAATAACAAACACACAAAGAAGACAATCACACAACACAAGGTTTATCCTGGTTCGGACCTCCTTTCCTTAGGAGTCCTACGTCCAGTCCCTAAGCAACAACTCAGGATTTCACTAACTAGGGTACAGTCCCCCTAAGGACGCTACAACACCCAGCTCAGCTGGTCTTCCTTCACACCCGAAGGGAACAACACCCTGGATACCACACCAGGTCTTCCTTCACAACCGAAGGGAACAACACCCTGGATACCACACCAGGTCTTCCTTCACAACCGAAGGGAACAACACCCTGGATACCACCAGGTCTTCCTTCACAACCGAAGGGAACAACACCTGGATACCACCAGGTCTTCCTTCACAACCGAAGGGAACAACACAAAGAGAATGAATGAATTTCAAGCCCCTAGATCAAGCTTTTGACAAGCAAGGATCTGAAGCAACTAGAACTGAGAGCAAAGAGATTTAAACAAGGCACACTCTCAGAACTACACAGGCTCTCTCAAGATTTTCACAAACTAGTGGAGAGCAAAAGAGCAAAAGCTAAGTGGAATGAAGGTTCTTGGCTCTGGACTTTCTTCAGAAGAATTTGAATGCTTGAATGCGCGATCACTGTCTTTCTTCTGTTTTCTGACTTGAATTTATATCTTCAATTTGAAATGTAGACGTTGAAGTGTCCGTTGTCTCTCTTTTGAGTAGTCGTTAGACTGAATGACATCTGGAGTCTTGGAAGCTTCCAATCAACAGTCTTTTGATCACTTGAGCACGCAAAGAGATGAGATCTTCAGAAATATCCGTTGGCTTCTATTTGTTTAACGTTGTACCATGAAGCTAGTTCAGAGGTCTGCACAAATGTCAATCTCAAATAGCAGACAGCTAAGCTGTCTCTGATGTCAGTCAACGTCAGTAGCAATAGACATGAAAATAGTAATGCAAATAGCTTAAGTCTAAAGACGTAATCAGAGTAGGCACGATAAAGGATGATATGTCTGCATGCATGCAGAGATACGTTCAGATCTCATAAATGCAAAAGCGTCAGAGAGATGTCTACGTGGACTTTGACTAGTCAACGCTTTTAAGATGAATAAGATATCAAGATATGAAATCGATGACTATATGACTTATGAAATCGTTATGAGTCATAGCAAATCGTTATGTGACAGAAGATATATCATGAACACTTAATGAATCGTTGCACAAAGCAAATCGTTGTGTTTCTGAAGAAATCGATGTGAAATACTTAACAAATCATTATACAAAGCAAGTCGTTGTGAATTCTAAAGAAATCGTTATGAATACTTATCAAGTCGTTATGAACTCTAAAGAAATCGTTATGGTAACTTATGAAGTCGTTACAATAAGCAAGTCGTTGCGAGTTTAAAGAAGTCGTTACGGTAACTTATGAAATCGTTACAACAAGCAAGTCGTTGCGAGTTCTAAAGAAGTCGTTACGGTAACTTATGAAATCGTTACAGCAAGCAAGTCGTTACGCTTTCTAAAGAAATCGTTGCGATAACTTATAGAGTCGTTATGACAGGCAAGTCGTTACGAGTTTCTAAAGAAATCGTTACGGTAACTTATAGAGTCGTTGTGACGAGCAAGTCGTTACGGGCTCTAAAGAAATCGTTGCGACAACTTATAGAGTCCTTGCGACAGGCAAGTCGTTACGAGCTCTAAAGAAATCGTTACGGTAACTTATAGAGTCGTTGTGACGAGCAAGTCGTTACGGGCTCTAAAGAAATCGTTACGGTAACTTATAGAGTCGTTGTGACATCGACTTGTTTGAAACAACATGAATTTTCAGTCTTATAAGGAAATCGTTGCGATCACTTATAGAATCGTTACGACATCGATTTGTTTGAAACAACATGACTTTTCAGCCAGAAAGGAAATGTTATGATAATTCTATTGAAATCGATATGCTTATAAAGAAATCGTTATGGCCTTCAATAGAAGTCGATATGGACTTAGAGAAATATCATGTTGAAAAGATTAAGGCTTCAGAGAAGTAATGCATACCTTTATTGGCTTGTTTGACCTTGGTATTTTTCCTGTACTTAAGACTTATGAAATATTCATTAGATATAATTGATAAACTTTTGTTTGGTTTTGTTAATCATCAAAATATATATATATGTAATTAATTAAAATTACATGGGGACAGACTGGTCATCAATCTCCCCCTTTTTGGTGATGACAAAACTGAACAATAAGCATGTCTGAAAAAATGCATATAGATGTTTCAGACATAAGTTTTTCTCCCCCTTTTTGTCATTAAGCAAAAAGACAATCTTCGACAAAGAAAGAAGAGAGAAAGAGAACAGGAGTATACAAAGAAGGTCATTTCATTAACTTTGTGGAGGTACTGGTAAATAGAAGGCAGGAGACAGAAGAGAGGCAAAATGGGAGATGGTTTCCCATGCCTGTGCTTCCTGCTCTTCAAAAAGAGTTTTGAAGACTCCAAAGGATACAGAGTAGGATGGTCCCATGGTGGAAGCCATCCTTTTGAGATGAAGATCTAGGTGCTGATAGAGAAGATCAGCATATGCATTCTTGTCCATGTTCATCTTGAGAAATCGACGAGTCCCAAAGCTGGCACAGGTGAGGAATTGGTCCATGGTGACAGGATAGTGGTTGTGGTTATCTCTGAGAGCTTTGTGCATAGCCACATACACTTTGTATCTTTCCTCCCAGACCTTGAAGGGGTCATCAACAAGATGAATGGAGTTCATATCTAGGAAAGTAGCTGGAGAAATGGCTGGTTTGCCTTCTCTGGCCTGAACTTCATTGATTTCAAATAGTTGCTGAGCTGACAGGGGGTAGAACTTGGACCATTCAGAAGATGTCAGCCTTTCACATTCAGACAGAATAGGGGCTAGAACTTCAGCACTTACATGCCCCTGGTGATATTCCCTAAACAGGAATCTAGGAAAAGCAACCAGGCAGCCTTTCTGTACTTTAATTCTGCCCATTACTCTGGCAAAACGTTCAAAGATGATGGATCCTACAGAGGACTCCATAACTAGAAAGTGAATTTGAGGAAGGGCTATCTCTTCAGGTACTTGGAGGGTAGCAAAATCTACCTGAACATCTGAAGTTTGAGAGATATCCGGAGTCAGAGCTGAAATGGCCCTTTTGAACTGACTGAGCTGAACCTCTGGAAGTCTATGAATATATCTGTAGTTGTTGAATAGCATGAGGTGCCTGATCATTTTGATTTCCTTTTGAATATAGGGTGCCCAAAGTTCCCTATGATAGATCCTGAACCACTCTGATAAGGTCAGGGAGTGGTCCCTTGGAGGGAATCTAGCAGATTTGGCAAGAATGAATTTCTTTAGGAGATCCTTGTGACCTTTGCCCCACTGCTCTTCAGTTTTGGAGTGGGCAAGAGAGAAGATTTTGGATTTTTCGGATTTCGAAAGAGAAGTGTAGGGTAGAATGGTGTTCAAATGATCTGTGAGATCAAGAAAGGAAGGTTAATGATGGTTGCAAAAACAACCTTTGAGAGATATTCTCTGTACAGTGAGGGATGTTTGTTGTCCACTGTGAGAGAAAACCACAAAGGTGGGTATTTGGGTTCAGAGGAAGGGAGGAAGTAGAAGTAAGCTTCCTCTTCTTGGGGGCAGGACTAGAAGGGTCTGCCCTATGAACATGTTCCCCAACCTTCAACACAGACCTGAGGATCCCTTCCTCAAACTCATCCTTTATTTGTTCCATAAAGGGAGAGTTAAGTTGGGCTCTTTCAGGTATGATAGTGATGAAAGAGGGTGGAGGAGTAGGATGAAGAAAAGAGTGGGAAGTAGTAGGGAGGTCATCAACTGGTCCAAGGGAGGGACCAGAGGAGGAGGAGGATGCTCCAGCTGAGGATGCTGGAGGGGCCTCATGTATAGGAGAAGGAGAAGGAATGGAAGTAGAGGAGGCAGGAGATGAGGTGGACTGAAATGGTGTAGGAGAAGAAATTGGTCTAGATTGAGGCTTCTTGAATGTTTGAGGAGCAGGAGGTGCTGTAGGAGCTGAGGGTGGAGTTGGAGGAATAGGTGTGTGAGAGGGAGAAGAGGGAGCTGGGGGCTTGGGTGCCAAGAACTCTTCTGCCTCTATCTGCACAGACTCACTCTCCAATGGCCCTGATGGCCCTGACCCTTGCTCAGATGGCCCTGGAGGCCCTTCAACCTGATCAGCTGGCCCTGTTGGCCCTACCTCTTCTGGTGCTGCTGCTGCTTCTGGTGCTGCTGCTGCTTCTGGTGTTGCTGCTGCTGTGGTGCTGGCCCTGATGGCCCAGACACATTTTCTCCAGGCTCCTGAGCTTCTGGAGGAGGAGGAGCTTGAACTCCAACTGCCTTGATAATATCCGAGAGCATGCCTTTCATGCTACTCATTTCTTTATTAAACCATTTCATAGCATTTCTGATTTGTCCCAATTCTTTGTTGGCTGAAGCTTGGCTCAGAAATATAGAATTTACATCTGACTGGAGAGTACATAATAGCTCACCTTGCACATTCAGCCTTTCAATCACTGGCTTCAAATTTATGACAATTTTCTGCTTGACCTGCCTCTCAAAAGGTGTATCAGCCAGGAGAGGAACTTCAGAGGCAACTTCTTTTCCTTTCTTCTTGCCTTCTTTTGCTGGAGGAGGTTGATCATCATCTGAGCTCGAAGAGCTTGCAATCTCTCCTTCTCTGTCATCCAAATTTTGAGAATCTCTATGCCTTTCCTCCTGACCATCAACAACTGGAGTTGTTTCTGCTGAACCTTCTTTTGATAGCTCCCCCTCAATAGGAGCATCTTCTTATTTGATACTTGCTCCCCCTGAATGGGAGCATCTTCCATCACAGAGTCACCCTGAGCAGCTGGGTGCTCTACCTCTACTTGGACATCTTCCATTGGTTCATCAATGTGGCCTGATGCCACAGCCTCTTCTGCAACTCTGCCACTGGTTTTGGAGCACTAGAGGTGAAAGGAATCGAATCGATAATGTCTGAAAGAATAGATGCAACGACAGTTGAGGGTAGTGGGTCCTCAACTGGAAAAATGTCCTCTGGGAGAATATCCTCAATTCTCCTTTCTGCAAAATTTACAGCTAATTCTTCTGGAAATTCTGAAGCTGGTGCTGATATCCTTTCTTCTTCCACTGCAATTTCAGACTGAACTTCTGCTAAAGAGGGGCCTGATGATTCTGCTGCTCCAACTGCTGGAGCTGAAACTGACTCCACTGGCAATTCTGGAATCATATCTGCTGATCCCATCTCCTGATGAACAACTGAGGTGTCGTCAATGATGGCTTCGCCTTCAGCAACTGAAGCCTTGAACCAGACACCATTTTCCACAGAGAAGCCACTCTTCTTCAGGTTCCTGGACCTGATTGCTTGGCCCATTTTCTCTACAACTGCCCCAGAAAGATCAACACCGAAGTGTTTGAAGATCTTGGTAAGTAGGTGGGCATAGGGCAGGGACACATTTAACTTGCTCTTGGTGTCCCAAATCTGATCTCTGGCAAATTTCATTCTTTCCATCATCACTGCGGCCATATTTATCTCCTTATTTTGAATGGCCCAGTACATCATGTCTGAGTCGGCCTTTGTGCAAGATGAAAATGTTGCACTTCTGGGAACTAAGATTTGACAAACAATAAAATGAAGGAGGCGGTTGAAAGCAGTTAGTTGATTTATATCCAGCTTGCCATCCCTTAGCTTGAAGCCCGGTCCTACAATTCCCAAACCTTTCACTTGGGCGTCCACAGTGTGAACCCCACTAAATCCGGAAGTCTTCACATCAAACAGCATCTTCAGCAACTCAGAGTCTATTCTAATCATGGTTCCCTTCACTGAAGAAACTAGGGACCCATCTTCCTCTGTTCTCATACAACGAAGAAAGCTTTTACCAGGTCCGGATAACTGACCTCTGAAAAGGTGGTGACTCCCGTCCACTGCATCTGATTGATCAAGTCTACCACGCTGCTCATTCCATTTTTCCTCAGATTAGCAACATCGACTTCTTTATTGCCACAGAGCTTCGTCTTCACAAAGGTAAACCTCTCCTGCTGCTCAGGAGTGAGAAACTCGGCGCTGTAGCCACCCAAACTGCCGGCGATGACTGGTGCGGCCATGGATTCAGGTGGGAAAGTCTCTGGAGGGTTGAAACGGAAGGAGAAGAGAAGGAATCCTCAAGAAATTTTGCGGGAAGGAGGAGGAAGGTTCAAATTTGCAGAGGGTTGAGATATGAGTTGTTAGGGCATCGGCTCATGCGACAGGATGAAAAGGGGAAAAGGTAGACGATGAGATACGAATCGTTCTGTCATTGATTTTATGAATAAATTAATGCGATGTGGAAAGTGAGGCGCCAAAAGGCGGTGGAAAACGACAAAAGGTGTTGACTATTCAAACCGACTTCAATGAGAGAGCGGTTACAAAGGATAATTTGAATTTCTTTTGCTTAACGCCATGGAGGGAAAAATTACTTAATTCTGAAATTTAATGTGCCATTTGTAAGCAAACTTTTATCACAAATTGCACATGCCTAATTCCCTTCTAAGAGATGTGAATCTCTCTTCAGGTAAGGCTTTTGTGAAAATGTCTGCTAATTGGCCATTTGTATCAATAAAGGATATTTCAATATTTCCATTTGCAACATGATCACGAATAAAATGATATCTAACCTCAATATGTTTGGTCCTTGAGTGCTGAACTGGATTCTTGGTGAGATTAATGGCACTGGTGTTGTCACACAGCAGTGGGATGGATTTGATGTTTAATCCGAAATCTTCAAGTTGTTGCTTTATCCATAAGAGTTGTGTACAGCAATTTCCAGCAGCTACGTACTCAGCTTCAGCAGTAGATAGTGCTACTGAATTTTGTTTCTTTGAAGACCAAGATATTAAACATCCTGCAAGAAATTGACAACCACCACTGGTGCTTTTTCTATCTAATTTGCATCCAGCATAGTCAGCATCAGAGTAACCTACTAAGTTAATTTCACAATGTTTTGGATACCATAGACCTAAGTCATGAGATCTTGCTAAATATCTAAATATTCTTTTCACAGAAATTAAATGTGATTCTTTAGGATCTGCCTGATATCTAGCACACATGCATACACTAAATAAAATATCAGGTCTACTAGCTGTTAAATAAAGGAGTGAACCTATCATACCTCTGTAGATCTTTTGATCTACTTTCTTACCATCTTTGTCACTGTCCATTCTTGTTGATGTACTCATTGGTGTTGACAGTGGCTTGGTATTTTCGAATCTAAATTTCTTTAAGAGTTCTTTTGTGTACTTTGCTTGACAGATGTGAGTTCCTTCCTTTCCTTGTTTGATTTGTAGTCCAAGGAAGTAATTAAGTTCTCTCATCATGCTCATTTCCCTGCATCAACTTTTCAAAGTACTTGCAAAGGGATTCATCAGTAGAACCAAAGATAATATCATCTACATAAATTTGGACTAATAGAATGTGTTTGACCTTTGACTTTATGAAAAGAGTACTATCTACTTGACCTCTACTGAAACCATGGTTTAAAAGAAAAGAACTAAGCCTTTCATACCAGGCTCTAGGTGCTTGCTTTAAACCATATAATGCCTTGTGAAGTTTGAAAACATGATTAGGAAATTCTGTGTCATCAAAACCCGGGGTTGTTCCACATAAACTTCCTCTTTTATAAAACCATTTAAAAATGCGGATTTAACATCCATTTGAAATAGTGTTAAATTCAAAGCAGATGCATATGCAAGTAATATTCTAATGGCCTCAAGTCTAGCTACAGGTGCATAGGTTTCATCGAAATCTATGCCTTCCTCTTGAGAATAGCCTTGAGCTACCAATCTGGCCTTGTTTCTTAAGATTGCACCAGTTTCATCCAGTTTATTTCTGAACACCCATTTGGTGCCAATGACTGGATGGTCTGATGGTCTAGGAACAAGTGACCATACTTGGTTTCTCTTGAATTGATTTAATTCATCTTGCATGGCTACTATCCAAGATTCATCAGAAAGAGCTTCATTGACTGTCCTAGGCTCTATTTGAGAAACAAAAGCTAGGTAATCACAAGGAATAACATTACCTCTTGTTCTTACCCCTATGGATGGATCACCAATAATATTCTCAAGTGGGTGATCTTTCTTGTATCTCCACTCCTTTGGAAGATTTTCATGAGTAACTTCTTCTTGTTGCAATTCTTCCAGAGGTGGATCATCCTTGTCCTCAATTGATGTATCTTTTAGTTTCTTGGACAGTTCATCTGCATCATCATTGTCACTATCTACTTCCTTTCTCAAGGAAGGGTTAGTTTCATCAAAAATAATATGTACAGACTGTTCAATCAATAAAGTACGTTTGTTAAATACTCTATAGCCTTTGGGTTTAGAGGTGTACCCCATAAAGATGCCTTCATCTGATTTGGCATCCAACTTACCAATGTCCCTTTTTCCATTGTTGTGAATGAAGCAAGGACATCCAAAAGTCCTGAAGTGGCTGATCTTTGGCTTCTTCCCTTTGAATAGTTCATATGCAGTCTTCTTCAGGATTGGCCTGATCATTACTCGGTTGATAATGTAGCTTGCTGTGTTGACTGCTTCAGCCCAAAAGTATCTTGGCAGATCATATTCTGAGAGCATAGTTCTTGCCATATCCAATAGGGTTCTGTTCTTCCTCTCAGCAATACCATTTTGTTGTGGTGTCCTTGGTGCTGAGAAATTATGCTCAATTCCCTGATCATCACAGAATCTAGCAAACTTTTCATTTGAAATTCACCACCATGATCTGATCGGATAGACACAATGCTGAACTTCTGATCTTTCTGAACTTTCTTACTGAAGCTGACAAAGTTTTCAAAAGTGTCATCTTTATGCTCTAGGAATGATACCCATGTGAATCTTGAGTAGTCATCAACTATGACAAATCCAAAATTCTTTCCTCCAAGACTGGCAGTCCTCATTGGCCCAAATAGATCCATATGAAGGAGCTCTAAGGGTTTTGAGGTGGTCACCACCGTCTTTGACTTGAAGGAGCCTTTGGTGTGCTTTCCCTTAGCACAAGGTTTACATACACCATCCAATTTTGTACTAACCTTAGGTAGACCTTCCACAAGATTCTTTTTCAGCAGTTTTCTCATGCCATCTATGCTGCAATGTCCTAGTCGTCTGTGCCATAATTCAGTAGATTTATCTTTATTTGCTGCCAGACAAACATTCTGAACCTTGAGTTCTTCAAGATAGAGCACATAAAAATTCTTTTCTCTATTAGCTTCAAAGATGACTGCTCCATCCTTCAGTATGTTGCACTTTGACTCTTGAAACTTGATCTGATGGCCTCTGTCACACAGCTGGCTAATGCTAATGAGATTGTGCTTCAATTCCTTGACTAATAACGCATCTTCTATGACTGTTTTTCCTTTGCTATTCACAGAGCCACTGCCTATCACGGTTCCTTTCCCATTATCTCCATAAGTAACTATTCCTTCTTCAGCTTGGAGATGAGAGAATAACTTCTGGTTTCCTGACATGTGCCTTGAGCACCCGCTATCCAAATACCATTTGGATGCTCGAGAGATGTCCTGAAATAAAAACATCAAGTTTTAGGTACCCAAATTCTTTTGGGTCCTGATGGGTTAGTATCATTTATTTTGCCTTTTATTATCCATTTCTTATGTCTTGTTGGGCATGTCGTTATGATATGTCCTAACTTGTTGCAGTGACTACAGCAGGATAATTTGGTTACTTTTTCTATATATCTGAAATCAGCTTTGTATGATGTATCTTGTTCAGGTACAAATTTTGGTGTTGGATATGTTTTAGGATAAATTATGGTTTCTTCATTATCTGGGGGTGTATATCCTAATCCATTTTTCTTCTTACCTGATCTTCTAGCACCTTTTAATATGAGGGAGTTTTTACCATTAGTGAATTTTTCTAATGTGCTAGATAACTGTATATTTTCTTCTGTTAGTGTTTTGATTTCAGTTTTCAGTTCATCTGAACTTACTTGTTTCTCTAATTTAGTTATTTGTTCATTCTTAGCTTTTAGGTCTTCACATAACAGTTCATTTCTTCTTTTAAGTTCAGTTATTTGACTTTCTAATTGTTCATTTTTGATTTTAGATCTGAGTTTGTATTTTCTATACAGACTATGTTTTTCTTGCTTACTTTTAATAATTTGGTTACTTCTTTATATTTTTCATATAGTTCGTTGAAAGCCTCTTCTAAACTATCAGAATTTGAATCATTGCATGAATCAAAAGAGGAGTCAGAAGTTACCTTATCTTCAGTATTTGCCATGAAGGCCAAGTTGGCCTTTTCTTCATCACTGCAGGAACTTGACTCACTGTCTGAGTCACTACTGTTTTCCCATGCTGCTGCCATCGCCTTCTTCTTGTACTTTCTGAACTTCTTGGAACTGTCCTTCTTCCTGAACTCCGGCTTCTTTAACTTTGGACACTCAGTTTTAATGTGTCCTGGCTTCTTACATCATAGCAGATGGGTTCTCCTTTCTTTATTTCTTTTCCATCTAGCTTCTTGAATTCCTTATTCCTTTTGAAGTGCCTTCTACCAGATTGGAATTTCTTCTTCTTAGCCAAAATTCGCTGTAATTTTCTAGATAGCATAGCTTCCTCATTCTCGCTGTCTGCATCACTTTCACTTTCAGCTGAACTTGCTTCTGGTGAATCTTCTTCAGCTTTTAAGGCGTTGGAGTGCTTCTTTCTGCTAGAGGACTCTCCTAGCCTTTCCATGTTGATCTCATGGGCCATGAGGGACCCAATGAGCTTTTCTACAGACATTCTCTTCAGGTCATTAGCTTCTTCTATTGCTGTGACCTTTGGGGTCCATGAGGACGGTAAGGATCTAAGTATCTTCCTCACCATGTCTCCCATCTCATAGGTTTTCCCCAGACTAGCTAGTCCATTTGTGATGTCAGTGAACCGGCTGAACATTTGAGTTATGGACTCACTTGACTGCATCTGAAATCTTTCATATTGAGTGACAAGAATGTCGATTCTTGTTTCCTTTACTTTGTCTGTGCCTTCATAAGTAATCCTGAGCTTTTCCCACATTTCCATTGAGGATTTGCAGGCTGAAACTCTGTTGAATTCCTTCTTACTTAGAGCACAGCATAGGATGCTCTTTGCTTTGCAATTCAGGGAAATCTTCTTCCTGTCATCATCTGTCCATTGTGCTTTCTCATTTGTGACTAACAGATCACCTTCTTCTACTATGGACCAAATTTGATAGTCGTGCCCTTGTAGAAAGTATTCCATTCTGGTCTTCCAGTAAGGATAATCTTCACCATCGAAGAGAGGGGGTCGGTTGATAGACTGACCTTCAAAGTTACCTTGGGCTGCCATGGATCATTACTCTTCAGATCGTTGGATCATTTCTTTGTCGAAGAGACTCGCTCTGATACCACTTGTTGCCCAGTTGACGAGCCCAGAGGGGGGTGAATGGGTCTTTAAAATTAATCTAGAAGATACCTGTAACTAAAAACATTCACACAAACGTTCTTCGAAGTAGGTTAGTGACAGTTAGTTTAAATAACAAACACACAAAGAAGACAATCACACAACACAAGGTTTATCCTGGTTCGGACCTCCTTTCCTTAGGAGTCCTACGTCCAGTCCCTGAGCAACAACTCAGGATTTCACTAACTAGGGTACAGTCCCCCTAAGGACGCTACAACACCCAGCTCAGCTGGTCTTCCTTCACACCCGAAGGGAACAACACCCTGGATACCACACCAGGTCTTCCTTCACAACCGAAGGGAACAACACCCTGGATACCACACCAGGTCTTCCTTCACAACCGAAGGGAACAACACCCTGGATACCACCAGGTCTTCCTTCACAACCGAAGGGAACAACACCCTGGATACCACCAGGTCTTCCTTCACAACCGAAGGGAACAACACAAAGAGAATGAATGAATTCAAGCCCCTAGATCAAGCTTTTGACAAGCAAGGATCTGAAGCAACTAGAACTGAGAGCAAAGAGATTTAAACAAGGCACACTCTCAGAACTACACAGGCTCTCTCAAGATTTTCACAAACTAGTGGAGAGCAAAAGAGCAAAAGCTAAGTGGAATGAAGGTTCTTGGCTCTGGACTTTCTTCAGAAGAATTTGAATGCTTGAATGCGCGATCTCTGTCTTTCTTCTGTTCTTCTGACTTGAATTTATATCTTCAATTTGAAATGTAGACGTTGAAGTGTCCGTTGTCTCTCTTTTGAGTAGTCGTTAGACTGAATGACATCTGGAGTCTTGGAAGCTTCCAGTCAACAGTCTTTTGATCACTTGAGCACGCAAAGAGATGAGATCTTCAGAAATATCCGTTGGCTTCTATTTGTTTAACGTTGTACCATGAAGCTAGTTCAGAGGTCTGCACAAATGTCAATCTCAAATAGCAGACAGCTAAGCTGTCTCTGATGTCAGTCAACGTCAGTAGCAATAGACATGAAAATAGTAATGCAAAATAGCTTAAGTCTAAAAGACGTAATCAGAGTAGGCACGATAAAGGATGATATGGTCTGCATGCATGCAGAGATACGTTCAGATCTCATAAATGCAAAAGCGTCAGAGAGATGTCTACGTGGACTTTGACTAGTCAACGCTTTTAAGATGAATAAGATATCAAGATATGAAATCGATGACTATATGACTTATGAAATCGTTATGAGTCATAGCAAATCGTTATGTGACAGAAGATATATCATGAACACTTAATGAATCGTTGCACAAAGCAAATCGTTGTGTTTCTGAAGAAATCGATGTGAAATACTTAACAAATCATTATACAAAGCAAGTCGTTGTGAATTCTAAAGAAATCGTTATGAATACTTATCAAGTCGTTATGAACTCTAAAGAAATCGTTATGGTAACTTATGAAGTCGTTACAATAAGCAAGTCGTTGCGAGTTCTAAAGAAGTCATTACGGTAACTTATGAAATCGTTGCAACAAGCAAATCGTTGCGAGTTCTAAAGAAGTCGTTACGGTAACTTATGAAATCGTTACAGCAAGCAAGTCGTTACGCTTTCTAAAGAAATCGTTGCGATAACTTATAGAGTCGTTATGACAAGCAAGTCGTTACGAGTTTCTAAAGAAATCGTTACGGTAACTTATAGAGTCGTTGTGACGAGCAAGTCGTTACGGGCTCTAAAGAAATCGTTGCGACAACTTATAGAGTCGTTGCGACAAGCAAGTCGTTACGAGCTCTAAAGAAATCGTTACGGTAACTTATAGAGTCGTTCTGACGAGCAAGTCGTTACGGGCTCTGAAGAAATCGTTACGGTAACTTATAGAGTCGTTGTGACATCGACTTGTTTGAAACAACATGACTTTTCAGTCTTATAAGGAAATCGTTGTGATCACTTATAGAATCGTTACGGCATCGATTTGTTTGAAACAACATGACTTTTCAGCCATAAAGGAAATCGTTATGATAATTCTATTGAAATTGATATGCTTATAAAGAAATCGTTATGGCCTTCAATAGAAGTCGATATGGACTTAGAGAAATATCATGTTGAAAAGATTAAGGCTTCAGAGAAGTAATGCATACCTTTATTGGCTTGTTTGACCTTGGTATTTTTCCTGTACTTAAGACTTATGAAATATTCATTAGATATAATTGATAAACTTTTGTTTGGTTTTGTTAATCATCAAAATATATATATATATGTAATTAATTAAAATTACATGGGGACAGACTGGTCATCAACAGCACCAATCATGTGTGTTTTGCAACTATTACTATCGCTTATTTTAACATTGTTTTACGTGAATTGACCAATAGTTTTCATCTATTCATGTTCTATCTACACTCTCGTCTATTCTTCAATTACTCTCATCTATTCTTGGTACTCTATTTGGGCATCTATTGATTGTCTAAGAACAAACATAACCAATGTCAGGCAACATTATAAAGGGCCCGATCTGATCTTGGGAGGTGCGTCCGAAAGTGCCATTTCAATGATCAGGATGTTCGACATACATCCAAGTTTCAAACTATCTAGATTAATCTAAGATAATCAAACAAAGTGCTATACTCTCTCGATTGATGAAAGTCAATCAAAGTGCTATCTTGACTAGTGTGCTATCGTGCTATCTCGTGATATGGCCAATTTCTTTCTTCTTTCTATACATGTTTCATACTGCTTGCTTGACATTGAGTTTTACTTGATATCGACTTGCTCGACTTTATTTGACTCTCTATCATTAGTTACTCTGCTTCTTAATGTATTAATCATTTAAAGCGTGCTTAGCTCATGAGATTTAAGTCTTACTGAGTATTATCGCTCACCCTGCGTTATTTGTTATTGTGTCTCAGGTAAGTCGGATGATAACGTTACACCCACCAATGAGAAAGGACCAGAGTGATGTGCGACTTGGCGTCATAGTGACGGAATTACCCTAATATAATAGAGTCTAGTTAGGTATTTGCTTAAATTTTATTTCCAATGTAATGATGTCATCGAGCCCTAGGTATTCGCTCTGAATTAGTGGTTTTATTAGTCTTTATGAATTATAAATAAAATGAAGAGTTTATTACAAGTATTGTTAATTAGTTACTCTGAATCACTCGATTGTTCGTGCAATATATGCTACTATGTACTTTGCTCACGTCTCTCTGATTTATTCTGCTACTAAATTAGCGGGGCGTGATAGTTGGTATCAGAATCTAGGATGTCTCCATTAGACCTCTTAAGTCTAGGATGTTCTAGGACGGACTGCCATGACACATGTCTAAGCCAACTACCATACCTAAGTAAGGATTGGGTAGAACCATGGTTAAGATCTAAGTATATATATATATATATATATATATATATATATATATATATTCATACACGTATCGTCTTAATGTTACTTTAGTATCCTAATGCCAACCTTTTTCTAGGACTCTTAATGGATGCCAAGCATACGCCACTGCCAATGAAATGAGATCAACTCAAAAGTTAGTTCTGGCATGTCAACAAGCTGCCCAACTGCTAGAAAGAGCTTTGGAGATGACCAAAAAGATTAGAAAAGTGACTAATAAGAATGGGAAAAGAAGACACCACCATGGCAAGAAGGCAAACCAGTAAAAGAAACATAACAATGAGTTTTTCAAGATCATCTACCATCATTGTAGTAAGTCGGGTCATTAGACCAAAGAATGTTGGCGTAAAGCTGGTGCATGTCTATGTTGTGGCAATTTGGGGCATAAGATGCGAGACTGACCTCTTCTAAAGGAATCACTCATTAGCACAAAGGATCTCAACTCTATGACAAAAGAGAAGTGACCAAACGGTAGTAAGAGTAAAAAAAAAATGGCAGGCGTTTAGCTCTTGGTCACAAAGATCGATGCAAGCACTGCAATAAGGCAAGCCATATGTCGAAGGATTGCTGAAAAAATCAAGGAAAATACTTTCGATGTGGCAGCTTAGACCATGAGATTGAAAAGTGCCCACAGATGGAGGACAAATGTCACGAAGAATCGAAACACACTTGAGGCTTTGGCACAACCCACCCCTAAAAGATGAAGTAGGAACTGTGGAAGGTAACTCTAAACTCATCTTGATTAACACCTTTTAGCATAGAATGATGATTCATATTTAACCGAAAGAGTCATGGAATTTGAGGACCAAATTCTTTTTAAGAGAGGGAGGATGTAATACCACAGAACTTTAAAAAATAAAATAAATCAATATATATATAATAATAAATAATATATTAGATCGAAATAGAAGTTAAAAGTAATGGAATAATAAGAATACTATTGAATTGACAATACCCATTAATTTCCAAAAGAAAATTTATAAATTAAAACTCATTAAGCAAAAATAAGTGATGGACTTTAATAATTAGGTTCATATAAGAGTTACTGGGCCAAAATAAGAGTTTTTAAAGATATAGTAAAAAATACTATAAAATTCATAACTCCATTATTTTCTAACTAAAATAGGGGCAATCTCCATAAATTAAAACTCAATAATCCAAAAACAAGTTATAGGTTTTACTTATGGTCCATGGGATAGATATTGGGCCAAAAATAAGAGTCTAATTGATGGATTAGAGATAAATAAGTCAAAATTCTTAACTAAATTATTGGAAAATTAAAAATAGTCAAGTTAATCACTAATGTGACTCATATATATCTAGAAAAAGAGTCCTAACCCTACCCTAACTATGTCACGACCTGACATTTAATATATCTATAAATGTTGTAACGTGAGTAAATAGAAAATCAAGAGTAAAATTTGAACTTTTCGAGCAGAAATTGCTCAGAGGCTTCACTAAATAAAAATTGATTAACTGTCATCCTTTAAGTATTACATGATTCTAAAATTACAACTCAAAGGCAGACGCCGCAAAGGTTGATCTCTCACCACACAAATCTCGATGTCCCGTCTTCTAGAGCTGCCGATTACTTAGGAAAAAGTAGGTATGAATAATCTTGCCCAGTAGGATTTATCCTCCAAAATCAAGGAATATAAAAGTTTACATGAGTCAAAGATAATTGTGGTACAAGAATGTGATAAATACTGAGTACAAGTAACGGAGAAGGTACAAGTCAGATCATAGATGAAGTGGAACATGATTATCAAATAGTGACAAGAATAAAATAATATGCCAATGAATGACATATAGTGACCATTAATGAAATAACAAAGCATGAGCATAAGAACAATAGTTCAGGAGAAAATAGTAAAAGTGTATGTGTAGAGATGCCATGTCCATTCTTCAAGCAAGCAATAAACATTCATGTCTCAATAAAAATCTTGGAAATGTCGACCATTTTAAAATATAGTGGTGTCATGCCAAACATCCCGTGGATCCATACCGCTCTGTGCAGATTAAACGAATTCGAGTGCTCCTCCCGAGACTGGATCTACCCCATTTGTAATAGCATTAGTCCATGAGAGTCCGAAGACCCAAAAATACGTCATCCCATTTCCATTTCTGATAAACATACATACATGGTACTTGGGCACTCATCAGGAGTAAAACAATATCACAGGAAGCAGGGTTCTAGGAGTTAATGCTCAAAGATATCCAAAAGGTATAAGAATAATTTATGATGTCCAAGATTAATCCAAAGGTGGATGTAGATGATGAATAAATGATTCATCTCAGTGGTATAATAGTTTAGAATCCAAGAAAATAGGAAAAGTAACTTGTTTGGACAATATAAGAATGTGTCAACTTTGATTGAGGAAGAAATGGTTCTATTTGACAACATAATCTAGTGGTTGTCGACAGCCACTAGTTGGTTATCGACAACTACTGGTCCTTCCAGAACTGCATTCTGGAATCTGGCCTTAAGCTGTCGACAGCTAACTGGTGTTTGTCGACAGATGACTGGTGCTTGTCGACAACCCTGACAAAAACACAGGTCTGGTTAACTCCGACTTCATGGAAGTCGAAGTATCACTAACTCTGACTTCTTGAAAGTCGAAGTCTGGCTAACTCCTGATGACCAAACTGTCCCCATAATAAATAATTCATTTATTTATATATTAATTTTGATGATTAACAAAATAGTACTAATGGATTACTTGAGCCTTGAGAACAGGAAATAAAAGAAAAATGAAAGTTCAAAACAATCAGGTAAGTCTCATCTCTCATTCTATCCAAGTCTTTGTATCGACTTCTTTGATAAGCAGAACGATTTCCTCTTTGACCGACAACTCAAAACAAATCGATATCGTAACGATTTCTTTAGAACTCACAACGACTCTCTAGTCGCAACGATTTCTTTAGACCTCGTAACGATTTCTTTAGAACTCGCAACGACTCTCTAGCCGTAACGATTTCTTTAGACCTCGTAACGATTTCTTTAGAACTCGCAACGACTCTCTAGCCGTAACGATTTCTTTAGACCTCGTAACGATTTCTTTAGAACTCACAACGACTCTCTAGTCGCAACGATTTCTTTAGACCTCGTAACGATTTCTTTAGAACTCGCAACGACTCTCTAGACGTAACGATTTCTTTAGACCTCGTAACGATTTCTTTAGAACTCGCAACGACTCTCTAGCCGTAACGATTTCTTTAGACTTCATAACGATTTCTTTAGACCTCATAACGATTTCTTTAGAGTTCATAACGATTTCTTTACAAGTTCATAACGCCTTGCTTTGTGTAACGATTTCTTGTAACGATTTCTTTGAAACTCGTAACGACTTGATTGCTGTAACGATTTCTTTAGAGTTCATAACGATTTCTTTACAAGTTCATAACGCCTTGCTTTGTGTAACGATTTCTTGTAACGATTTCTTTGAAACTCGTAACGACTTGATTGTTGTAATGATTTCTATAGAGTTCATAACGATTTCTTTACAGTTCATAACGACTTGTTAAGTGTTCATAACGACTTGCTATAACTCATAACGATTTCATAAGTCATGAAAGCATCAGGATTATTTATATTGAATTTCTTGTTGTATCAGTATAATGCTTTTTAATAGCGTTGAAAAGTCAAAGTCATATCTTGTCTGTTGACTGCTACGCATTAAATGCTCTCTGATCGTATCTCCCATGCATGCAGATAATATCTTCTACTTCCATGCTACTCTGTCTACATACTTTTTAGACAGAAAGGAGCCTTGCTATATATTGCAATATATATTCCATCTGTAACTAACAATCAACGACAGTCTTAGCTGTCCTTCATTTATTGTTGATATGCTTACAGATATTTGACAAGACTCATCTGTACAACGTTGGACACAAGATACAAAGTTCTAAAACATTTCTCTGGCGTGTACAAAAGGATAAAAGACTGACGATCAGAAGCTTCCTTAGTGACCAGTCTAACGTACACCAGGATAAGAGACAACGGACACTTCAACGTTCAAATTCAAATCAGAAGTTTAAATAGAAGACTCAAGACGGAGAAGAAAAAGAAGTAGAAAGGGAACAACGCTTGCAATTTGAAAAGGAAGAAATCCATCTCTTCGAGTCTTCAGAAGATTGAAACAAGAGCGAAGCTTCCACTCCAACCTTGTTCTTAGCTCTTAACTCTCTGTGATCAAAAAGAGTTTTTATTTGTGAGAGCTTGTGTAGTCCTTGGAGAGAAAACCTTGTTAAATCTCTTTCTCTCTCGGGCCTTGGTAGCTTCAGTGTGTAGCTGATCAAGCTAGAGTCTGAAGCCTGTTTCCACACCTTTTCTTCTTTGGTTGTGTTCCCCTTCTGGACGAAGGAAGACCTGGTGGTATCCAGGATGGTTGTTTTTCCCTTCAGGCTGAAGGAAGACCAGTTGAGGCTGGGTGTAAGGATCCTTAAGGGGGATTGTACCCTTGGTAGTGAAATCCTGAGGTATTGCTCAGGGACTGGACGTAGGTCTCCTGTGGAGAGGAGTTCTGAACCAGGATAAAAATCCTTGTGTCTTGTGGATGTGTTTTTGTGTGATTGTTGTCTTATTTTCTCTAACTCTAACTTTGTTATTAAGTTGTGCAATCCTTTCAGTAAACAGGTTTTAATCAAAGATCGAAATTTTGATAACCCATTCACCCCCCCCCCCCTCTGGGCTAGCTAGCTGGGCAACAAGTGGTATCAGAGCCTGTCTCTTCGACAAAGAAGAAGATCCAACGATCTGAAGAGCAAAGATCTATGGCACCCAAAGCAACTTCGAAGGTCAGTCAGTCAACAGGCCTCCCTTGTTCGATGGAGAAGACTACACCTACTGGAAGACTAGAATGGAATATTTTCTACAAGGTCATGATTACACAATCTGGTCCATTGTAGAAGAAGGTGATCTTTTGGTCACAAACGTTAAGGCTCAGTGGACAGATGATGATAGGAAAAGAATATCCTTAAACTGCAAAGCCAAGAGCATATTATGCTGTGCCCTAAGCAAAAAGAATTCAATAGAGTCTCAGCCTGCAAATCCGCAATGGAAATGTGGGAAAAGCTCAGAATTACCTATGAAGGGACAGACAAGGTAAAGGAGACAAGAATAGATATTCTAGTAGCTCAATATGAAAGATTTCAGATGCAGACAGGTGAATCAATAACTCAGATGTTCAGCAGATTCACAGACATTACAAATGGATTAGCTGGTTTGGGAAAGGTTTATGATGTACCAGATATGGTTAGAAAAGTCCTCAGATCTCTACCATCTTCATGGACTCCAAAGGTAACAGCCATTGAAGAAGCCAATGATTTAAAGTTAATGTCATTGGAAAAGCTAATAGGATCTCTCATGGCTCACGAGATAAACATGGAGAGATTAGGAAAATCCTCCAGCAGAAGGAAACAATCAAATGCTCTCAAAGCAAGTGAAGATAATTCAGAAGAATCTTTGGATAATAGTGAAAGTAGTAAAGACAGTGATGATGAAGAAGCCATGCTGTCTCGAAGACTTCAAAGGATTCTAGCAAAGAAAAAGAAGTATCAGTCCGGAAGAAAATTTTTCAAGAAAAACAAAGACTTCAGAAAACCAGAAGTAAAGGATCAAAAGAAAGGAGAAGTGATCTGTTATGAATGCAAGAAGCCTGGACACATCAAGGCAGACTGTCCAACGCTTAAGAAAAATGATCACAAAAAGAGGGACAACTTTAGAAGATTCAAGAAGTACAAAAAGAAGCAATGGCAGCTGCTTGGGAGAATAGCAGTGACTCAGACAGTGAGTCAAGCTCAAGCAGTGAAGGTGAAGAAGTCAACTTGGCTTTCATGGCCAACACCGAAGACAAGGTAACTTCTGACTCTTCTTTTGATTCATGCAATGATTCAGATTCTGATAACTTAGAAAGTGATTTTAATGAACTTTATGAAAAATATAAAGAAGTATCTAAATTACTTAAAAATAGTAAGAAAAATTTAGTCTGTTTAAAAATACAAACTCAGACCTAAAAACAGAAAACGAAGAACTTGAAAAACAATTAACTGAACAGAAAAGGAGAAATGAATTATTGTGTGAAGATCTAAAAGAGAAAAACAGAAAATAACTAACCTAGAAAAACAGGAAGACTTAAGTGAACTCAAAACAGAAATAGAAAGACTAAATAAAGAAAAGGAACACCTGACAAACACTATAAATAAGTTCACAAATAATAAACCACTCCTAATGATAAATGGAGCTAAAAGATCAACTAAAAAGAAATATGGTTTTGGATATACTCCCTCAGAAAATGAAGAAACAAAAGTCTTTCCGAAAACTTATCCAACTCCTAAATTTATATTTGAAAAGAATAAAGAACATAAAAAATTTAAACACACACCAGTTGAAAGAGTAACTAGAACAACCTGTTGTACTCACTGTAATAGACTTGGACATAACAAAGAAACATGTCCTAACAAGAACAAAAAATGGATAATTAAAGGAAAAGAAAATGATACTAACCCATCAGGACCCAAAAGAACTTGGGTACCTAAAATTTAGTGTTTTAATTTCAGGGAAAGTCAAGAGCATCCAAATGGTATTTGGACAGTGGATGCTCGAGGCACATGTCAGACAACAGGAAGTTTTTCGTTGATCTCCAAGCTGAAGAAGGTACAGTCACATATGGAGATAATGGAAAAGGAGTTGTAATAGGAAGTGGATCCGTGAATATCAAAGGAAAATCAGTAATTAAAGATGTTATGCTGGTCAAAGGGTTAAAGCACAATCTTATCAGTATCAGCCAGTTGTGTGACAAAGGTCATCAAATTCAGTTTCAAGAATCAAAATGCAGTATCTTAAAGGATGGTGCAGTCATATTTGAAGCCTACAGAGAAAGAAATTTGTATGTTCTATATCTCGAGGAACTCAAGGATCAAGATGTGTGTTTGGCAGCTAGTAAAGATCAATCAACTGAGTTGTGGCACAGAAGATTGGGCCACTGTAGCTTGGACGGGTTGAACAGGCTCAGAAAGAGAAAGCTAGTGGAAGGACTACCAAAGGTAAATTTCAGATTGGACAGCATCTGCAGACCTTGTGCAAGAGGAAAGCACACCAAGAGCTCCTTCAAATCAAAGACTGTAGTAACCACCTCAAAGCCCTTAGAACTACTTCACATGGATCTATTTGGGCCAATGAGGACTACCAGTTTGGGAGAAAGAATTTTGGATTTGTAATAGTTGATGATTATTCGAGATTCACTTGGGTATCCTTTCTAGAGCACAAAGATGACACATTTGAAAATTTTGTCAGCTTCAGTAAGAAAGTTCAGAAAGATCAGAAATTCACAATTGTCTCTATCCGATCAGATCATGGTGGTGAGTTCCAGAATGAAAATTTGCAAAGTTCTGTGATGATCAAGGAATTGAGCACAACTTCTCAGCTCCAAGGACACCTCAACAGAATGGAATTGCTGAGAGGAAAAACAAACTCTCTTGGATATGGCAAGAACCATGTTGTCAGAATATGATTTGCCAAGATACTTCTGGGCCGAAGCTATCAACACTGCATGTTATATCATTAATAGAGTGATGATCAGGCCAATTCTGAAGAAGACTGCTTATGAACTCTACAAAGGAAAGAAGCCAAAGATCAGCCATTTCAGAATATTTGGATGTCCTTGCTTCATCCATAACAATGGAAAAAGGGACATTGGTAAGTTGGATGCCAAATCAGATGAAGGCATCTTTATGGGTACTCTTCTAAACCCAAAGGTTATAGAGTTTTCAATAAACGTTCCTTATTAATTGAACAATCTGTACATGTTATTTTGATGAATCTAACCCTTCCTTGAAAAAGGAAGAAATTAGTGACATTGATGATGCAGATGACTTGTCTGAAAAGTTAAAGAATACCTCAATTAAGGACAAGGATGATCCTCCTCTGGAAGAACTGCAGCAAACTGAAATTCAACATGAAAATCTTCCAAAAGAATGGAGACATCAGAAAGATCATCCTCTTGAAAACATTATTGGTGATCCATCTGTAGGGGTAAGAACAAGAGGTAACGTAATTCCTTGTGATTACTTAGCCTTTGTTTCTCAAATAGAGCCTAAGATAGTCAATGAAGCTTTATCTGATGAATCTTGGATATTAGCCATGCAAGATGAACTAAATCAGTTCAAGAGAAATCAAGTATGGTCACTTGTTCCTAGACCATCCAATCATTCAGTTATTGGCACAAAGTGGGTGTTCAGAAATAAACTGGATGAGTCTGGAATAATTTTAAGGAACAAGGCCAGACTAGTAGCTCAAGGCTACTCCCAAGAGGAAGGCATAGACTTCGATGAGACCTATGCACCTGTAGCTAGACTTGAGGCTATTAGGATTTTACTTGCTTATGCATCTGTATTTGATTTAACACTATTTCAAATGGATGTCAAATCAGCCTTTTTAAATGGTTTTATCAAGGAGGAAGTTTATGTTGAACAACCTCCAGGCTTTGACGATATCGAATTTCCAAATCATGTATTTAAACTTCATAAGGCTTTATATGGATTAAAGCAAGCACCTAGAGCCTGGTATGAAAGGCTCAGTACTTTCTTATTAGATCATGATTTCACTAGAGGTAAAGTAGATAGTACATTATTTATAAAGTCTAAGGATAAACATATACTTCTTGTGCAAATATATGTAGATGATATTATTTTGGATCTACTGATGAATCTCTTTGCAAGTACTTTGAAAAGCTTATGCAGGGAGAATTCGAAATGAGCATGATGGGGGAGCTAAGCTACTTCCTTGGATTGCAAATTAAGCAAGGGAAGGATGGCACTCATATCTGTCAAGCCAAGTACACCAAAGAGCTGTTAAAGAAATTTGGATTTGAAGATGCAAAGCCTTTATCAACCCCAATGAGCACATCAATCAGAATGGACAGTGATCAAAAAGTTTCTTGCAGGATGTTTAATATCATGGTCATCCAAGAAACAAATTCAGTAGCTTTATCAACAGCTGAGGCAGAATATGTTGCTGCTGGAAGTTGCTGTACACAACTTCTTTGGATAAAACAACAACTTGAGGATTTCGAAATTCACATCAAATCAATTCCACTATTGTGTGATAATACAAGTGCCATCAATCTTACCAAAAATCCAGTTCAGCACTCAAGGACTAAGCACATTGAGGTAAGATATCATTTTATTCGAGACCACGTAGCTAGTGGTAATTTAGAAATTTCTTTTATAGATACAAATGGTCAATTAGCAGACATCTTCACAAAAGCCCTACCTGAAGAGAGATTTACATCTCTTAGAAGGGAATTAAGGATGTACAATGTGTGAAAAGATCTCTGTAATTTTATTAGCATAAAAATTTTCAGATAGAATGAAATTTTCCCTCTTTAACAATGAGCAAAATTCGGTTGTCTACATTCCTTGACCACTATCGTAGTAAAGGCTGAAGAGTTATGCGGAAATACACAATACGGTAATCTAGAAGGGGGGGGGGGTTGAATAGATTACGGCAATTTTAAACTATTGATGGCTTCTTTTCGATGCTACAGCGATCTTAATGAAATTTGATTCAAATTCAATTAAGTGTGAGACCGCTTGAGTTGATCTAAAAGAAAACAGGGAATCAAACGTGCGTATGAACACCGTGCCTACCAATCATCTATCGCAAAACGCGAACAAACCACAGAACACGATGATTTAAGGTGGTTCGGAGTACACAACTCGTGTATCCTACATCCACCGTCCACACACACACGCAGAAACGACTGCTTATGAGCGAGTTCAACACTACAACTCAACCACACACACGTTGTCTGATGAACCACGATCAGAACAACCACAAATACGTGAATCAAGCACAAGGGATGCTCGAAACACAACCACACACACACACGATGGAATGGAAATTATGAAATGGAGAAGAATTGGGAATTAGGGAACAAATCCGGTTGGAATTCTTCTCGTGGATCGTCCAAACGCTCTTCAAACTTCGATTGGATGTAGATTGATCGATGTAGAAGGTTGAATTGATGACGATCCGGCTTCAGCTCCGCATAGATGGTGATTCCACGTCGATCTGGGCGGAAAGTTGAAGCAGAGCAGCAATTTGGGGCTTTTCCTCTTGGTCCCTTGGAGGCTCTTGGATGGGAGGCTGCTCTCTGCGAAATTGGCTCCAAAAGGATGCTTATATAGTGTTAGGTAAAGGTGGGGGTCGTGGAGGAAGGAAACACCCAAGTGGGGCCGGATTTGGAAACCCAAAATCTGAAGTTTCCGTCGGCTGTCGACAGGTGCACTTGCATCTGTCGACAGGCAGACTCAGGCTGAGAACTGGGTTTCAGGAAAATGAGTTTCTGAGTGTATCTGTCGACAGGCAGTTTGCATCTGTCGACAGATGCACTCAGGAATTGAAAACCTGAGCTCTGTCCTGGGTTGTCTGTGTGTATCTGTCGACAGGTACATTGCATCTGTCGACAGATACACTCAGAGATGCAAACCTGAGTTCTGTCTTGGAATGACTGTATGCATCTGTCGACAGGTAGATTTCATCTGTCGACAGATACACCTTTTTGACAGATTTTTGTGCTTTATGCTCATCTCTTCAATGCTCCATGTTTCATGCTTGTGCACCTACATGCAAATACATTGTTAGTGATATACATTGTATGATTTAGCAATGTTTAACTCAATCACTTTCATGGTGTTTTTCATGTTAGTTAGCACATCAATTTTGCATTAAATCAATGTTCAAGGGTGTTAATGTGATCATCAAAAACATGATATATGAAAAACCCAACAATCTCCCCCTTTTTGATGATGACAAAAACATTCAATTGATGCATATATTGATGTTCTCCCCCTTTTTGACAACATGCAAAAGGTCAAGTCATGCACATTTAGAGACAAATAAACATGAACTGAGTTTTCATTGATTGATCATTGAAATTTCACAGTACATTTGATAATCATTACATGACTCAATAAAAAGAAAGGGAAATAACATGAACAAGCAAAAGATGATAAGACAAGTGAGACTAATTCCCATCTAAGACTCTTAGTGACCTCTAATGACCCTGAGACCCTCTATTCATCGTCATGTCCAGCAGGAGGAGGGTGACGGGATCCATCTCTCTCGGAGTAGAGGTGGTCAAGACGGTCATCTAAAGTGTTGAGGCGAGCGTCCACTTGATCAAATCTTGACGTCATCCGAGCAAATCCTGAAATCATTTCTTGATGGATTTGTGCCAAGTAATCATGAACGGATTGTTGTGGAGGCACAGGTACATCATCAAACTCTTGAGCTTGGTCAGGCATTTGCTCATCTTCAGGGTCTTCATCACTGCCTCATTTGCTTCATCATCTTCATTGTCTTCTTCACCGGTTGACACTTCAGCTCCTTGTGGTTCCTTTCCCTTGAGAGTCCTTGTGACGACGCCGTCTACAATTTGTAGCCCATGCGGTTGGCGGCGGTGAGGTCAAAGGCACTTCGGGATTTTAGTGAGATGAGCTCACTTGGAGGGATAGGAATGCCAAGGAAAATAAGAAGAGAAGTGATGGGGCAAGCATATGGCATTGATCTTTTGGTGTTAGAGAAACACCGACGGATGAGGCTTATCATGAGTTCAGGAAGATTGATTTCTTGACACTTGAGGAAAAAATGAATAGGGATTTATGGACCTCGGTGACTAACTCTCGACTTCCATCCTTCGGGACGATCAAGGTAGTGAAGATGTGATGGATCATCCGGATCAAGGGAGGAAAGGAGTTGGCGTTGAGACGAGCAATCTCCTTGGTAGTGTCATAAGGTTCCAACGTGAGAAGCTCATAGTACTCAGAAGCAGAGGGATTGTAGTTGAAGATTTCAACTCCTGAGTTTGGAATTTCAAGGGCTGTGGAGAGAAGATTTGCGGTGAGGCGAAAACGAGTGCCTTTCACCGAAGAGTAGATATCTCCCTGATCGGAAAGCCCTAAGTTATTGTAGAACTCGGATACGGCAGTTGGAGAGTATTGCAAGTGGGAGTATAAGAAGGATGTCCACCCTTGAGTGTCAAAATAAGGTAGGAGTGAGGGGAACATCGGTGCTAAGGACTCGAAGTCCACATACCGGGATTGGACAATCTTCTTGAAGGTGCCGTTGGGTCGGATAAGACGGAGACCTTGAGGAACGATGAGTTCCGGCAACCGATCCTCACGATGCTTGCTGCGGCGTTCAGAAGGAGCCCTGGAGCTTTCTCCGGCGTCCGTCGGAGCGCGACGACGGCGAGCGAGAAGCTTCGATTTGGGTGCCATCGCAGGAGGAAGGATGAGAATGGTGTGAAGGCAGAGTGGAGGGATCCCAGACGAGGAGCAGGATCGTCGGAGACGGAGCCCTGAAGGGGGAAAGAGAGGGGGTTTGGAGAGGAGGAGGAGGGAACAAGAGAGGAGGGGTGAAAAAGGGTCGTGGGTGGCCTTAGAATGGACTTGGAGGGTTTTAAAAGGAAGGCCCCACAAAAAGGAGGTGAACCGGCGCGAGGGTTTTCTGAAAAAACGGATCTGGGCCGTCGTCTGTCGACAGATGCCAGTCTATCTGTCGACAGATAGCTCCTTTTTGGTGAAAACTTGATTTTTGTCAAAATTTTCAAAGGGACAAGTGTTCATTTGTTGTTTTAAGGCAAAGTGGGTGTATGTGCAAGACAAAAATTCATATCCATTAAGATGAAGACATGACACAAATCTAAAAAGATTTGAATTAAAAAGATAAGATCTTTAATTAGATCATGAGGAACACATTTCACAAAAGCCAGTGAAAATTAAATAACTCTTTTGATTAAGGCCGTTGAAGACAAACATGCATTTAAATAGAGATGATAGTCAGATGACAATTGAATTAAATGCCCACAAAAATGTCTTACCGAAGAAACACATTGGACTTGACAAAAAATTTCGGAGGCTTCACTCTATTTCTGGTATGATCTTGGAAGATTTAAGCAACGAAGATGGAAAAGAGTGGCAATGAGGAGCACTTTCACTTTTTCATGTGAAGGTAGACATTTGTGATGCCAATACCCCCAGTTACTCAATGTGAGTGTCCATCAAGCCATTGTATAGAGATAATGAAACAACCTTTTGACGCGAAGACTGACATTTGTGATGCCCATGTCCCCGGTTACTTAGTGATTTTCATCATTGCTCTACCTCCATCCCACAAATGAAAAACAAATTTGTTGATTGAACTGAAGAAATAGGTAGCTTTTCTCCCTTTTTTTTTTTTTTTTTTTTTGCTTTTTGTCAAGTACATGAGATTTCTTTAGGCAAGTTGTAATGTGGAACATTAAATTCAAGAGTTTTCTGATTTTTCAAATCATTTTAGATTCATGTTTAACGACAAGGGAGTTATTCAAAGGAGATGTTTAAAAATCATTTGGTTTGCTCATTATGTTCAAAATGATCTAAAAAGACCTTAATCAGGTCATGCATCAAACAACATTTAGACTTGGTTCATGACTTCGACATGAAGTGGATATGAAGGGTTATATTGCACACAAACAAACCAAGGTTTACCTTTAAATCAATTAAGGAACACTTTTCCTGAAAAGTATGAAGAAGGATTTGAAAAATAAAGAAGAATGGGTGTATCTGTCGACAGAAGAAGTCTGTCTGTCGACAGATGCACACAGACTGAGGAATTGAAGTTTCTGCCAGAACAAGACTGATTGAATCTGTCGACAGATGGAATGTGTCTGTCGACAGATAGGAACAGAGTGGATTTTTCTTGTTTCAGATTGATTGCACTTTTGAGTTCAAGGAAGTGAGAATTCAACAAGTAGATGTATGAGGAGTTTCCTCAGAAAATACTCAACAATCCTTAACTTACTCCCCCATAGTGTGTGCACGTGTTGACACGACATCTAAGCAAGGATTCACACAAGCATTTGATACAAAACAAACATGATCATGAAAGGAAGGTCATACACAAGCACATGGTCACAGAAAAAACATTGTCTCATGGAGTTAACATGATAAAATGTAAGGAAACTAAAAATCCTATGTGAAGTACAGGACCTTTATATGTAATGGGACTATGGATACTTGGCGGAGAATGTTTTCTCACGCATGATGATAGTTTCCAAACAAGCCGAACTTGTTCTTCCACAGTTCACCATTTGATATACCACATAGTCATTCACACATAAAGAGCATGTATTCCAAAATGGATAGTCAGTTTCATTGCATTTTACACAAACCCAATTCTCTTCTTAAGGATGTGAATCTATCTTCAGACAAGGGTTTGGTGAAAATATCAGCCAATTGTTTTTCTGTGGGAATGAAAATGAGTTCCAAGGTTTTATTGGCAACTTCATCTCTCAAGAAATGATGACGGATTTCTATGTGTTTAGTCCGTGAGTGTTGGACAGAGTTTTTTGAAAGATTGATAGCACTTGTGTTGTCACATAGGATAGGTGTGCATCCAATTTGAACATTATAGTCTAACTGACTTTTGATCCACAACACTTGAGCTGCACAACTTCCTGTTTCTTTATCAACAATTTGACATGAATTTGATTCAAAAATGACGTTGTGACCTCTATCACATAATTGACTTATGCTAAGCAAATTGTGATTAAGGCCATCAACCAACAGTACATTTTCAATTGAATTGGAGGAACACTTACCAACATTACCTGTGCCAATGATTTGGCCTTTGTTGTTACCTCCAAAAATGACTTGTCCTCCGTCTTTCTCCACTAGGAAACAGAATTTACCTTTGTCGCCCGTCATGTGCCTCGAACAGCCGCTATCCAAGTACCATTTGTTTTGATGTTGGGCTGCTAGGCATTCCTGCAAATGTGGATCAGACAAGAGGTTTTGGTACCCAAATTACTTTGGGTCCCAAAATTTCATTCATGCAACAAAGTAGATGTTTAGGAATCCAAACTTGTTTGACTTTTTGTTTCTTTGGATTATTCCAACATTGTTTTTCATGATGACCAATCTTTTTACACACATTGCATGAAGGAATTTTCTTTTCAATTTTCTGTTGCTTGATAGACTGTTTATTCATTGAAATTGTTCTTGTCTGTCGACAGGCACCGTTGTATCTGTCGACAGGTGGCTTTTTCTTTTGTTTGTTGGGAACATTTTGTTTGTGTAGTAGTGGCTTGGTCTGAGACTTTCTTGAATTATGCTTTGTGGGAGCATGCTTGGTTGTGCTTGGGCTAGGATCAACAAATGAAGTTATCAATGACTCTCCTATTTTCTTTTGTTTGACAGGTTGATATCCTAATCCATGCTTGGTTACATGTATTTTGGCGCCCAAAACCGCATCTAGATTTTGCTTCCCTTTTACAAATTTCATTAAGTCCTCAGATTTTTCTTTCAATTCCTTTTCAGTTTGTTCCAACTTTTTCTTGGTTTCCAATTGTTCTTCTTGAAGGAATTCAATAGAATGTCTTAAACAGTCTTTTTCTTTTTGTGTTTCTTGCAATTTCATTTTCAAGCAATCCATTTCTTCATTATGAGTCTTTTCATCAACTTTCATCATTTCTAATTCTTTTGTCAGGAATGCAATTCGTTCATCATTGTTCTTATCATGCACAAGGGAGTTGCATTTCTTTTTAATGCTCTATTCTCAGATCTATATTCACGAAATTTTCAAATAAGTAGTGTATGCTTCCTCCCATTCACTTGCAGTGAAATCATCAAATGAGAAATTTACCTCGCTGGAGTCATCACTCCTGGCCATCAAGCATTTCACTTCTTCATCATCGGATGTTTCTTGTGCATCTTCATCTTCATCTTCATCACTCCAGGTGGCCAACATTGCTTTGGCCTTTTTGGAGGTGAATTTGTCTTTCTTCAGCTTCTTCTTGAGTTCCGGGCATTCTCCTCTCATATGCCCCTGTTTCTTGCATTCATAACAAACAATGTCAGATTTTTTGTTTGACTCATATTTCTGTGAAAAATTTTCTTAGGAAAGGATTTGGAATTACCTGTTTCTCTCCTCTTGAACTTCAAAAATTTCTTGAATTGTCTAGTGAGCATTGCCATTTCACCATCATCACTCTCACTAGATGTTTCTTGCTCATCACTATCTTGTTGAATAGATTTCTTGGAGCTTGTTGATGTTTTATTGGATGCTTTTAAAGCAATTGACTTTCTAGGATTTTCTTCTAATTCTTTTCTTTTGATGTTGATTTCATATGTCATTAGAGAGCCAATTAGTTCATCCAATTTCATTTTGGAAAGGTCTTTGGAATCCTCAATGACAGTGGCCTTAGTATTCCAAGATGAAGTAAGAGATCGAAGGATCTTTCTCACTAAGTCACTTTCAGAGTATTCCTTCTTAAGACCTTTTAGCCCGTTAACTATTAGCATGAATCTTGCAAACATGTCTGATATGGTTTCATCAGTTTTCATCTTGAACATTTCATATTCAGACACTAACATGCTAACTTTAGTTTCCCTTACCTCGGACGTACCTTCGTAGATAAGTTCAAGCTTGTCCCACATCTCTTTTGCTGTTGAGCATGTGGAGACTCTTGAGAACTCCTTTGGATGCACCGCACATTGCATCATGTTTAGTGCACTCCAGTTGAGAGTTCCCTTGGCTATTTGGTCTTTCGTCCAGGTGTCTTCGTCCTCGGGCAATACATATGGTCCTTTGCTGACTATCTTCCACAGCTCGTAGTTTTGAGCTCTCAAAAATACCTGCATACGATTTTTCCAATAGGAATAGTCAGTGCCATCAAAATAGGGTGGCCTGGTTACTGAATGTCCCTCGGCCATATACCCTTTGCTAGAATCCATAAGATCGAAAATCTCCTGATCGCTAGATCAAATTACGAAAAGCTGTAAATCGGAGAAACCCGCTCTGATACCAATTGAAGAGTTATGCGGAAATACACAATACGGTAATCTAGAAGGGGGGGGTTGAATAGATTACGGCAATTTTAAACTATTGATGGCTTCTTTTCGATGCTACAGCGATCTTAATGAAATTTGATTCAAATTCAATTAAGTGTGAGACCGCTTGAGTTGATCTAAAAGAAAACAGGGAATCAAACGTGCGTATGAACACCGTGCCTACCAATCATCTATCGCAAAACGCGAACAAACCACAGAACACGATGATTTAAGGTGGTTCGGAGTACACAACTCGTGTATCCTACATCCACCGTCCACACACACACGCAGAAACGACTGCTTATGAGCGAGTTCAACACTACAACTCAACCACACACACGTTGTCTGATGAACCACGATCAGAACAACCACAAATACGTGAATCAAGCACAAGGGATGCTCGAAACACAACCACACACACACACGATGGAATGGAAATTATGAAATGGAGAAGAATTGGGAATTAGGGAACAAATCCGGTTGGAATTCTTCTCGTGGATCGTCCAAACGCTCTTCAAACTTCGATTGGATGTAGATTGATCGATGTAGAAGGTTGAATTGATGACGATCCGGCTTCAGCTCCGCATAGATGGTGATTCCACGTCGATCTGGGCGGAAAGTTGAAGCAGAGCAGCAATTTGGGGCTTTTCCTCTTGGTCCCTTGGAGGCTCTTGGATGGGAGGCTGCTCTCTGCGAAATTGGCTCCAAAAGGATGCTTATATAGTGTTAGGTAAAGGTGGGGGTCGTGGAGGAAGGAAACACCCAAGTGGGGCCGGATTTGGAAACCCAAAATCTGAAGTTTCCGTCGGCTGTCGACAGGTGCACTTGCATCTGTCGACAGGCAGACTCAGGCTGAGAACTGGGTTTCAGGAAAATGAGTTTCTGAGTGTATCTGTCGACAGGCAGTTTGCATCTGTCGACAGATGCACTCAGGAATTGAAAACCTGAGCTCTGTCCTGGGTTGTCTGTGTGTATCTGTCGACAGGTACATTGCATCTGTCGACAGATACACTCAGAGATGCAAACCTGAGTTCTGTCTTGGAATGACTGTATGCATCTGTCGACAGGTAGATTTCATCTGTCGACAGATACACCTTTTTGACAGATTTTTGTGCTTTATGCTCATCTCTTCAATGCTCCATGTTTCATGCTTGTGCACCTACATGCAAATACATTGTTAGTGATATACATTGTATGATTTAGCAATGTTTAACTCAATCACTTTCATGGTGTTTTTCATGTTAGTTAGCACATCAATTTTGCATTAAATCAATGTTCAAGGGTGTTAATGTGATCATCAAAAACATGATATATGAAAAACCCAACAAAGGCTATTTGACCCGTCAAACGATTTTGTCGTTTTCTGGCTTTACTGCCTCTGGCGCTTCACTTTTCGATAAAATAGTAATAATTTATTCAAATCGTTCTGAGAACGACTCGTCTTCTACCTTTACCCTTTTATCCTCTATCCGTTCACCCAAAGCCGATGCCCTAACGATTTTGGGATCGACTCTCTGCAACTTTCGAAGCTTTCTCCTCTTCCCGCGAGAATCCCTTCGAGAGCTTTCATCCCCTTCCATCATCCTCCTTTCCCAGAACCTTTTCTTCTCTGCACCCATGGCCGCTCCGATGATCTCCGGAAGCGTAGGGGGCTACAGTGCTGAGTATTTGTCCCCAAAGGAGCAAGAGATGTTTACGTTTGTGAAGACGAAGATTTGCGGAAATAAGACAGTGGATGTTCAGAATCTTGAGAAGAGTGGCTTGGCCAGGCTAGTCGACGCCCTGAGAAGATTGCAGTGGATGGATGTAGTCACTTTCAATGAGGTAAGCTACCCGAACTTGGTGAAAGCCTTCTACATTTGTCTGAAATCGGAAGCAGATGGGTCCCTTGTTTCCTCTGTCAAGGGCATCCAAATCAGAATAACCCATGAGCTTTTGCGTGATCTGTTTGGAGTGAAGACCTCTGGATTTAGTGGCATTCACTCTGTGAATGATGAAGTCAAAGGTCTTGGGATTATTGGTCCAGGGTTTAAGCTGAAAGACGGGAAGCTTGATATTAATCAGATGTCCGCATTTAATAGATTGCTTCACTTTATAGTCTGCCAAATCATAGTACCTCGTAGTGCTACCTTTTCTTCATGCACTAGGGTAGATTCGGACATAATGTTCTGGGCAATCCAGAACAAAGAGATAAACCTGGCCGCAGTGATGATTGAGCGAATGATGTTTGCACATGCTCAGATATGGGAAACAAAGAGCAAGTTGAATGTTTCCCTACCGTATGCTCATCTACTGACCAAGATTTTCAAGCACTTTGGAGTAGATATGTCAGGTGCAGTAGCTGAAAAGATGGGCCAGTCAATAAGATCCAGAAATCTGAAGAAAAGTGGATTCTCAGTGGTAGATGGAATGTGGTCAAAGTCTTCTGTGGCTGAAGGAGAAGCAATTATTGGGGATATTTTAGAAGTTCAAGAAGAAGCAGTAGCAGAAGAAGAAGTAGCAGCAGCAGAGCAAGCAGCAATAGCAGAAGAAGAAACAGCAGCAGCAGAGCAAGCAGCAGCAGCAGTTGTTCAAGAAGCAGCAGTACCAGTTGTGTCCAGCCAGGCAGAAGGTTCAGTCTCACCTGTTGTGGAGATTATCTCTCATTCTCCAGAAGTTCAGTTGGAAGAAGGTGCAGCTGGTGTGGCAGACTCTTTGCCCACCACCTTAGTCGCCTCAATCTTAAAAGAAGTATTGGATTCCATTCCCTCCACCTCAGCTACTTCTAAAGAAGGTGGATGTGTTGAAGAAGAAGCTATGGCACCAGGCCATACAGAAATTCTGTCAGATACAATTGCTAATATTGAGGTACAAGCAGGTACTCAACCAGATGTGGTCTTGGATGAAGCTCCTAGCCAAGAGGAGCAAAGTCTCTTTGAACTTGAAGTGCCTGAATCCGTGGCAGAAGGCCACTTGGAGAAAGTTGTGTTGGAAGAAGCTCCTGCTAAGGGGGAGCAAGAAAGTGTTGAACTCCCCGCTCCTAGTCAGGGGGAGCAAGTAGGCATTGAGGAAATTCCACCTCCTGCCAGTGTTCCTGTTAGTGAAGGCCCAGGTGCAAGCAATATCAATCTTGAGGAGCCTGTCATTCAGCAAGGGAAGCAAAAGAGAGTGGCTCACAAAAGGCCAAGAAAGAGTCACAGAAAAGTCAATCTGAAGCCTATTATGGCATTGTTGAAAGCTCAAGGAGAAGTCTTGTCATCTGTTCAGACAAGTGTTCAGGGCATTATCTCTAATCAAGCCTCAACCTCCTCTGATCTATCCTCAATTCGAAATGCAATGAGGTGGTTCAATAAAGAGATGTCCGATATGAAGAATTTGCTGGCTAATCTTTCAAGGTCTAGTGGTGTCCCTCCTGCACCCACTCAGAGCAGTCCAGCTGAAGTTCCTAGGCCACCAGGGCCTCCAGCAGAAGTCTCTCGGCCATCAGGGCTACCAGTTCAAGCATCAGGGCCACCAGGGCCATCAGGGCAAGCTTCAGGGTCATCAGGACCCTCTTCAGTTGTCAGAGAAGCCAAAGGGAAAGAGCCCATGTCAGCTACTTCGGCCCCTGACACTTCAAATCTTGCAACTCCAATTTTGTCCTCACCTACCTCTCCTCTCACAGCCCCTCCTGCTCCACCAACTATAAAACACCCAGTACCTCGCACCCTACCATCATCCTCTATCATTTCATCTCAACCTACCTTCTCTCCTACTCCTTCTCACACTTCAGCCCCATCATCCTTCTTACCCTCATCACCTCAAACTCAAACCACTCCAATTCAACCCACTTCATCCTTCAATCCAAAACACCTTTTCTATCCTCCTACTCCTCCTTCCTCTGTTACTTTTATTCCAGAAAATCCTCCTCTACTTGGTGTCTTTGACACAAACTTGCCGGATGACTTTGAGAGAAATATCCTTTCCACCATTCTCTACACTGCCACTCATATCCACAGGACTGATCCTCCCAGTCCTGCCAAGAAAAAGAGGAAACTGTCATCCTCTGCTTCCATCTCCTCCTCCTTATTTCCACCTCTTTGGTACTCTCTTACCCTTGAACCTCAGAAAAGATTCCTTTATAAGGAATATCTTCAAAAGTGCATCCTCTCCACCATTTATGGTATTCCCTTCCTCAACCTTACTGAGCACCTAAATATTGTTCTTCCTCTTACCCAGTTATCCCACTTTCATAAATCCAAAATCTTTGAGGGGACTGAGTTCAAGACTGAAGATCAGTGGGCAAATGTCAAGGGCAACAAAGCTCAATACAACAAGTTCTTGACTGCCAGGGCCGAATCCATTTCGCATGGAGCTCATTCTCTCACTCTCTCTGAGTGGTTCTTTCTCAAGCATAAGAATTTGTGGGGTCCTTTCATCTTGAAAGAGATCCGCATTGCCAAAAGCTTCCAGCAGTACAGTGACTTCTGCTTCCTGAACAAACTGCCAGAAGTCCAGTTCTCTCAATTCCATTCAGCTATAGTAATGTTAAGATCCGAACGTTCAGTGAATTTTGCTGATATCCGGATTGACTCTCTAGTCCTTTTGCCAAAGCTGCATTCCCTAGTATTTGATTCAGATGCAGGATCCCATGCATTTGACATGTTTGCCAAGCAGATGGGTAGAATGTCAGCCAAGCAGAGCAGACTGCCCTCCTTCCTGCGGTTTATCTTCAGAGAATACCACTCTGGCCGCATCTCCTCTCAGGTTTTGGCTCCACTCATTTCTGAGTGTGAAAGGCTTACACCCTCCGTGTGGGCAATCATCTACAGGGAAACCCACCTTCAGTTAGAGGCCATCAACAGTTCCTTGGTTCATCAAAATAAGCCCTCTCTCTCAGCTGAAGCCTTCATGGATCTCAACTCCATAAATCTTATTCAAGAGATTTATGTTCAGTGGGCAGCTAGATATACAGCTTTCTTCGCTCTGAAGAAGGATCTGATAGATCAGAAGCTCTTCTATCCAATCTCTTTGGATAGATTTCTCCATCGTGCCAGCTTCGGAAAAAGCACTTACTTCAGATTCATTCTGGACCCAGATCAGTATGCAGAATTCTTGGATCAGCAAGGGTTTTGTACATTCAAAGGGCCACCCAATCCATGGGTCCTAACTTCTCTGTTGCTTCTGGGGTTTTCCAACAGACGTTTGAAGACCTTGAGATCAAGGCATGGGCTGTCATCTCACAGCATGCCTCCTTGTTATCTCCCTTGTACTACCTTTCTCATACTTAATCCAATGATATCTCTCTTCTTTGTCTCTCAGCCTATCTTTTTGCTTATTGACAAAATGGGGAAGAAAACTAAAGTCAATCTGAAAAACATGAATGTTTAATTTTTGTATGATGTTTAGTATATTTTGTCATCATCAAAAAGGGGGAGATTGATGACCAAACTGTCCCCATAATAAATAATTCATTTATTTATATATTAATTTTGATGATTAACAAAATAGTACTAATGGATTACTTGAGCCTTGAGAACAGGAAATAAAAGAAAATGAAAGTTCAAGACAATCAGGTAAGTCTCATCTCTCATTCTATCCAAGTCTTTGTATCGACTTCTTTGATAAGCAGAACGATTTCCTCTTTGACCGACAATTCAAAACAAATCGATATCGTAACGATTTCTTTAGAACTCACAACGACTCTCTAGTCGCAACGATTTCTTTAGACCTCGTAACGATTTCTTTAGAACTCACAACGACTCTCTAGCCGTAACGATTTCTTTAGACCTCGTAACGATTTCTTTAGAACTCGCAACGACTCTCTAGCCGTAACGATTTCTTTAGACCTCGTAACGATTTCTTTAGAACTCACAACGACTCTCTAGTCGCAACGATTTCTTTAGACCTCGTAACGATTTCTTTAGAACTCGCAACGACTCTCTAGCCGTAACGATTTCTTTAGATCTCATAACGATTTCTTTAGAACTCGCAACGACTCTCTAGCCGTAACGATTTCTTTAGACTTCATAACGATTTCTTTAGACCTCGTAACGATTTCTTTAGAGTTCATAACGATTTCTTTACAAGTTCATAACGTCTTGCTTTGTGTAAAGATTTCTTGTAACGATTTCTTTGAAACTCGTAACGACTTGATTGCTGTAACGATTTCTTTAGAGTTCATAACGATTTCTTTACAAGTTCATAACGCCTTGCTTTGTGTAACGATTTCTTGTAACGATTTCTTTGAAACTCGTAACGACTTGATTGCTGTAACGATTTCTTTAGAGTTCATAACGATTTCTTTACAGTTCATAACGACTTGTTAAGTGTTCATAACAACTTGCTATAACTCATAACGATTTCATAAGTCATGAAAGCATCAGGATTATTTATATTGAATTTCTTGTTGTATCAGTATAATACTTTTTAATAGCGTTGAAAAGTCAAAGTCATATCTTGTCTGTTGACTGCTACGCATTAAATGCTCTCTGATCGTATCTCCCATGCATGCAGACAATATCTTCTACTTCCATGCTACTCTGTCTACGTACTTTTTAGACAGAAAGGAGCCTTGCTATATATTGCAATATATATTCCATCTGTAACTGACAATCAACGACAGTCTAGCTGTCCTCATTTATTGTTGATATGCTTACAGATATTTGACAAGACTCATCTGTACAACGTTGGACACAAGATACAAAGTTCTAAAACATTTCTCTGGCGTGTACAAAAGGATAAAAGACTGACGATCAGAAGCTTCCTTAGTGACCAGTCTAACGTACACCAGGATAAGAGACAACGGACACTTCAACGTTCAAATTCAAATCAGAAGTTTAAATAGAAGACTCAAGACGGAGAAGAAAAAGAAGTAGAAAGGGAACAACGCTTGCAATTTGAAAAGGAAGAAATCCATCTCTTCGAGTCTTCAGAAGATTGAAACAAGAGCGAAGCTTCCACTCCAACCTTGTTCTTAGCTCTTAGCTCTCTGTGATCAAAAAGAGTTTTTATTTGTGAGAGCTTGTGTAGTCCTTGGAGAGAAAACCTTGTTAAATCTCTTTCTCTCTCGGGCCTTGGTAGCTTCAGTGTGTTGCTGATCAAGCTAGAGTCTGAAGCCTGTTTCCACACCTTTTCTTCTTTGGTTGTGTTCCCCTTCTGGACGAAGGAAGACCTGGTGGTATCCAGGGTGGTTGTTTTTCCCTTCAGGCTGAAGGAAGACCAGTTGAGGCTGGGTGTAAGGATCCTTAAGGGGGATTGTACCCTTGGTAGTGAAATCCTAAGGTATTGCTCAGGGACTGGACGTAGGTCTCCTGTGGAGAGGAGTTCCGAACCAGGATAAAAATCCTTGTGTCTTGTGGATGTGTTTTTGTGTGATTGTTGTCTTATTTTCTCTAACTCTAACCTTGTTATTAAGTTGTGCAATCCTTTCAGTAAACAGGTTTTAATCAAAGATCGAAATTTTGATAACCCATTCACCCCCCCTCTGGGCTAGCTAGCTGGCAACAACTCCGACTTTATGAAAGTCGAAGTCTGGCTAACTCTGACTTCCTATCGACAGATATGTTCTGTCTATCGACAGCCACTGGTGGTTCTGGGTTCTGGGTTCTGGAAGCAAAGACTTCTGTCGACAGATGTGTTCTGTCTGTCGACAGCCGCTGGTCTTTCTTTTTGGAATGGTTTAAAACCGACTAGAGAGACTCTTCTAAGAGTTTCTTTTGTTCCATGAAGGATCAAACAACAGTTTGTGGGTCTTAAGTACATTTCTTTACATCCTTCATGAAGAAAAGAATAGAACAAAGAGAGGAGATCTTTGCAGTATGGGTGATGTGGAATACTTATGGAAGAAAAGAATTTGTATATATAAATCCTTCATGAGAATCTTCCTTGAATCTAGAAGAAAGCTCACATCAAGTACATGAATCAATAACTAAAGACATGAACAAAGTGAAAGAAGAAGAATGAATTCACATTTTTAACAGCCTTACTGAACAAGTGTCAAAGATAATACAAAGGTAGACGTACGATTATTCTCAAAGATTCTAATAGAAGGTGGGAACAAGAGAAAGAGAATCCTATAGAGCATGGAACAAATAGGAAATATGGGTTTATACGAATGGATAGACCACAAGCATGAAAATAAGAAATTGGAGAGGAATCGTAGGGAGGAACCTACTTAGCCAAAAGAGGAATGCAAATCCTCCTAAATTTCAGGTAAGAGGATGCAATAGCAAGAGTTGCAATGATAGTAGTGGCAGCAATAGCAGCCGTAGTAGTAGTAGTAGCAGCAGCAGCCGTAGCAGCAGTTGCAGCAGCAACAACAAAAATAGCAGCAGTTGCAACAGCAGCCAAAACAGCAGTAGCAGCACAAGAGGAAGAACAACCAAACTCTTGTGAGAGCAAACTAAGGGAGTTTATATAAGCCCCAAGTTTACATGCATGACTGGCACGTAATCCTCCATCCATCATTGTAAAAAAACCCATGCGTTGAGGATAAAACCCCTTACTCTCCCTACTTAGCCATGTTCACAGTAAGGTATACACCCCCAACACGTATTTATGATACGTGTAACTCATCTATACAAGGGATAGGTGTCTTACGTAGTCAAGACTACGTAAGCAAGAATTTTCTAAAAATGGATTACGTAATTGGGAGACAATTCATTCAAACCCTTTGTCCTTATATTTTTGTATCCAAATAATGTCCAATTAAGTTGAAATTTCAAATATACGCTAATTGAAAGGTTTTACAAATTATGGTGATTTTATTTTAATTTTGGACTTAATTTTTCATCCAGTAAAAATTACCCAGAAAATTATTGTGTCGACTTAATCTTAATATCCGTGCATCAACAATTCATGATATTTATGTTTCTAGAATCAGCATATTTTTTTTAAATTATGGTGTTTTCATATTTCAATTCTGTTACCGAATTCCAGTGGCGCCCTGTCGGAGTGCGCACATCTGAAAACAACACTAGAATTATATTAATAATAATAATAAATAATCTTAAATTAAGGATAATTATGTCTCATGAAAATGATTATGTTAAATAAACAAAAATCATTACCTTATTCTCCATTTTCAATATATATTATTTTGGGATGTTATATAACTTGCTAGCCACGAAATTGGAGTCCTATCTGACCCAAAAAAATAGGATAAATTCTAAGAAAATACTAGATAAATATGAAAATTTGGAGTTGGAGGAGAATTAGAGTTTGTATGAAGCAATAACAACACTAGACCCTTAAATAAACCCTCAAACCCCTCATGGCCAACCCCAATGTTCATCTGAGATCTCTTGGACATGGGAAGGAGGCCAAAGGAGGAGGAATTCATGGAGGAGAAGGCTTGGAAGGAGATCTCCCAAGGCGTTCTTCACGTTCATAACCCTAGAAGATCAACTCATCCAAATGTAGGCATTTTCACAAGCAAAACTAAATTAAACTCGTCCATAGTTTGCTCTTGATCTCAAGACCAAAAGCCCTCTCTTTTCCCCAATTTTTATTGTCCCTATTTTGTCAATTTCACATTTGAAGTTCTATTAAGAACATGTACCTGACCCATCATGTTCATCTTAAACCCTTGTTTATGCTTGATCTCGTGCCATGAAACTTTTATTGTACATGTTACATAATGTCAGGAATCTATTGACATATTTTTTCCTAATTTCTATTAAGTACACTTTTCAAATTAAATCACTTTTCATCATTGTGTCATGTTTTGAGTTCATCGTGAAAGAACCTATTCATAGCCTATTGATACCATGATAAGATCTTAATTACTCTTTACTGTTGATACTCCTGCAAGTCTAGTTTCATTTAAAACTGATTTCATAATTTTACATCAAGTATATGATTTGATTTTAATTTTTAAAAGCCCCATATGTCAAGTCCCTGGAGGACTGGACCTCAATCCAAGAAGCCCTTTTAGGACTCGGGCAGAACCCCTGAGAACACGACGGCCCGATCGGTTGCGTTCTCAATTTGATCGTGACAGGGCATCGCGTCGCGTTATTAACGCAACGGTACCCTACATTGCGTTCTTCTTGACCGACCCAGAACCCCCATCACGTCACTGTAGTCATCAATCGATCACCCATCAATTGCCTTAGCTGCGACCAGATAGCCTATCGCATTTCAGCTCGGCAATCGATTGGTTACATCGATTCCCTTAAACGCATCGGGCCTGACCATCGCGACTATGGACCGATTGCCATAAATGTGACCAGTCACCTCGTCGCCTTTCAATTCCACAATCGATTGCCTACTTCGATTCCCTTGAACACGTCGGACCTGACCGTCGCGACTATATACCGATTGCCTTAAACGCGACCTGTCACCCCGTCGCCTTTCAATTCCTCAATCGATTGCTTCCTTCAATCCTCTTGAATGCGACAGACCTAATCGTCGCAATATGAACGTGATCGGTACCGACATCATGATTCCCTGTGTATTTTCAAAACCCTAATATTCAATTTAATCTTGCTAATTCATGCTCTATAATCATGGTTAAACCCTTGTAATGCTCTATGATGAACAGTGACATCATGTTAATCAACTTTCAATAATGTTCACATGATTTTCTTATTTAAAAGATATGTTCACGACTTTCCTATCTTTGATTCTCTCTCACATGCACACACAAAACTTGAATTTTGCCATGAGACCTTACAGAAATCATCTCCATAATATATCTGGTAATTAAGTGCAAATATTCATGTTAATTTCTCTATTATTTTAATTGACTTATCTTCATTTTATTTCTCTCGATTTGGATACCGTTATCACGCCCCTCTGCCTTTAAGTATTCAAGGTAAGATGGGCAAATATTTTCTATACACATTTTTCTTGACTTGGATAGACTCTCTGTTGGGAATACTCCTGATTGGACTAGGTAATCCTTGTCAAGGTCTCCGTAAGACTCTTTGGCTTTGGCGGACGTCCATTGCCGACGAGCAGGTTCTACCATTAATACCCATGATACCCTTAGGGATCAGCATGATCCAACGGCCTTAGATTTCTCTCTTTTTTTTAAGTAAGGCTATACCTAGCAGAAACGATATGGGAATCGTGGCTTAGATTTCTCTCTTACCTTGAGATCATGCTGGACCTCTAGACTGTGTTCGTAGCACGGCCAGTGGACAGTTAGTGTATTCTACCAGACTACCAACATCAGTCATATGTGTTGTGCAACTATTACTATCACCTGTTTTAACGTTGATTTACGGGCATTGACCTATAGTTCTCATATATTCTGCATTTTCTCCTCTATTCACGTTCTCTCTACACTCTCATCTATTCTTCAATTACTCTCATCTATTCTTGGTACTCTATTTAGCCATCTATTGATTGTCTAAGATAACAAACTTAACCAATACCATGCAATATTATGAAGGGCCCAATCTGGTCCTGGGAGGTGCGTCCTAAAGCGCCAATTTGCCCGCAAGAGTTCAATGATCAGGATGTTCGGCATACATCCAAGTGCCAGAATTTCTAGATTAATTGAAGACAATCAAACAAAGTGATATACTCTCTCGATTGATGGAAGTCAATCAAAGTGCTATCTTGACTAGTGTCCTATCGTGCTATCTCGTGAAATGGCCAATTTCTCTCTCCTTACTATACATGTTTCATATTGCTTGCTTGACATTGACATTTTACCTGATATCGACTTGCTCAACTTTATTTGACTCTCTATCATTAGTTACTCTACTTTTTAATGCATTAATCATTTAAAGCGTGCTTGGCTCATGAGATTTAAGTCCTACTGAGTGTTATCGCTCACCCTGCATTATTTGTTATTATGTCTTAGGTAAGTCGGACGATGACGTTACACCCACCAATGGGAAAGGACCAAAGTGATGAGCGACCTAGCATTATAGTGATGGAACTACCCTAGTATAATAGAGTCTAGTTAGGTATTTGCTTAAATTTTATTTCCAATGTAATGATGTCATTGAGCCCTAGGTATTGGTTCTAAATTAGTGGTTATAATAGTCTTTGTGAATTATAAATAAAATGAAGAGTTTATTCTAAGTATTACTCATTAGTTGCTCTGAATCACCCGACTATTCGTGCAATATATGCTACTATGTACTTTGCTCACGTCTGTCTGATTTATTCTGCTGCTAAATTGGTGAGGCATGACATTAGTAGTCTGTTGATTTAGTCCATTTAACATATTCTTATATGGAATGTTACAGTATGGTTTGATCTGACTTCTATTCATAAATAAACAACATATGGAATCATTTATGTCAAACATAAGTCCAAGAGTACGTATGAGCCATTCATTCTAGCGGTACAATCCCAACAAGTTTACTATTCAAACTATTCGTCGCCCAAATTGAGAGATTGGTGGCCTATTGTAGAGTGAAAACAAAGTTATTCCCTGAGTACGAGCTTGGCCCAGCTAATAAAGAAGTTGTAGATGTTAATGACAATTTCTTCCAATCAGACCAGACTAACGCACGAGAGTTGGCTCCTTCTACGCAATTCAGTTCAGATGATATAAATGAACAATTTTCTTATATAAGGAGAACAAAGTGGACGAAGTTGATCCAACTGCCCTAGACAATCAGGTTGTTGAAGGGGAGGTGGGGTCTGATGAGGAGGAAGAGTGGACCGATAATGAGGACGAAGAGGATGAGGCTGAGTTTTTTTTTTTTTTTAATGAAGGCGGTCCTCAAGAACTCAATTTGGGAGAGTGCACCCTCCCCCATGGGGGGAGAATGGACTCACTCCACCAGAGAGACCCCTGGGCCGAAATTTTATAATATGATAAGAAAATGAGTTACATCATTCGGACATGGCATAAACCCATTTTGTCTAGCCTGATGGGTCCCTTACACACATGAGGAAAGTTTCGAGCACCCCAAAAAACCCTGTTCTGCTTAGTCTGATAGCCATGGTTGGCAAATACATCTGCAACTTGGTTGGTCTCCCTATACACATGACTTAACAAGTAAGACTTTTGCTTTAGCAAAGAGTAGGCATCTCGCCACCAACTATAGGCACGCCAAGATGGACAACGGCCAGAATTAATGGAACTAACCAACGCCATAGAATCTGAATGTATCAAAGAGAGCCGAAAGCCAAACAGATCCGCCAAACGCAGCCCGTCACACAGTGCCCTAGCCTCCGCAATCATGCTACTTCCATAGCCATAAAAGTGAGCAAAAGCCAGCCAAACAGCACCATTCTTGTCCCTAATGCAGCCTCCACCACCACAATCCCCAGGATTGCCTTTACTAGCTCCATCCATAGGATGAGGCTGAGTTAGACATATCTTCAGCATCTGATCATGAAAATAGATAATATTCAAAAACTTTGTAGGAACTCAGTTCTGTGGTCAGTTTTATATTATTAATAGCTTCTTCAAAATTGAGTGTTGATGACATGTTATATCTTTATTGTACTCAATAGAGATATGGTGTGTGGAGGACGTAGTGGGAGGGGGTCCAGCAGTGGGAAGGGGTCCACCTCCTCCAGTGTATCCTTCACTTCTACGCCAACAAGTATATATGTACTCAACTCAATTCTCTTAAATTACTGTGTACATTAACTTTATATTTTCTGACGTTTATATAATTTAGCAGGTGGCGTGTCCCCGAGTTCGTCGGTTGTTCCGGCGACAGATATATATATAACACAATTTGTTTGAATTACTGTAGACTATTAACTTTCTATTTTTAACGTGTATATAATCTTATAGGTGGCACTTCCCTGAGTTCTCCGGTTGTCCTGGCGACAGGTGTGTATATATATATATATATATACTCAACACAATTTGTTTAGATTACTGTGCATATGAACTTTATTTTTTCTAACATGCATATAATGTTGCAGCGTCTGCATCATTGCCAGTCATGGAGAGTCATCATGCAACGGAGGAGCAAGTGGCCCAGTCAGCTGGACGTCAACTGTGCTGGATTTCTGAGTAAACTTAATCACTTCACACTTATTTGATTTGTTATTACGTTATATGGTTCGTAATAGAAAATTAAGTTGTATAGTTGCAGGGGAAAGATAGAGCCAAGATCTGCTTCCTGCTACAATACATCGTTGTTGCACGCACACGTCTCAGGACCAATGGATACCTCGAGATAGATCCCCCTGTCTATCTAGGATATATTATTTGACATGTTCATGGTACTATTACCTTTTACTCATTTAAGTAATTTCTTTAATTACTATCTCTCTTAATTAGTGCACTAACTCGTGTAATTTAATTTCCAAACAGTAGAGGTACGTGTTCACGAGGGAGGAGGATCTCCCTTGAGCACAAGCCGTCTGGGAGTCTACTACCCAAACTAATTTCAAAAAGTCATTGTGAGAGACCTGGGACAGGGTGACAAAGTTGTCGGGGAGCCAAGATCTGACTGCCTGGAAGGATTACGGCCCAGTGTGGATAAGGAGGGACTATTGAGAGTCCCTTTGTGATCGTTGGGATAGTCTTCCATGGCAGGAGAGATCTCAAATGGCTAAACACAATCGGGTTGCTCATCCTGAAAATAATGTGCATACTAGTGGGTCGGTGCCTTATGCCACCCCCAGCCAGAAATTGGTAAGTATATTAAGTTTTGATTTCTTAATAGATTATTATTGTAAAAATAACTAATTTTGTTGAATTGTAAGCAGAGTCATGAGCTCGAGTGTCCCGCCACATTCCGCGAGTTGTTTGATCGGACTCATAAGCGGAAGGGGACCAATGACTACGTCAACGAGAGTGCCCGCATGATTGCTGTAAGTTTATGTACAATCATTTTCATTGCGCAAATATATAATAACTAATATGTTTTTAATTTGTTTGGCAAGAAACCTATGACAGAATTATGGCGGAGATATATGTGGAGGGCACTCCCCAGTCAGACTTGGATCCAGAGGCCTGGGTGGATACAGTGGGAGTGCCGAGGAAGGGGAGAGTGTACGGCTTTGGGGACAGCCTGGATACTACTCCAGTGTTGTCCTCATGTGCAAGTTCAGTCGCTCCTTTGGCCCACGCGAGTTCGTCTACTGCAACGCCTCCCAGCGATAGAGAGGACATCAGAGCCCTCATCCAGGAAGAGTTGTTGTAGCAGCTACCGCTGCACTTTGGCTTTATGGTCCAATAGCTGATGGCTGCCCTCCGAGTGTCGAACACCACACAACAGGCCCCTCAAGTCAGTATTTAAATTGTTATTACTTTTAATTTAAATATAGTCTGAATCTTCTAGTCGGGGGTCCAAAATATGAAATAAGCATCTGATCGGCGTGCCGATCAGTCCGACACGACCGGATGGGTGAAAGCGACATGTGGGAACTGATGGGACCCAAATTGGATTCCCGGTTTGGGCTCGAGATTGAGACCACACACCCAAAAAAGAACTAAGTGTAAAGGGTCAGAACAAGCAAGTCAGAGGTTCAAAATCTGAAATAGGCATCCGATCGGTGTGCCAATCTGTCCGACACAGCTACGTGGGTGAGAGCAACATGTGGGATTTGATAGGACCCAGATCAAATTGCCAGTTTGGGCTCAGCATTGAAACTACACATTCAGGAAAAAAAAAACTAAGTGTAAAGGGTTGGAACAAGCAAGTCGAGGGTCAAAATCTGAAATAGGCATCCAATCAACATGTCGATCGGTCTAACACGACCCGGGTCGTTGAGAGCGATGTGTGGGTACTGACAGGACCCAGATCGGATTCCTGGTTTGGGCTTGCCGTTGAGACTACATGTCCGGGAAAAAAACTAAGTGTAAAGGGTCAGAACAAGCAAGTCGAGGGTCCAAAATCTAAAATAGGCATCCGATCGGCATGTCGATAGATCCGACATGACTAGGTGGATGAGAGCGACATGTGGGAACGGACGAGACCCAGATCAGATTTCTGGTTTGGGCTCGGCGTTGAGACTACACATCAGGGAAAAAAATTAAGTGTAAAGGGTCAGAACAAACAAATCGGGGGTCCAAAATCTAAAATAGGCATCCGATCAGCGTGCGGATCGGTCCGACACGACCTGGTGGGTGAGAGCGACGTGTGGGAATTGACGGGACCTAGATCGGATTTCCAGTTTGGGCTCCGCATTGAGACCACACACCCGGAAAAGAACTAAGTGTAAATGGTCAGAACAAGCAAGTCGAGGGTCCAAAATCTGAAATAGGGATCCGATCAGTGTGCCAATTGGTCCTACACGACTGGGTGGGTGAGAGCGATGTGTGGGAACTGACAGGACCCAGATCAAATTTCTAGTTTGGGCTCGGCATTGAAACTACACATTTGAGAGAAAAAAAACTAAGTGTAAAGGGTTGGAACAAGCAATTCGGGGGTCCAAAATCTAAAATAGGCATTCGATCGACGTGTCCATCGGTCCGACACGATCAGGTGGGTGAGAGCGATGTGTGGGTACTGACAGAACCCAGATCAGATTCTCTATTTGGGCTTAGCGTTGAGACTACACATCCAAAAAAAAAACGAAGTGTAGAGGGTCATAACAAGCAAGTCGGGGGTCTAAAATCTAAAATAGGCATCTAATCGGCCAGTCGATGGTCCGACACGACCGGGTGGGTGAGAGCAACATCTAGGAACTAACGGGGCCCAGATTGGATTCTCGGTTTGAACTCGGCGTTGAGACTACATAGCTAGGAAAAAAACTAAGTGTAAAGGGTTAGAACAAGCGAGTCAGGGGTCCAAAATCTAAAATAGGCATCTGATCGACATGCGGATCTGTCCGACATGACTAGGTGGGTGAGAGTGACGTGTGGGAACTGACGGGACCCAGATCGGATTCCCGATTTGGGCTCGACGTTGAGATTACACATCTGGGAAAAAAACTAAGCGTAAAGGGTAGATTGAAAATGACTTAAAATAGTTCATATTCTTTTTTTAATGTAATATATATATATATATATCTCATTTTATTTTTATATGTATCTAATATTATTTTTTGTAATGTAGGACAATGCACGGGATCTGACAGATCCGACGCTGGACGATGCGTAGGAGGCCCAGGGGGCGCAAATGATGTAGACATTACATTTATTATTATGGATTATTAATTTTATTGGTTTTTTATGTATGTATGTTTTTGGGTTTCATTTTTATGTATGCATGTTATCGTATTTTAATTTTAAATTAGCAAGTTTAATACATTTAAAACGTGCATTTTTTATTTTTATTTTTTTAAAAAAAAAAGATCATTTTTGACAAATTTTTCAATGGAAATCTAGTCCGTCAGAAAATGTCATTCCGATGGATTTGTCGACGGACATTTTTCGACGAAAGTTTTTATTTCTGACGAACTTTTTGACATAGTTGTTTTTGTCGAAAAGTATTTATTTCCAACAAAATTTCTAACATATATTAATTCCATTAGAAATTTATTTTTTTCGATGGACTTTCTGACGGAAAATAATTCCACTAGAAATTCTTGACCAAATTTTTCCGATGGAGATGTTCTTTCATAAATTCGTCGGTAGAGACCTTTTTCGAAGGATTTTTTTCGGCAAAAATTTCACCTTTTCTTGTTGTATGTCCAATGGGGTCACGTGGCCCCACTAGATTTTTAATATTTTAGTAAAGGGTTTAAAATTTTCTATGAAGTTAACTTTGGTTGGAAATTTTTTCAAAGAGAATGACCCCATTGGATTACAAACAAAGTCTATCAGTACACCCTGGCTTTTGGAGTGACCCACTGAATAAAATTCCTAGCTCCACCACTCCTTGGGCAAGGAAGAAGAAGGGAAGGCCCGAGGATCTCAAGCTTCGATAGCCTTTAGATCTTCAGGTAGGTTCCTCTAATCTTCTCTAAATCATTAATTAATGAGTTCTCCTTTATGTTTAGTTCTTTTTTATACTGAGACTTTGTCAGCTTGTTTAGTTTCTTCCTCTTCTATAATGGAACTATGTCGGTTTGTTTATTTGATATTCTTCTCTATGCCAAGACTCTGCTGAATTGTTTAGTCAAAATCCTATTTCATATCGGAACTCTACCAGATTGAATTCTCGTATTTGAGTCCTCTCCTATCTCAAAACAATGCTGGATTGAATTCTCGTCATTGTAACCCCCCTAACCCGGAGTTCTGCTAGTTTGATGCAACCCTCCTATCCTAAAACTCTGTCAGATTGAATTCTCATACCACACCCCTCCTATCCTAGAATCCTATTAGTTTGGATTCTCATTATTTGTTTTCTTCTCCATCCTAAAACTCTGCCCGTTTGAATTCTTGATGTTGCATCCTCTCCTGAAACTCTACTAGATTGTAGTCCTGAAACCCTACCAATTTGTATCCCTCAATTGTCAGCAGGTTTTTTAGTGGGGTCTTCGACCCAAGTGATGACCTATGCCAATCAAGAGACTCTGGTCTAGTCCCGAGAAGATTCCGAACACTCTTAGTGACCAACTAGTACTAGCTGGAGAGTGATAGTCTGGTGCTTGGCATACACCACAAGTGAGTCCTTGATTTACTTGTTGTATAATTCATTAGCATGCGTGTCATCCATAAAACTGATCAGTGTACAATTTCTTAAATTATCCATGTTTGCTTTAGTTTTTATTTATATCTTGATAATGTGATGCAATCCAGTGTATTTTATTTCCATTTAATGAATTCATGAATACCATCTAGTGCACATATTCCTATTTATCATTGTTTACTTATTAAATGCTAGATTATGACTTAGAAAGATTAGAGGGTAAATCTTATTGGGCATTTATGCTCATTAAATATTCATTAACGTTTTCCAAGTATCTCTCATGCAAAAATGAAGAGGACGAGAATGTGTACAGAGTGGTACCCCTATCACATAATAGTGTAATGTTGAAAAAGTGATGAGAGTTTAGTGAGTATAATCAGATGTGTACTTATAACCTCAAATTTTATAGTGAATGAATATTTGAGTTTTTAATATTATATACTAATGCAATCGTGTATCATGTTGCATCTCAGAATTTCCTCTACTATTGGGATGTGATAGGAACCCTGAGGTTTTCGGCCTACTCGTAAAATAGGTCATGGCCTTGAGGCCCAACTGGGAGCTCTTCATCGACAGCTCGCCATACTTAACTAGAAGTGGTGCAAGTGCCAGCTTATGCTCTCCTAAATGGATTGAGGTACAGTACACTTTGAAGTTTAGGTTTTCTACCTCCAACAATGCTTCAAAATATGAGGTGCTCATTTCGAGGGCACTCATGGCCAAGCAACTTAAAGCGGCACGGGTGAAGATCTTCACCGACTCCCAACTAATTGCAAGCTAGTTCAACGATGACTCCAAATCCCGAGAACCTCAAATGATAAAGTACCTCCAAATGGCTTGAGACTTGGCTCAGCAGTTTGAGAGATTCAAGGTAGTCCAAATCACTCGAGAGTCCAACTCTTGAGCCAACTCCCTCTCCCACTTAGCCTTTTCCCCAAGCCTGGGTAGATCCTAGTCCATTCCCCTAAGGAACTCGAGCACCCTAGCACCGACTGTGAATGTGTTTTTTCAAACACCACAAAGAATAATTATAGAAAAAAAAAAGAAAAATATTCTTTTAAAATAAAAAAGAGAGAGTGTTGTGTGTGCACAAGATAGAGATTTGATCGCCAGGTACACTAAGTTACCGAAGGAGAGAGCGAAGGAAGAGTTACTTACCTTCACTCGAGATCGTGGGAGTGTGATTGTGGGTTGACTCTTACTTCTCCAACCGGCCGGCCGGTGAAGAAGACTTTAGCTTGTGGTTACCTTGCAAAAAGATTAACAAATAAGTGAAATAAATGGATTAGTCCAAGTTGTGTAGTATCAATTCAAAGAAAGATGTGAGAAACTTGTTTGCATGGGATTAAGCACACCTTGTGGAGGTGGTGTAAAACCCCTAAAGTGTATGGGTGTGGAGTGTATGAAGTGATGTGTGATGAGAATATGGTGATGAATGATGAACTAAGAGAATTAAAAGAACAAAAGAGAGAAGATAAATTTGTTGGAGGGAGCTTGGCGTTGCAATGGATGAGGAGGAAGAAGCCTCCTCCTTGCTCCAATGACTTGAGAGGATAAAGACCAAGCTCCAATTGAAGAACACTTGAATTAAACTTGAGGGGAGGGAGTTCTTCTCTTCAAGCTCAGGATTCAGCTCTTCAACGCAGCAAAGCTCCACCACAATACTTGAGTGTATTTAAAACAATGGCCTCGGGGGTTCTTTTATAGGAATAAAATTGGAAAATTGCGACGGACACAGTGGTCGCCTATTAAGGTGAATCGCGACTGACAAAGGCGTCGCGTTTAAAAAAACTTCCTTACTTTGATTGGGCCTTTCCAAACATTAATTATAGTAGGTTTCAAAATCACGACGACATAGACCGACGCGTTTATAACACTTACTTACATCGATTGATTCTTTCCAAATTAATAAATAGAAATATTTAATCGCGACAACCTGAGTGGTTGCACATTTGAAAGAATCGATCTTCTTGTGGGAATCGATCTTTTAACAATGGAAGGTTAGAAATACGACGGACTATGTGGACGTGATTCTATTTAGCAACAAAATCTTTCTAAAAAATGATTTTGGAAATTACCATAAATCACAAATGGATACTTTTAAATGTGACGCCTCTGACGAACGCAATTATAAAACATAATACCAGTCGGAATAGGAATTTAATACGCAACCGTTTAACCCGTCGCAAATCAACTTCTCAAAACATGACCACTGTGTTGGTCGCAAATCAACTGCGCACAGAGGACCCCTTGCAAGCTCTAGAAAAATTCCTAAAAATTTTAGAAAAAATCAATAAAAATAGGAAAATCACTCAAGTGGTTAATTAAAGAGAGCCACTTTGAGGTACCACATTATAACATGAAATTTATTCAATATGTTGTAAAAAATGGCGTGTCTACACTGACGACGAAAGCGTGGAAGGTATCTATAGACAGGTGAATTCAGCTCCACCACGGGCAAATTTCATATTGCGCCATAACGCCACAAATGTCCCTCCTTTTGCCTCGCAAAGAGTGTTTTCTCAACATATCTAGATCACCCCCTTCTTCCCCGGTGCTTCCCCTTCATTTCGAGGGCCCCTCAGGAATTATAGGCATAAAATTTCAAGTCTCGACGGGTATGGCAGTCGCCTCTCTAAACGCGTCTAGTACTCCGGACGCGATTCAGGATACCTTGTCTTAACGCGATGGTTTTCATGGGTGCTACCTTATCGCGGTGTACAAGTCGGCTGCGACTATATGCTTAACACGTCGGCTCTGCACGACGTGACAATGAATTCTTATTTTATTTATGGAAACTGCCCTTTTCATGAACACGTCCGCCATGGGCGACGTGATTCTAATTTCACTTTCGACAGAATTTTCATAAATAAATTAGGAAAGCTTATCGCGTCGTGTTGTGCCGATGTGATTCATTTTATAGTCGCGTCCCTCCTACCAGACACAATTCAAAGTCAGCTATGCATAGTCACATCCTGCCTCCAGGATGCGATTCAAAGTCGGCTGTGGCCCAGAAAGTCGTCGCGCCCAAGCCCGTAATCATGAGAAAATCCTGTAATCGCGTCCATGTCAGCGGATGCAATTCAGAGAGGTCAAATCATAAATCCACGTCAGGAGACAGCGCATGTAAGCCCCATGCCTCGAAATTTCCCCTAAAGTAATTGCGTCAGCCATGGCCGCCGCGTTTCAAGTCGCGGCAGCCTTGGCGGACGCGATTTTGTACCTTATCGCAGCTTCCTTATAGGACGCAATTCTGAAGCATGGCGGCAATCGTGCGCCTATCTCATCAAACCGACCTTGCGAATCGCGGCCTGCCACCTGGACGCGATCCAATCCAAGTGGCGGCCTCATAGCCCGACGCGATTCTAATCGCGGCTTACCGCTCGGATACATTTCAGTCTGAAGGTTGCATCTGCTGTACCGAATGCGATTCTAAGATTTCACCTCTATAAATAGACCCCCGAGGGTCATTTGTAGAGAGAGGGGTCCACACACTGCGGCGAAGCCCTGCCGAATTCCCGCCTCGACGTCCGAGCCCGGGGGTACCTTCTACTTCGCGCCATCCATCCGATCCCTTAGTGCCTAGCGCCGTCTTCTTCCGTCATCCACGCGCACCGAAGTGGAGCGAGGCAGAAGCGTCTTCCTCCACCCTCCGTCATCCAACCGGCAACGCCACCGCACCATCCAACATTCGGGGAGGCACCCCCTCCCCTTTCCTCTTTTCTCTTTTCATTCACCTCCTCCGGGCCCCATGTGGTCCTTTTTATTTTCATCTCCTCCAGGCCCCACGTGGCCCCTCTTTTATACACACACATGCATGCATACACACACACACACCTATTTTTAGGGGTTTAAAAGTCACCACATGGTAAGTCGTTCCCCTTGCCGTTCATTCTTTTATTTCATTTTTTGAAATTGCATACTACACATTATTTGGCTAATCTCCTCTTCTTTTCTTTGTCTTCTTTTTTGTCAGGGTAATCGAACGAGGAAACGCCCTCTACCATGGCCGACCGTGCTCGTAGAGGAAGAAAGGACCCACACCCCTGCGCAACCTCCCATGCTCTAAAAGGTATTTCTCGCGATCACATTCTTCCATCCGCACCCCTCGCCGTGCATCTCCATTCGGCACCCTCGCGTGCCTGGCGATCACAATCTTTTTATTTTCTGTCATTTCCCGCTTTTCACTCCATAACCACACACACACCACATTTTCTATTTTTATTCTTCACCCCCCCCCCTCTTTGTGGGCGCCTCGGAGTCTTCGTCTTTAAAAAAAAAAAAACTTACTCCAAAAGCGATACCTATAGATTGGCGATCACGGTGGGACTTCTTTTCGCATTTTCTTTTTGATTACCCCCTCCTTCGTGCCCCACGTGGCACTCTTCTTTTTTCCATTATTTTATACCATGCAAAACATGTTGTGTGTTTAATTTTATTTTTCGTTCCCTCTTTATACTCGTATCCTGCCTTCTTTCCTGCTTTTTCTTCTGTCCTCGGGTGGTTGTTGGAATCGCGTCCAACACAGAGGACGCGTTATAAACGTGTCCACTGTACCGGACGCGTTTCGTTTTGTTGTTGCGGTGGCTAAAGCCGACGCGTTCAGCTTGTTGCGGCGGCCTTAGTCGACACGTCTCTGTTGTCGCGGCGGCTAAGGCCGACGAGCCTCTGTATATCTTAATCTTATTTTATGTATATCTTTCCTACTTACTACCTTTTACTGCTTTCGTTTTTGTTTTTGGGCGTCTGTTTGGAATCGCATCTCTCACAGAGGATGTGATTCTTTCATAACGTGTCCGCCTGCTCGGACGCGTTATACTTTTTCTGTCGCACCGGCTAAGGCCGACGCATTCTTGTCGTGGCGGCAAAGGCCGACGCATCTCTGCCAGCAGTCCATCCACAGGGACCCGGCGCGGCACTGATAGCCTTCTGGGACTCTCAGTTCTGCGTCCAGGTGGCTGGACGTGATTACTGAGTCGTGGCGGCTATCCCCGCCGTGATTCAGAGTGCTGACAGAAATGCACCCCTTCTGCCATTTTTGCTATAAACTATCGCATGCAAGGCATTTTTTTTTGCATTGGTCGGGGGACCTCCTTCCCTCATATCCTAAGCTCCACACACCCTTCCAGTGAAGGCGAGCTCCCCATTGGGCATTCCGTCCCTTTGGACTAGCGGACCTTCTCCCGGAACCCCATAAGACTTCGTACCCCGTGGATTCCCTCACGGCAGACCGAGCTGGTGGTACCCCTCCGTTGACCCAGGTTAGACATCCTATCGCGTGGTGAGAGGTGATTCTAGTTGCACCCCGAAGTACTCATACTCTACCTAACTAGGAGCTCACCTGGAGTGACACAATGATTTTTCAATCGATTTAATTAATTGTGAAACTCCTAAAACAGGCGCTAAGCATCATAACTTGTTTGAACCATATTGATTGATTAATCTTTATTCAACCTTGTTTGTTTGCTTGCCTTGTTAAAAATGGACCAATACCATCATGCTAGATTTGATTATATGGACTATGAGGATAATTCAAGTGTCCAATCATTTCAATCTCATGTCCATCCATTTCACCACCGTGAGAGACAGCCTTCCACTTCCTATGGTTATGTGCGCACATCGCGCACTAGCCTATCTGATGTCCCTTCACACCTCACTCCAATCAAAACCCAGCAAGAGCCTTCCCCCCCGCCATGATCCCACTGTGCAGAATGTCCTGCATGCTATTGATCAGCTCACCCCTCAACAGCTCAATTTCATACAATCTCTAGTTGAGGGTGTGACTCCTTCTCCCTCTCCTTCTTCCTCTTCTTCTCCCTCTCCTTCTCCCTCTTCTAGGCGCCCACCTTTGTACATTCCGGCGACTTCGCCACATACCCCTGTACATTCTCCATCACCTCGGCCCTCTGGCCATTTGCACTCCCGTGCTCCGGTCCGTACAGACCACCCCTTGGGAAGGCCCACTAATTTAAGGCCACCCCCATGTACTGCCTCATTTGCCCAGCAGCAACCCACTCCACTCCAAAATGCTCTTCTCTAGAAATTAAACAATCTGGAGAATCAAATAAACAAGCTTTCCAATCGCATGGGTGACCCCGTCGCCGCCATGTTGGCTCTCCCGCAAATTTATATTCATCCTTTGGAGATGCCAACGTACCGATTGTACAATGGCATGGGTAACCACTACCTTCATGTCTAGGAATTCATTTATGAGTCTTCTCGTTGGCAACGAGATCCCATTACCTTGGCATATTTATTCATAAAATCTCTTGACAGCCCTGCACTCGAATGGTTCTACTCTTTAGAGCCAAGTGAGGCAGGAGACTTCCGCCCCTTACACAAAAAATTCCTTTAGAGGTACAAAGACCGTGTTAGCCCTTATCTGTCTATCACGGAGCTAACGTCCGAAAAGATGGGGGTCGACGAGGCCTTTGTACAATTTGCTGACCGTTGGAGGTCAATGGCCACTCGCTTACAGCATGAGCTCTCGGAGTCAGAGCAAGTTAAAATAATCATTTCCAACTCTACTCCGAGGTTCAAGCACATCTTGGCCATGAACCAGATCACCTCCATGGAGAAGCTCTACAAACAGGGACGTTACATCCCATCCCATCTAACGGACTCCCCGATCATAGAGCTTTTTAATCAAATTAATCTGAGAAAGAACGGATCAATGGACGCCATCCACTATCCACCTCACCACTATACAACATCCACATCATATACACACCCACAAACACCTATTTACCACAACATGTCGCCACCCAAGCGTCCACTGATTCGTCCTCTCCGGACTCAACAACCTCCAACTGGGCCCTACAACGCCAGCACCCTTGGCACCTGCTCCGGCACCCTACGTTGCACCTGCTCGGGCACCCATGCCAGCTCCCATGCCTCCACCACAACAACCACAACAGCCTCCACCCCCACCACAGCCCGTTGCTCGGGCTGAGGTTGCCAATGCCCAACCCATCTGCGAAACCACTTGGTGTTATGACGATGAACCTTCCGAGGTCATGTTCGTACGCCATTTACCTACGCCTCCCACACTGCCACCCATTATCACCAAACCCTCCACTATTAAACCTTCACCAACCATTGTACCCGTCATTACACCTCCCACACCGCCAGCACCCTTGGCAATCGAACCCGAACAAATCTTCCCCATCATAACCATCACGCCTCCACTGGCCATACAACCTCCCATTACACCCACCATATCCACCCCCATCCAATGGAGTGGGTGCAAACATTTGAGGAGTTGCAAGCATCAGCAGAAGGAAGACCCAGGACTAGGCATGCTATTCAAACTTCAAGATTACATTCCTCGTATGCCGGTCATTGTCAAAATACTGGGCACATTCTCCAAGCGGGAGTCCTCCCCTCCAATCATGACCGTCAAGAGGCCTTCTAAATCTATGCCACTCATACCCGTTGCCAACTAGGTTCATTTTAAAATACTCATAGGGAATCAAGCCCTCCAAGCTCTCATGACCCCTCATGCCGTTGTTGTGAACCTTCCTACTCTAGTGAAGGGGTCAACCATTTAGATTGTGCTTACGCACTCCAAAGCCAAACCCTTGGCACAATCAATTACCCAAGGGGACGTGCCCCTTTCCATAACAAACATTTTACAATCTTTGGGCACGGTCCCCTCTTTGTTGCTTCCAACTCTACCAGTGGAACTCCCCACCCTCTCATTAAACCGTATTCCAAGGGAGTTGCCACTATTGCTTGAAACTCCGACGGAAGTCAACAATCCCCCAATCATTAAGAGCCGTTCAATCCCGATGAGAAGAGCAAGGCCGTCTTCCCGCTGGGAAAATTTTATGAGGAAGTACCTGAGGGTCAAAACGCCGATTCCCAAGCGGAATATTAAACGCAGGGCAAGGCAAAAGACCGAGGGGCCTCCATCTTTCTTACTTTCATTTCAATCATCTTTTGTGCTCCTTAGCACCTTCCCTTGGATTCTCCACATTCCCTCCCCACGGGAGGCATTTTATTTTCATCTTTTTTACGATTCATTTTCTTATACTGGGCATCGCACCCTCTTTTGTACTCCTTACTCTCCCTTCTGTGCCCCTCGTGGCACATCTTCCCATTGTGCCACGCTTGGCACGTCTCCCTTCCGTGCCGCTCGTGGCACATCTTCCTGTTGTGCCACGCCTGGCACGTCTCCCCTCTGTGCCCCACATGGCACATCTCCTTCTTGTGCCCCACGTGGTACGTCTCCATCCTGTGCCCCACGTGGCACATCTCCATCTTGCGCCCCACGCGGCGCGCCCTCTTTTCTGGCCCCTCACGGCCCGCTTTTTCCTTTCTCCTCTCCAGCCCCGCCGGATCCTTTTCCTCTTTCAGGGCATCACGCCCTCCTTCTCCAATCCCCTACGGCCCCGCCAGAGTCTCCAAAATCTTTCCTCCACTCTCTCCTCGCCGCCTTTAATCAGGTCATTCGACCCTTCTCGCATTGTTTTCGGGGCTTTAGCCCCCACTTAGCTTTTTAATTTCCAAATAAAAAATGTAAATCCTTCTAGACCCCCGAGTCTCGCCCCAACGCAGGGCATTCGTCCTCTTTCCACAATTCTCTCCCTTCCATTTTAAATCGGGTCCTTCGACCCTTCTCGCATTGCTTTCGGGGATTTAGCCCCCACTTAGCTTTTTAATTTTCAAATAAAAAATGTAAATCCTTCTAGACCCCCGAGTCTCGCCCCAACGCAAAGCATTCATCCTCTTTCCGCAATTCTCTCCCTTCCATTTTCAATCAGGTCCTTCGACCCTTCTCGCATTGTTTTCGGGGCTTTAGTCCCTATGTGTTTTTCTAATTTCCAAAAATAAAATGTAAATTCTTGTAAACCTCTGAGTCTCTCCCCAGCGCAGGGCATTCGTCCTTCCTTTACCCTCCGAATTCTTTATTAGTAGTGTCAATAAAAAATCCATAAAAATATGAATATTCAGTATTGCCATACTATCGCAGCATTTCTGTTATGAAAACTCCACACAAGGAGTCCAAGATTCCCTCCCGGGTCATTAAGGTTTGCCCTTAGCATGGGCACCTCACACACACTTTATGGCACCCTAAGCCGATCACTCTCGATAGACACCGTCACTGTCACAGCCACGCCTGAAAGGCACAAGATGTTTGTTTCTCCTCCTATTCAGCCAAAGTATGGGTATTAGAGGTAGTCTGGGTGAAGAAACCTACTTGAAGCACCACGTCATAAGAGGACGACCCCAAAATGGGCAAATTAAATGACCAAATGAAAATTCAAGTCAAAATGCATGTCAAGAGCGGCAAAGTCCCGCGGAGATTTAAATGGACCCGGTCGTATGCATGCAAAATCAAATTCCAATCAATCATAATAGGACATAGCAAAGAGTGGCAAAGTCCACGCGGAGATCCAAATGGACCCGGTCGTACGCATGTCCCTACAATCAAATGGTCATCAATCAAGATTCCAAAATAATTCAAAAGCCCCCAGTTCTTAAATAAGACTGAACATTCTGACGGTTGTGCCAAGGAAGGGAGTCAACACCCAACTCTTCGAACACCCATATCAAGCTTATCTCCAAATTTTCTTCTCTTCTTCCTGCCAGACTTAGTCGCCTTTTCAGGCGTAGCTTTGGCAGTGCACCGTCAACCAAGTGCAATCAGCCGTGGGCGCCACGTTAAAATGCACGCCCTACTCTGGGCATTCTTTAATGAAACGGGAGGTAACAAGGACCCCCCGCCAGTCAATTTTCATAACTTAATGTCGGCGTGGCATGGCAATGTCCCAAAAATCACAAAAAAATCAAATATTTACAAAAAATAAAAAAATAGATATCTCTAAAAATTTCTAAAAAATTCAAATATTCCAAAAATCAAGAAAAATCCAAACATTTCTAAAATCCAGAAAAAATCAAATATTCAAAAATCTCCATAAAAATCCAGATATTCCAAAATCAACAAAAAATCAAAATATTTTCCAAAACACCACAAAAATTCAAATATTTTTCCAAAATCCATAAAAATTCAAATACTTTCAAAAATCTAAAAAATCGTGATGATATTGCACATGGCAAGCAGATCTTGTCTGTGACAGATCGATGCAATTCTTCCAATCATGGGTTCCTCTCATCTTGAACTCCAAACTCTCAGTCAAAGATCACTTATCCTCTTGGTTAAAAACAAACAAATTGAGTGTGCCACATCTGTTGTTGACTACTTTAGCATGCTCCTTGAATGAATGATGTTTTCCATGATACCTGTGTTTTCTTGGCTAATGAGTTTTGAGTGTAGGATTCGAGTTACCTCATCTGGCGCTACATCAAGCTGCAGCTGCTGCCCCCACCATCAAGTTATCTATATGTGTACCTTTAGAGCACACCAAGGACCTTGTGGCTCTGAGGAATCTGGGATTTGAGTTCCCCTTTATCAAAAACAATGATTATCTCAGAGGATCCTTAGCCGCATGGATAGGTCGTTACGCTTGGCACCTGAGGACGATGGACCCATGCATACCCCCCCGATCCTGACTCAACGCCATTGTAACAATATATCCTTGGTTATTTCCTACTCCTTTTAACCTATTTTTCTTTTAGCCCAGCATACATGCATATTAAAATCACAGTGGAAAACCACTCTTGCAATGCAATTTGAGAGCCATCTGAGCTCCAACTCCAAAGCAATTTGAAATATTCCACTCTGGGTCAAGTACCCAACTCACTTTGATGTTGCCTCCGCGTTGATTTCCTTAGAACCCCTTATTTGGACTTATCCTTTTTATTTTTTGCCTTTACTCCTAGAGATCCACCTGCGGCAGTGGCAGACGCCCCCAATGGTGAAACCTAACGAATTGTGTCCTTAGGTACTTTCCCTTCGCTGGAAGTTGGTCTCTCCTTCTCTCCCAAGATCCACCTACGGCAATGGCAGACGCCCCCAATGGTGAAACCTAACGGATTGTGTCCTTAGGTACTTCCCCAACGCTGGAAGTTGATCTTTTCTTTCCTTTTGTGCCCCACGTGGCACCTTTCCTATCTTATCTCTTTCCTCTGTTCAAACATTTGTTTCTTTAGGTCTTCTTCCTAGTGGTGACTTCCTTGGGTGTTGGAAAAAGACTCTTATCAGGTGACAGTCACCCAATGATTATGTGTGTCTATTTTTCACCTTGGCGTCTACTATTCAGTCCGCTCCCGCTGCACTCCACTTCGCTACGCTTCATTTCTTTCATTCCATTCACTCCATTGTGCTCCACTCCGTGTCCCTTCGCTTCGCTCTCCTGCAAAGCAGATGCCAAGGCGTGGCAGCTGTAGACATGCGAATTCGACTCCACCGCGGGCAAATTTTATATTGTGCCATAACGCCACAAATGGCCCTCCTTTTACCTCGCAAAGAGTGTTTTCTCAACATTTCTGGATCACCCCCTTCTTCCCCGGTGCTTCCCCTTCATTTCCAAGGCCCCTCGGGAATTATAGGCATAAAATTTCAAGTCGCGATGGGTATGGCAGCCGCCTCTCTAAACGCGTCCAGTACTCCGGACGTGATTCAGGATACCTTGGCTTAACGCGATGGCTTTCATGGGCGCTACCTTATCGTGGGGTACAAGTCGGCCGCGACTATATGCTTAACGCGCCGGCTCCGCACGACGTGACAATGAATTCTTATTTTATTTATGGAAACTGTCCTTTTCATGAACGCGTCCTCCATGGGCGACGGGATTCTAATTTCACTTTCAGCAGAATTTTCATAAATAAATTAGGAAAGCTTATCGTGTCGTGTTGTGTCGACGCTATTCATTTTATAGTCACGTCCCTCCTACCAGATGCAATTCAAAGTCAGCTATGCATAGTCGCGTCCTGAATCTAGGACACGATTCAACGTGGCCCAGAAAGTCATCGCGCCCAGGCACGTAATCATGAGAAAATCCTATAATCGCATCCTTGTCAGCAGACGCGATTCAGAGAGGTCAAATCATAAATCCACATCAGGAGACAGCACATGTAAGTCCCATGCCTCGAAATTGCCCCTAAAGTAATCGCGTCGGCCATGGCCGCCGCGTTTCAAGTCACGGCAGCCCTGACGGACGCGATTCTGTACCTTATTGCAGCGTCCTTACATGACGCAATTCTGAAGCATGGCGGAAATCGTGCGCCTGTCTCATCAAACCGACCTTGCGAATCGCGGCCTGCCGCCCGGACGTGATCCAATCTAAGTCACGGCCTCCTAGTCCGACACGATTCTAATCGCGGCCTGCCGCTCGGACGCATTTCACTCTGAAGGTCGCATCCGTTGTACCGAACGCGATTCTAAGATTTCACCTCTATAAATAGACCCCTGAGGATCATTTGTAGAGAGAGGGGTCCACTCACTGCGGCGAAGCTCTGCCGAATTCCCGCCTCGACGTCCGAGCCCAGGGGTACCTTCCACTTCGCGCCATCCATCCGATCCCCTAGATCCCGGCGCCATCTTCTTCTGTTTTCCACATGCACCGAAGCGGAGCGAGGCGGAAGCGTCTTCCTCCACCCTCCGTCGTCCAACCGGCAACGCCACCGCACCATCCAACATTCGGGGAAGCACCCCCTCCCCTTTCCTCTTTTCTCTTTTCATTCATCTCCTCCGGGCCCCACGTGGTCCTTTTTATTTTCATCTCCTCCGGGCCCCACGTGGCCCCTCTTTTATACACACACACACACCTATTTTTAGGGGTTTAAAAGCCACCACACGGTAAGTCGTTCCCCTTGCCGTTCATTCTTTTATTTCATTTTTTGGAATTGCATACTACACATTATTTGGCTAATCCCCTCTTCTTTTCTTTGTCTTCTTTTTTGTCAGGGTAATCGAATGAGGAAACGCCCTCTACCACGGCCGGCCATGCTCGTAGAGGAAGAAAGGACCCACACCCCTGCGCAACCTCCCACGCTCCAAAAGGTATTTCTCGTGATCACATTCTTCCATCCGCACCCCTCACTGTGCGTCTCCATTTGGCACCCTCGCGTGCCTGGCGATCATGATCTTTTTATTTTTCGTTATTTCTCACTTTTCACTCCATAACCACACACACACTACATTTTCTATTTTTATTCTCCACCCCCCCCCCCCCCTCTTTGTGGGTGCCTCAGAGTTTTCGTCTTAAAAAAAAAAAAAACGAACTCCAAAAGCGATACCTACAGTATCGAGGTGTTAGTCGACGATTGGAGGACCCCTTATATCAGTTAGCTGAAGGATGGACACTCTCCTCACGACCCTTGGGAGTCTCGGAGGCTCAAATATTAGGCTTGGAGATTTGTCCTCCTTAATGGTCAGTTGAATAGGAGGTCTCAGTCTGCGCCACTCTAGAAATGTCTCGAACCTATTGAAGCCAAACAAGCAATCGAGGAAGCACGAAGGCATTTGAGGCACACACCAAGGAGGAAGATCGGTAGTGTGGATCTTGTTAAGGCAGGGGTACTAGTTGCTATCACTTCAACACGATTGCTCAGACTACGTCCGCAAGCACCATCATTGCCAGAGGCACGGCCATTTAATCCACCAACCTGCTACTACACTCACTTCTCTGTTGGAACCCTGCCCCTTTTCCTAATGGGAAGTCGACATCCTGGGACCATTCCCAATCACCCAAGCCCATAAGAAGTTCATTATCGTAATAGCTGACTACTTCACTAAGTAGATCAAGGATGAGCTGACTACCAAGATCACTGATTGGGTTATTTGGAAGTTCGTCTAACAATTCATCATCTATCATTTTGGCATTCCCCAAGTAATGGTGAGCAATAACAGACGGCAATTCAACCACTCCTACTATAGGGAGAAGTGTGTTGGGCTTGGGATTCGCGATCGCTTTACTTCGATAGCCCACCCTTAGGCCAACGGACAGGTTAAGAACATCAATAAGACCCTCCTCAAAGGGTTGAAAACTAGGCTCTAGAATCTCGAGGGAAGCTAGCTTGAAGAGTTGCCAAGTGTGCTATGAGCCTACTAGACTGCCCCAGAGCATCAATCAACGAAACTCTATTTAGTTGGTTTATAGAGCTGAAGTCATGATACCATTGGAGGATTGGAGGTCAGAAGCCCTTCCCTCCGAGTCATAAATAATCAATCGAAAGCCAACGACTAAGCTATTTGGGAGAACCTAGCGTGGTCGAAAAAACCTAAGAAGCCACGTAAATCAAAATGGAGTACTAAATACACATGGTGTAACGTTGCGCGTTTTCCGGATCCCCGTGGATCCAGGTTTAGTGGGTTTAGTGGCCCATGTGAGGCCCATTAGTGTGGTGTGTTTCTTACTAGATCCTTACCAGGTTTGGTTTGGGTCCGTGTTGGTGTTCAGCTTGCTGGACACAGTGTGTTGGCGTCCAGGTGGTGACGTCGATTGTGTGTTGACGGCAGTGGTGTGCCGTTAACATGGTGTTAACGTCCATCGATGAGGACGTTGACTGTTGAACTTGGCGTCAGGCTTTGTGGACGTCTAGTTGTGGCGGTCTGGTTAAACGGCCAAAGGGTTGACGTTAACCTGGCATGCCTGTGTTTTTATGGCAGACCCGAGCTCTGTTCTTTCCCCTCTCTCTCCCTTCCTCTTCCCCCACCTTCACCCTTGAGCTTCTTCGCGAGTTCTGACAGTCAGAGGGAGCTCGTGGGAAGGCCGTGGTGCGCGTGGTAGCGGCAGATCGGGCGGGAATGACGGATTGGAGCGCGGTGTTCGTGGGACGTTTCTCGGGTTTGACGTGATTCGAGGTTCTTCGGGAGTTTAATTGCGTTTCTGAGGTAGGGGTCGAGCCCTGTTAGCTTGTTAGAAACATTAAAACACGACTTAATCACTTGAACCAGCATTTTTATTGTATTTTCGGATCAAGTCGTACCATGCGGGGTTAAAGGGTGGTTTGATGAATTTAATGTGTAAAGCATGTTGTAATGGGTTGTTCCGGGTTCTAGTATGTTAAAGGAACCATTTTTATATGTTTTTCTGTAGTTTAAACGGTTGGAAAACCTGTAGAGCTGGATTAGGGTTTCTGTAGGGTTTTAGGCCGGAGAACTTGGCGTCAAGATCGCTTGCCGCCAAGATCACCAGCCGGAGATAGACGGCTAGATCGCTTGCCGTTTACTTCCTTCAACGGCAGTCGATGTTGCCGCCAACCTGTGCATGTATCCATGCAGTGTGTTTACGTAGTTTTCCTGGTTATGAATATTGTGTGATTGTGTGTGCATGGCGATGACCGGTGTGAGCCAGTGCACTTGTTATGCTCTTGGAGCATACTGCTCATGTAATGGGCATGTTTTACGTAAATGATATGTGATGTACGTAATCGCTTTCCGTGGTATGTGTGGTGTGTTGGCACTCGTGGCACTCTTGGAGTGCGTTGTCCATGTGTTGGACATGTGGTTTACGTGGAAGACGTGTGGTACACCATCCAGGGTGTAATATACACGTATTGCCTACGTGGTTTGAGTGTGTGTGTGTGCTACACACTCTGTTGTAATATAATTCTGGTAATTTATCGTAGTAACTGGGCAGTGAGGTTCTTGTGTGAGCCTAGCCATGAATTTGTGGTGTTTGGGCAGTGAAGGTCATATGTGGACCTAGCCCTGATTTGTTGTTGTCTTTCGAATAGTGTTATATTGATTTATGTGTTAAGTGGTCTGTGTTGCCACGAAGGTCATTTCGTGACCAATGATAGGCAAGTTTGTGGTTCAGTTATGTGTTGGTGTGGGATAGCTTTGGGGTCACACGGTGACCGATGTTAAGCTAATCCTAACACTTGTATATTGTGAATTATAAGAAAAGGTTATATGTGTAGTATCGTGGTTTGTGCTAGCCGAGTGTGGTGGTCCGGCGCCTATTCCGGAATGCCTCTCTAGTCGGGTACCCCAGGTTCTTTGTGAGCCAGGCACGTGTGTTTGTTGTGCTCGGGGTTTTGTCCCGGTACTTGTGTTGTACCGTTGAGGTCTGTGTCGTCTTCCTGGACACCCTCACTCTTGTGCTTGAGTTGTACGTCCGGCTGAGGGAAAGACGGCAGTAGGCAGCGGCTTGTGTTGTGGGTGTGTAGTCGCTTGTAGCGCGCTCGTAGTTGGGGGTACGGACACCAGTAGTCGACACTGGTCCCCAGCTAGTCCTTTTCCAGTGCCTCACTTTAGAGTGCTCTGGCCAGAGACTCTAGAGGTGCCAGGCATGGGCCTGCAGTTGTGTGTCTGCAGGTGTGGTGTTGTTGGTCTCCACAGTTGTTTGACTTCTTCCTAGTGGAGCGGCAGTTGGACCTTTCGTCCGTGACTGCGAGACTGAGAGGTTGTTCTTGTGTTGTGTTGTCCGGGTTGGATATTGGCCTGATCAGCCAGTAGTCCGTTCCCGTGTGGTGGCGTCGTTCTTTCTGACTCGTGCTTTGCCAGTGATTGTGGTTTGTGAGTTTGTGACTCGTGGTCGAGGTTTGACCAGTTCGAAGTGTGCCCTGATGTTGGCACAGTTGTGTCTCAGTTGTGGTTTGTGTGACTCGTCGATTAAGGTTTCACCTGTAATATTGTGCTTAATTAAAAGTATAATATAATTATGGATCAGTGTGGTGTTTATCACCTACTTGTACCCTTGTTTGGGTGTTTGAGTTGTGGTACCTCAGAGTAGTAGGTACCTATTTTCCTTCGAAGGTTACTTTGTAGTTTTGTGGTGGTACATTGTGTACCAATCTTTCCGGGTACTTGTGTGTTGTGGAGGTCTTGTGGTTTGACCTGCCACTTGTTGTATCCTAACTATTCTAAGTAGATCTTTGTTTATAATTTATTGTGGATTAGTTTGTGATTATTAATTATGTTACCTTTGTGGGTAATTTGCCGATGAGGCTTATAGCCTAGGCATATTGTGGTTTAGTTGAGCTATGCTCCGTGGAGGCCGTGTGAGACCTTCCACAGTTTGAGTTTTACTCATCTTGGGTATGATTCCAATTATAGCTTTAGTGTGTTATGGATTGGCTTCGTGTTAGCCAGTTCCATTACCTTTGAGTAGTTCTGTTGTAAATGGTTGGGAGTATAAAGGACCAGCTCTTTATTAGCAGTCCTATTACTCAAGTGTTTGAGGTTCGCCTGTGAAGCTTGTAGCCTGGGCAGTGACTTGCCTGTGTGGCTTATAGTTTAGGCAACCCGTTGTTGTAGCAGTGTGCCAGTGAGACTGTGGTTTAGGCACTTTGGTTGTTGGGCTGACTAATGATATTATGTTAGTCCTGTAGTCCTACTTTTCTTCTGAGGACTTTATGTTTATTATCATGAGCATGTTAAATTGTTATTTATTGTAATGATGTGAGCATGAAATGGTTTGGCTATTGTTGTTGCCAATGAGACCCATTGGGGTCGAGGTGTCTGTGGTTACAGTGTTGTTTTGGGTAGCCCCTACTGAGCCAGTGACTTGTTGAGGCTCACTCCCCTACAGTTCTTTTCAGGGCTTGCCGTGTGTTTGGCTTGCAGTGGCGTTGCGTCAGACTTGTACCACCAGCAGTAGTTTAGTAGTTAGGGTTGTGTGAGCTTGTGCTCCCTCGGGGTATGCCCCAGGTAGTTGTACTCTTTTTAATTGGACATGTTTTAATGTAATGGGACAGTTGTACAAATTTGTGAACAGATATGAGCACATGTACTTTCTTGTGTCTTATATTCTTGTGGTTTGTCTTTTTGTACTCTTACTGGACTCGTGTGTGAGATATCCCTTGCGACACTTCAGTGCGTTCGCGGGAGGCGGATCTGGATATGGAGCCTTAATGGGCATAAATACCCCGATCCGTTACACATGGCTTTGTACTACAATGCCTGAGTGAAGGATAGGCAATTTATTCTAGGGGTTCTTGTCCTCAGGAAGACCAAAACCTCTCGTTCACTCAAAGAAGCAGGGAAGCTAGCAGCAAACTGGAAGGGTCCATACCAAGTGGTCAAAGCCTACGTTAAATGTGCATATGGACTGGCTACACTAGAGGGCAAGGCCGTTTCTTGAACTTGGAACGTTGAAGCATTGAGGCGGTTCTATCGGTGAGTCACCTTGGCCCAACCCAAGCCTCTTGTATGATCTACAACCATAATATCAATGCATGCACCAATTTTTTCGGAAGGCTATTTCTTTCATTACATGTAAGATATGGCTTGGAAGCCTATACATGGAAAAGAAAAGGATGTCTCCCTTCCTCATTTCATGTAAGATGTGGCTTGAAGCTTGTATATGGAAAAGAGGAGAAGAAAAATCCTCGATGAAGATGGCATAGAGCCCCCCATTCTTCGACAACATGTTGCGTAGTAGGCGAATGGCATATCCTTAGCAACGTGTTGAAGCATCTCTGGCTGCCAAGATAAGGACGACGCAACACCCTTGTAGCATCACTGTCCTATTTAGGTTTGTCAACCCGGCGAGCACCGAAGATGCGACCGGCATTGCACCACCAACAAGAGCCCCAGCTATAGCAACTCAGTTGTTCCATGTCCTCCAACAAGACGGCCAGTCAACTCGGCAAGCACAATGAACTGGCTGCCAAGACTATTGTGGACACGAAGGCCTGCCTCGGCTGAAGTGGAAGCATCTGGACTCGGGACACCCTCGGCTGCCCGAGATCAAGGGAGCATGGGTCGGGGCTATTAATGTCCCATGACTTTGCCCTACTCCTGATATCCCGACATTCCCAAGATGTAGCCGATGCCACTCGGGTTAAGTGCGAGGTCCCATCAAAGCTAATCTGACGTCGCCAGTGCTCGTGATCCCTCCTCCGACGTTCCTACCCTGACACCATCATCCTCTGTGGATCCGTGTTCTCCTGACAAAAGAACATGTGAGAAGCATCATGCGAGATCGCAGAAGGAGGAAGTTCTAACCACATGAGGGACCTATTCTTCGAAAAAGCAACACCACCCTTATGCAACCAAGGAAACAATGGCGCAAGAACCACCTTACAAGACAGAGAATTTGTGGCAACTTTAGTCTCTTTTTCTGGGGTCACCCCTGGAAGATCAATGCCCTAGTTAGCCATGGAGGACAAAGAGGCAAAGAAAGAAGAGGTGGAAGCTTGTGAGCCATAGGTAGACTCGAAAAATCAAGAATTCTAGTGAGGAAGGAAAAGCAAGAACAAGAGCATCAGAACCATTGAAGATGGACGCCAGAGCAAAAATTAAGATGGAGGAGCTGGTAGGGTGAGTAGATGAAGCAACCTTGGTTAGGATATTTAAAGGCAAAAATCAAATGCGGTTGCAAATTCCAGAGACTCCCACCTCCTTAGGAGCCAAAGCATCCGTGTTGGCTTCGAGGAAACGTGGAGATCATGGCATAAGATACGCAAGTACAACGTAACGCCCCGAAGAACGTAAGATTATTGCAGCGTTTGCATGGCGAGATCGCTAGACTTCTGCAGTAGTAATGGCAAAAAATCCACTGTATCCGAGTAGATCGCAACAACATCTCCCAACACCCATTGCCTCTCACATGCCACAAAGTGACATGTTGGCACGGTACAAACCTTCGAGTGGCACATTAATAGAGAGTAGGGTTGCCAACGGATCTTTGTTTTCCGTTTAGCCAACCCATTTTTGTATTTTTTATAAGATGCAGAACTTCGAAAAAAACTTTCCGATAGCTTAGCGGAAGCGAAAATGGATATCTGAATTCTTATAGGATGCGGAAATAGAAACACCCAATTTCGCATCCGATTTTTCATTTTCAATAATTTTTTAATATATACTATATAAGATTTTTACAATAAAAACTCCTCAACCTTGAAACTTCTGCTCTTAAATTTTTAACACACTATCCCCCACCTCTAATCTATATGTAAATGTTGTCTATTATTATCCCAATTAGTAGCTAGTAGTCACTCTCTCATTCTATCATACATGGAATTTCTTTTCTCTAATAGTCTTCTTCATACCTACATATATTGACTATCTATTACTCAACTATTATATATAGCTATACGATGTTACTATACTAATTTGATCTTATCGTACTTCATTTAGTAGGGGTCATTATAATGTATGTGATAGAGAAGATATGGTAGAAGATATATTTTTATTTATTGTTGTTAGTTATTTATACTAGTAGATTATTAAATTTACATTTGAAATATTTATAAATTTAATAATCAATATACTTATAAATTTATAAATGTATTTTCATTATATAAATATTGTTACATCCGAAGTTTCCATTTTATTTTTGTTTCTATTTTCTTTTTTCTGACTTAAAGTAGAAATGGATGTAGAAGCGGAAATATCCTTTTCCATTTCTATTTATATTTCTGACTTTGAAATTTCTTATAAGAAACGAAAGCGAAAACACTCATTTTCGATTCTGAATTCTACCCATTGGCAGCCATAATAGAGAGACCTACTCATTCGCTCCTCTTCCCATGATTACTCTCCAAGTTAAGGCCTTTTAACTTAAGAGTAGTGAGAACCTCGGCCCTTTCGCTCAAGTAATAAGGTCCAATTATCAAGCTCAACCAAACACGCGATAGTCACGGCAAAATCCCACGGATCATATGAGCCCACTTGATAAATCCCAATTATCAAATAGGGCACGCTTGACGAAACCCCGAAACCAAACTAGGCCCGCCTGATAAAGCCTAGTTACCAAATAGGGCCCACCCGACAAAAGCCTAGAAATCAGACTTGGCTCGTCTAATAAAACCCAATTACCAAACAAGGCCCGCCCGACAAAAGCCCAAGAACTAGATTGGGTGCCTCTGATAAAACTTAGTTACCAAATAAGATCCATCTGTCAAAAGCCCAAATACTAGACCATACCTCCCTGATAAAAGTCCAATTACCAAACATGGTCCATAAAAGCGTCAACAAGTACTTGATCCCCCCCAAGGGAGGCTCCCTATCTCGACGTCAACGTCAAAAGGACAGCAAGGCAACAAAGATCAACTCTCGAGTTAAATGTCTTGAAATGCACAATGGCAAGATGATAGCTTGGCCTACTCCATGCTTACCTCGACAGGCTTGACAAACGACTGGGCAACTTAACTAAGAGGATTTCCTATCTAGACAATTTTTAAGCTAGCAAAACCTTGGCCCAATCGAGAAGTGGCAGATACTCTTTAACTTGATTAGCTAATCGAGAGTAAGAACTCCAAATCCCCATGAGAACCACCTACATTGAGCACCTCTCCCTACGGTTAGATGACTTAAGGACACTCCCACTCATACATGGTGTATATACGATTAGATGACTTAAGGATACCCTCACTCATGGCCTACAAGAGGGTCAGCATATGGCCGACAAAGACCCGCGAATCTTACATCCGAATAGCTCTATCATGAACAAGTCAGAGCCCTATAGCCATGGCCATGCATGCAGCCATGTTGCACAAGACCAACAAGAAGGCTCAAGACACATAAAACTCAGAGAAAACCCTTCAACCCCGATGCTATACTATTCTAGACCCACCAAACTATAAGAAGCAATATCAAATCATTCACCCCCTTGCTCCAATCTCTTGCTGAAATCTAACTTAGACATTGGAAATTTTTTCCTAAGACACTACTCTCAAACCCCTTGATCCTCTAGTTCTTCATTGCAAGTCTCTCTCTTGCACCCACAAATTGCCGTTCAATCTCCCAAATCTTCTAAAACCATCTAACAATCCGCATTGCGGATTCAAGATCTAAGCTCTCCAAGTTGTATTGTGGTTTGATATCTTCTTCTTCTGGTTATATCTCTGTTTACCTTAAGAGTGTTCAAGTTATGTGATCTTGTTGTACCTTGTTTTCTCCTTGCATTACTGATCAGATGCTCTATGTAATTATATTTGTCTAGTATGAAATATTAGAGCTCTTAGATCCCCTTGCCAAAAAAAAAGGTGTTCGAATTGCCAAAGAGTGGTTCAATTCTTCTTTTGATATATTTTGGCAGAGAAAGACTTAGTGCACTTTTGTATTGCACTTTAAGTACAAATGACTAGACAATAATTCATGTGACATCCAACAATTGGATTGCCACTTTATCACTCCCCATGTGAGTGGTGCCACATAAATTCTTGCCTAATCATATTAGGCTTCAAGTGCAATACAAAAATGTAATAAATTTTTCTCATTTTGGCTAGTCAGTGCCCTAATAGTAATCATGAATGAATAGTTACCTGAAACCAGAGTACATCTAATAGCTGAGGACTACGTGATGGATGACGTCCGCCCACCCGCTACACACGCGCACACGCGTGCACACCACACACACACATATAATATATATATATATATATATATATATATATAGAGAGAGAGAGAGAGAGAGAGAGAGAGGGGATGTACTAATCAAGAGTAAACTCTAACTTTGCGAACTGTTTCTTACAGGAGGAGATCTTCGTGTAGCCAAGATCCGGGCCATCAGAAATAATCTGAATCCAGAGATACACACGCCTCGAGGGCATGTAATACTGTGGATTGTTGACACTGCCTCGGGGAAAAGCCTCCACAAGAGACTGAGGCCAACGAAAGCGACAAGACGTTCCCACAATCCGTTGAAGGTTTGAAGTCTCACCACACTGTAGATTGATCAGTAGGTTACATCAGATTAAACATCTAAGCAAAAGGATAATGGTGTGCCAATCATACACGGCGTACACCATGCAAGAACAAGTAAAACATCCACAGCAGGGATGCAAGAAAACATCATGTCAATCATGCAAGGTCACACCGAGGGGCATGCCTGTCTTCATTTCCTAGACATGATTTCTTATGTACTGTTGGAAAAAAAAAATTTTCATTTATAGTTCACAACGCGCGAGTTCTTTTATGCATTTGGTAACGTACACCCCGAGAATGAAACCAGAACATGAAAATGACAACCCGAAAGTCTCCACCGTATGTGCACCAAACACCATGCGCGGTACTTTTTCTACCGTCAAGCATAGTTGTCAAGGTGGACGCCTAGGCGGCGCTTAAGCGCCAAGGCATTTTCTTAGCCGCCTTAAAACATCTCGTCTTTCTAAGAATAGAAAAGGCGCCCCAAGGCGCCGTTAAGACGGCCAAGGCGCACGCTAGGGGCGCCTGGGCGCACCTAGACCTTTTAGGGGTCCGCAATATCCCACTTAAACAGCAGATTCAAGTCGGTTTTCAGGGCTAAGTCCAGCCCGATTCCAGGAAACATCTTATTTAACTGAATATCATTTAAGTAAATATTATAATTTATTGTTTCATTTACTTAAGATATTACATGTAAATAAGAAAATACCCCTCCATTTGAATCCAATAAAAATATCAAAAAAATCATATCTCTTACCAAAAAAAAGTCAACTCTCCCATCGAAGAAGAAAATCACGATTTCGATGATTTTAGCAAAATGTTAACTTTCTAATCTCTCATAATTTGACTTATCTAAAAATTTGATAATTCAAATAACCATATGGAACACTGAAAATTCAAAATCCGGTAAAAAAAGTCAAACGTGCATATGACTTCTCCAAGGGAGCCGCTCTCCTACTGACAGCACTTAATCTGTTTGAGATCTCTCAGGATTTGGTCAAACTTAAACTATCATCACCCAAACACATGAGACTTGTCATTTTCTAGTTTCTTTTCAATTTTTAGAGATATTGTGAGATTATGTAATGGACTCATTTAGTTTTTACTTGTTTTAAGTGTGTTAGGATATTGCACTTCTTATTTTTATTTAACACATTTACATGTATGTGTATTCACTGGTTTGTTTTAAAAGTTGAAAATTAGTTTTCCGATGATAGAATGATATTTGCACTTCTTGTTCTTATTTAGTGTGCTTATTTATTTGAAGATGTCAATTTAAATTTTTTGTGATTTTATGATATATAATGTGAGTTTGTTTACTTAGAGTTTAATTTTTGTTGCTTTCATTGTCTTTATGTCTGCCATATTATGATATTTTTATTGAATTTTCATCATATATATATTTATAGATACATAAATATCATGTAGAGGGACACTTGAAAACAACTCATACTTAGTTCCGTCCTAAACGCCTAGGCTCCGCTTAGGCGAGCGCCTAAGCGCTTAGGCGATCTAAGACCCCACCTACGCCTTGGTCGCCTTGACGCCTTGACAACTATGCCGTCAAGGAACCGGAACTAAACTAAACTAAAATGAGGAGGTTTCACGAGGAAGAAATGAAAAGAACGTATCAGAACAGCAAATAGTATGAAAGATTGAGAGCGGCAAAGCCAAGTCAATTACAAGGTAATGCCCTTACCACGTTGACTAGTAAATCACTCCAAAACTAACGGCACGGAAGATTTATCAACCATCCTAGGTCTCACAATGAAGCCTTGCTTCAAACAGAGGACGTAACCGACTAAAGGAATCCTCAGATACTCATCTATGGCTTTTCCGCTCTTAGTCCAATCATGCAAGCAGGAAACCAGACATCCCACTCGGTGCAAACCGAAGCCTCCAAAATCCAAATAAAATTGATATCACAGCATTTAATCCATTCAGAAGGATGAAAGATCAAGTTCCAAAATGGTGAACAATGCAAATGAAGCCAGTGGAATGGTGCCCCTTTCCCTCCCACACAAAGGGTCATGCTCCAATCATACAACCACCTGCACTTTGTATGCTTTCTCTGATAACTTTCAGGATAATCATCTTTTCTTTTCCTCTTCCCTTGTTCTATCAAACAGTTCCATGTTCAGTTTTCATGGTCACCAAACACAGGAATTCACAGCTGCTCAGGTTTGAAAAGCATTGGCTCAGGGAGGAGGATTTCATTGATACGGTCAGGAGCTCGTGGACTAACTTCAGCAGTCAAGGCAACCATATGGCAGCACTAGTTGGGAAGTTGAAGCATGTATCTGAGGTGCTAAGGAGGTGGGGAGCTAGCAAGAGGGTCCCTAGCAGTAGGACATCCTGGTGCAGATACAGGCTCTTGATCAGCTGGAGGAGGCACTTCTGTTGGATGAGGAAGACAGGAAGAATAGAGCTTCCCTGCAGACCAAGTATGAGGAGATTCTACTCAGAAAGGAAATATATTGGAAGCAAAGGTCGAGGGAGAGGTGGATAAAGGAAGGGGACATGAATACTAATTATTTCCACATAATGGCTTCTAGAAGAAGAAGGGCAAATCAGATAGCAAACATTTTTGATGGGGAAACCACTCTTGTCAGAGAGGAAGACATAAGGAGCTATGCCATAGTTTTTTATGCCACTCTTTTTCCTGAGCAGCAGCTCATCAGGCCAGGCATTGGTGAGGATTTGTATCCTTGCCTATCGCATTTTCAGGAGGAGGGTCTAGTGGCTCCTTTTCAGCAGAAGATCAGACAGGCGGTGTTTTTGTTGGCAGGTGATAGGGCCCCAGGTCCAGACGGATTCCTTTTGATCTTCTTTCAACAGTGTTGGAAGATTGTCAAAGATGATCTTTGTGCTAAGATTAAAGAGTTCCAGATGGGCAGGGCACATTTGAAAGGCATTAATGAAGCTTTTCTGATCCTCATTCCGAAGAAGAGGGGGGCTAATCAGCTTGCAGACTTTCGCCCCATTGGTTTGCTTAACGGCTCATACAAAATTATATCCAAGGTCATGACTAATAGGCTGGAACAAGTTCAATCCTTCTCAGGGGGCGTTCATTAAAGGGAGGCACATCCAGAAAAATTTTCTGATTGCTCATGAGTGTTTATTTCATTGTAAGAATCAGAGGAAAAAGGGGTTGGTCCTGAAGTTGGACTTTGAAAAAACTTATGACAGGGTCAATTGGGGCTGTATCCTTCAGCTTCTAGAGAACATGGGCTTTCATCAGTCCTGGATCTCTTGGGTCAAAGAGTGCATCTCGTCTGCTTCCATGACTGTGCCTATTAATGGGAAATCCTCTTCTTTCTTTTCCCGTGGCAGAGGCATTAGACAGGGGATCCTTTATCCCTCCTTTTGTTTGTCCTAGTGGCCCAGGTTTTGAGTATTTTGTAGCAGAGAGCTCGGGAGGAGGGAATCATATTGGGGTTTCAGATTGGTCCCTCGGGTGCCTTGATAACACCTTGAATATGCAGATGATACCATTTTATTTGTCACAGATGAAGACCAGTAGCTCCTTGATACCAAGCTGATGCTAGAAGTGTTACACAAAATCACAGGCCTGAAAGTCAATTACAGCAAGAGTCTCACGGTAGGTATTACGATGGAGGATCTGCTCATAAACAAAGCAGCACTTCTTTTTGGGTGTCAGGTGGGGAGATTCCCTTTTACTTATCGGGGGCTTCCTCTGTCTCCCAGGCCTCTTAGGTGCAAGGATTGGAATGGGGTTGTGAAAAGGTTTGAGGAAAGACTAGCAGGTTGGAAGGCAAGGCTGTTATCTTATGACGGTTGTCTGGTTTTGGGTAGGTCGGTGTTGAATAATTTGCCAATATATTATATGTTTACTCTTCAGACTAGCTTTTTCTGACATGGCAGTGGGGGAGCAGTGAGAGGGTGGTACGATATTGCTTGGGTAGAATTTGCCAATCTAAGGAAGCAGGTGGACTAGGGATCAAGAATATAAGGAACTTTAATCTTGCCCTTTTGTGCAAATGGTTGTGGAGGCTTGAGACACAGGAAGATGGGTTGTGGCAGCAGATTATTAAACACAGATACTATTTATCAGCTAGAGCATGGGATCTTTGGCCTCCTCACATCAGCGTTGTGTCCCACTTATGGAGGGGAATCCTTCAATCTGCAGATTTCCTTAAAGTGAGTTTCAGGATTAGGAGGGCATTCTGCTCTGTTTTTGGCAGGACAGATGGGTGGGGATTTTCCGCTGGAGGAGACCTTTCCCTCCTTGGTCGCTATATCCACACTCCCTTCCCATTCTGTGGAGCAGATGTTCGACTTTGTTATCTCTAGTGGTTGTTGGGCGCCAATCTTCGGAAGAAATCTTTCATATGAAGAGGTGGACAACCTTGAGCAGCTGCTTACTATACTTTTGGACTATCGGCCGATCCATGGTAGGAGGTATGAGTGGGTCTAGAGATGGGAAAAGATGGCAGATTCAAAGTCAGTTCAGCATATGCTTATCTATCAGATGGAGGATATCGACATGCTCCCTCTAATGCCATTTGGGTAACAAGGAGCCCTCTTAAAGTCAAGTTGCTAGTGTGAAGGATCTCGCATGATACGCTGCCTACATGTGATAAATTGCATCCTTTTCTTCATCACATCTCTGTGATCTGTTCCTTTCGTGGGGAAGAAGAATAATGCATGGACCACATTTTTGTTGCTTGCTCTTTTTGCGAAGGGCATATGGGAGAATTGGCCAGTGCATGCAGCAGGTGATTCCTCATTGTGAAAGGGTTCAGGAATTGTTAACTAGATGGCGGAGGTCATGGGCTAACAAGGAAGACAAAAGTTAGGTGGTGGCTTATTTTATATCGCACATTATGGGCTTTGCAGTCAGAAAGGAACAATAGGATTTTTAGGAGGGAAGCGAGATCAGAAGAAAGTCTGTTTTCTTTTGTTAGAGGAAAGGTGCTTTTCTGGGCTAAACATCTTTGTACAGGGATGTTTCAATATCCTCTCTCTTTTTGCTTTTGAGGAGATAAGGGCGTTGCACTGTCTTGGTGCGGAGTTTCTTTTTGTAAAGGGGGTTGTGGAGAGTTTCTGCCTATACTTGTACATCCCTTTCTTTTTTAATATATTTCAGTGGTACCACCCACTTTTCAAAAAAATCACCCCCCATGAATACTCCTCATGATGAGGATGTAACAAAAACAAGTAGGTTTTGATGTAACAAACTGCATGCTTGAGAAAGCAATTTCTATCTGTTGGACGCGGAAAATTCTCTCTTCTCTTTCTTTCTTGTTTTTTTCTTTTTATGCGGACGTGTCAGTCTGTATAACAAACAAATTTCAGGTTCGCTTAATGCAGGAAATTTACAGGTCCATTTATTGGATGGTTGCGCCAATATCTGGGGTATTTCTTCCGCGTATTTATTTTTATCAAACGATTAGGGCTTCGTGTACTGGATCTTTCCCCACCGACCGAAGTCGATGTTAATTTACATCAAGTTGAACTCGAACACCTTTGATTCTCTGTCAAAGAACGTCTTTTGTCTCTATCTATTTTGACAATAATGACCTTAATGGTGGTCCTTTATGGGTACACAATTTTGCAAAGAAAATTTAAAACTTTATTACTTGTACATATGTAATTTAAATTACAATTGGTCTTTCAAGACCTATACAAGTGGTCTCGATTATACAATCGGGTCTTCAGAACCACATTTGGTCACGATCAAATGCTTCTGAATTTACTTCTGCCACGATTAGACCATTTGATTTGGACTTCATCACAATGAGACCGTTGGATCGCCAAGATGATCATTGCAAGTCCATTGTGTTTGTTTCATGGTCACCATCACCATTTGATTGTGAGGGGACCTTTAATTAGTCTTGCCGGGTTTCTGCAAGTTTGTACCCTTTCTGGGTGCTTCTACCATTTTTCAGTATCCCGAGGTCTTTTCATTCATATAGTGACTTCTCGGGGTACACTTGTCATTTCTTGACTCCCCAAGGTTTTCCGATCATTTAATGACCTCCGAGGACTTTTCAACCATTTCCTGACATTTCCAGATATTCTTGCCATTTCTTGGCAATCCCAAAACTGGGGATGGTCAGCCATAAGTCGAGCCCAGGAGAGCGCACGCCACTTTAGAGAAGTGACGTGGGTCCCGTTCCACTGAACTGTGCAAACAACATGAGACATGGTTTCCTCCCTTTAAGGGAACTTTCCTACAACTTCTTGCTCTTTTCTGCAGTTTCTTGCCCTTCCAGGACTCTTCCGCAGTTTTCCACCCTTTAAAGGATTTTGCTGCAATTCCCTACACTTCTTGGGGCTTCTGTAACTTTTCCATGTCAGAGTATTTCTGCAAGTATCAGCCGCCATGATCAAAGAATTGAAAACTTGGACAATGTTGTTTTTTGAAGAAGAAACCCGGAGGAGATTTGGACAGCATTATATCCATGACTGTTCAAGAACTCCTTGCCATTTTCTGACATTTCTAGGCATTTCTGATATTTCTTGGCTTCCTTGGACGTTCCTGCCATTTACTGGCTTTTCTGAACATCCCTACCATTTCTTAGCTTCCTCGAACGCTCATGTCATTTCTTGACTTTCTCAGATGTTCCTGCCATTTCCTGACTTATTCGGACATCCCTGCCATTTTTTGACTTTTCCGAACAGTCCAAGGTACTTCTGTCATTAATTGACTTTCCTGAGTGCTCGTGCCATTTCTTGATCTGTTTCGACTTCTCCGCCATTTCCTGGCTTTTCCGAGCATTTCCAGGTATTTTTGTCATTGCTTAACTTTCTCGGATAGCTTCTATCAGTTCTGGGCATTCCCGAGTGCTTCGATCATTTGTTGACTTCCTCAGGCGTCTTCACCATTTATTGGCATATTCAGACATTTTCGTCATTTGTTGACTTCTCCGAGCACCTTTAACAAGTGGGATCAACTGGGCCCGACCCAAAAGAGTGCAAGCCGCTTCACATAAGTGACGTGGGTACCGCTCCACCGAGTCGTGCCAACAACATTCTCGCTTTGAGCTATATCGCCTTTGCAACTTGCCAAGGGCTTCGTGCCATTTTCTAGACCGACCAAGGGCTTCCATGCAATGTTCCCCACAACCGGCGTATTTCTGCCATTTTTTTCAATAGCAGAGGTATTTCTGCAATTTTCCCCTGAACAGGGACCTTTCTGCCATCTTCTGCTCTTCAAAGGCTTTTCTGCAATTTACCTTCTTTCTTCGGGGGTTTCTTTGCAATTTTGAACAGCAAAACGTTCTGCAATTTTGCACTCTTCCAGGGACTTCTTTACAAAATACCATGTGCTCTTCTCTGCACTTGGAGGTGGGGCAGCAGCCCCATTGGAGAGCCCAAGACCCCAAGGGCAAAAAATCTCCCAAGGATTCAAAGGTTCCAACCCCCAAAGATGGCCAAAGACCCCCTTCAAGGTAAGTCCCCCCTCCCTTTTATAAAGATGGGTAGGGGTAGGATGGACCGGAGGTGAGCTGCCTCCGGTTGGATTTGGACCAGAGGTGGATACCTCCAGTTGTGTGCCTCCGGTGGAGATGGGCAAAAAGCCCCTTGGAGGTGGGCAAAAATCCCCTTGAAGGCCAAAAGAGCCAAGAGAGATGGGGGATCCAAAGATGACGGGGGTGGAGGAGGGACCCCCTCCGGTTAGGGAAGGGGGCCCTCCAATTGGGTGAGGGGGGGTGAAGAGGACCGGAGTGGGGTACCTCCGGTTGGGTGGACCAGAGGTACCCCACCTCCGTTTGGGGGTGCAACCGGAACCCCCCCCCCCCCCACCTCCGGTTTGGAAAGGGGAGGAGGGACCCGGAGGCACTCCCCTCCAGTTGGGGGTGAAGATTGGGTTGGGGCTCCAACCGGAGGTGCCCATTTTGGGGCCATTTTTTGGGTTTTTTCTTTTTGGGGGGGATTTTCGGAATTTCTGGGATTTTTGGGTTTTTCAGGAAATTTTAAAGTTTGGGGAAATTTTGGTGTTTTTTGGGAGATTTTGGGTATTTTTGGGTTTAGGAATTTTTAGAATTTTCGGGGAGTTTGGGAATTTCTGGTGTTTTTTGGGTTTGGGAAATGGGTGTTTTTGAGTTCTTTCTGGATTTTTTTTTTTAGAATTTGGGATTTCGGCTTTTTCTGGAAGTTCGAATTTTTTGTGGGTTTTTTTGGGTTGAAAATTTCCGGTGACAGCACTGTTACACTATCCCAGAAGACTAATATAAAAAAGAGTGCAAAGCGGGCAGTCATTTAGGACAGAGAGCAAGTTGTAACAAATAACAATTGCAGCAACAACATTAAGCCAAAATTAGAAAGTAAACAATCATATTTGACAACTTAAATTCTTTCTTTCAAATATCATACAAGAAAACAGAAGTTATCGATGATTGTCCCTTAAATCTAGGCACAAAACTTCGAAACATTACATCAGCCTATAACAAGCTTAGATCGGTTTATTGTTAATACAAATAAACAATCCCATTGAGGCACTAAGTGCCATAGCCATCTCAAATGTCAACTCTAGATGCCCAACTATATTTCAAAGCAAAAGCCAAGTGAAAATAGTGTTCGCCAACTTTTATGCGTACGATGTCCAAAAAGAGGAGGAAAAAGTAGACATAAAACAGAATGTTGATATGGCATTTCTTTAGCTAAATCATATTCATTGCTTGAGAAGAAGATGGCAAAAAATACATGATCAAAGAAGAAGACTCCACAATGGAAACAAAGTAAGAAACGTAGTAAGTGAAATGGTAACAGGCAGAAGTTGTCCATAAGGACCTACTTAATAGTTAATAATTCTAGAAGAATATGGAAGATCTCCATTTCCTACATAATTTGGTAAACAAGCAATGCATCAAAAGAATAAATTGAAGAAAAATTACCCTAAAGTTAATTATCAACTATCAGACTTTGACTGTTGCTGGATTTGCTGAAGAAGGGCTGCAGCCAGCTGCAGGGTCGCTTGAAGTCGTTTCTGGGGATCAGCTTCAGTCTCCTCCCTGCCACCATTCTGTGTTTGTTGGTTGCTCTGTTGTTCAAGTTTCCCAGTCTCTGGAACAGCAGGCAGACTGGGATTATGCTGCAGTAACTGTTGCATTTGGCTAAGATGAGGAGCTATGGAGTTCGAAGATGCTGAAGAATGGTCATGTATGCTAGGTTTCTGCACTGCAGTTGTTTGCTTCTGATCTCCACATGAAACCAAAGGTGGATCCCTTCCCGAATGTTTTTGTTGACCGAGAAAAGTAGCAAGTTGCACAAGATGTTCAGGTTGCAATGGAGGAAAAGGTTCAGTGGATGGAAGTGGTGGTTTAGTCACAGGAGACGGGGGAAACTTGCTTCCATCTCCTCCAGGTGTTAAAAGGCTAGAATGTTCTTCCACAGGATTGCTAGATGAATGGGAGGCCATGGTAGCAACACCTGAAGATATGGATGGGAGAATTCCATAACCAGAGTTTGGAGCACGGGTATGAGGTGGAGACCAACTTGGCAGCTCTCTTGATTTTTGCTTCTGAACCATATTGTACCTTTCATCTCCATAAGTATCAGGTATTTTTCCCAATGCTGGAAGAGATGCAGGATAAGAAAGACTAGTAGAAGGCTTCGGCGATGCTGAAAATGTAGTAGGTGTGAAATTGTCTGACAATGAGGAAAAATAATTCAATCCTTTATAGGATGATCTGAAATCAGGTGAGACTGGCTTCGGCTGAAACTTATCGTCATTGAGATTTGTTTCACTAGCTGGTTGGTGAGCAAGCGGAATATTTGATTCCATTGTTTCTGAGGGATGCTGACCAGAACCAAAATTTGAGGTGGGTTGCTGGAACCTCAGTATGACACCAGAGATACTCACTTTCCCTGGAACTTTAAGAACTTTCTCAGAAAATTCTGATGGTGGCACAAGAAATAAGGTGGTTTTTTCCCCCAATTTAGCAACAGCTGCACGGTGCTTCTCTCCTAGATAATGCATGAATTCATTGTAGAAAACAATGTCTGCATCACTTTCTGGAACAAAGAACACTACCCATGAACTGGATGCTTGATAGAAATGTCTAGCAAGCATATCAAGGCCTGTCCTTGCAGTGCAGTCTAAAAACTGAGGCCTGCAATTTAACTGTAAAAATTAGATCACCCTGACAGAATAAATGATAAAGGACATTTTCAAAACAATCACGATGAAGAAGATGAAGAAAAGAATCATTAAACTAGAAACATTAAAATGCCAGATTTTGTAACCACATGCATAATGCATGATCTACAAAAGTGCTGAAGAATGCACTTAAAAGAGATGCAATTTGACATCCATAATTAGGTGGGCACAGTGACCTTATGGTAGTCAAAGGGGCAGAATGGCAAGAGCCTCCTTTATGAATCTATGACTATAAAAGAAAGAACAATCCTGTAGTAGACAACTGGGCTGACACTTACAGCATAAAATCCAGGACCTTTCCCACAGGGAAGCAACGAGCACGGCATATTGGAGTTCCTCCCTTAGCTATAGTCCCTTCCCATTTCCACTCATTCAATGAAAACTGAGGAGGTTCAGGAGTAGACTTATGCCATTTATCAGGCTTTGCTTCTGCATGTAACGAAGTTGAACTTGCACCAAAGTTAGCCTCAGAATTTCTCCATAAATCATTAATTTCTGTGTTTAAATTGATAAACTACTTGAATGTTCTGGGACCTTTTTACTCCCAAAATATCTAAGACTTTATTATACGTCTGACGTTCTGGCAAACTGGAGAAGAGTTTTGGCAGTCCCATATGCTGTCTTCCTTTTTCAAAGTCAGAAAATGGATACTCAGGAAGTTCTCTATCAGGAAACACATCCGTCCTTATTTTCTTTGCTAAAGGAAACGAGCCATGATCCATATCCCAGGAATCTTCCAAAGGACCCCTTCGAGGTCTCTCAACAAGGAAATCATGTTGATGTCCATCCCTGTCAACTTGAGGACTAATACGACGTTCAAATCGGTCTTCACTGATTCTCCTTTCCATACCCAACCTCTGATACCTTGGATGTTCAAATGAACCAACAGTTGGTCCAGGACCCATACTCACCCCAGAAGTATCTCTCCCAAACTGCACAGTCTCAATGTCTCCAGCGATCTCTTCATCATCCAGAAAAGATCTAGAAGATAAACTACAGAACTCTCCAACTGAAGGTTCAAAATTCCTATCTCGTCGAAGAGTGTCAACAGGTCGACGGAGCCCATGGATATCCAACTTGGGAATAGCCAAACCCCTCCCATGCTCAGGTGGGCCAATGTCACTCTTTGCGAAACAAATGTTTACACGTGGGTTATTAAAAAGCCTTCCCTGAAGAGCTTCTTTAGCTAAGCAAGCAGCTACAACACGCCTATACCTTACAAAGGCATAGCTTCGACCCGGAAATGTTGTAACCTTCTCTATTTCACCAAATGGAGAGAAGGCTCTTTCCAGAAGCATTTGTCCACATTCAGGTGTGCAGGGAAACCAATCCATAATACCTCACTTGGTTCTTCATTGTGGCTCCCCTTGGACCTGTTAGTGAATGTTCTTTCAGGACTCTGAAGCTGCTGTCTTGGATCTCGATATTGAAAAGATTCCCCTCGATCCATGGAATTTCTTTCATCTCTACTATATTCATCATCAAGTAAAGGTGCAGAAAATTTACCTGTTATGCAAATGCTATTAAAGCAAGTCAGCATTACACCAATGAAGATGTCCAAGAGATAAAACACAACCATGCTCATTTCTTTCCAAACAAAAACAAGTGCAATGCCTGCCATAAGATGGACTTAGAAGCTACAAATACTTCAGTTCCACTGAATCAAACTAGAAGTGCATATCTCAGTTGTGCAGGAAGAAATCTAGAAGGCTAGGTCATCTAGCAATTATGAGTATTAATTGCAAAACTGATCAAAAGAATGGCAATAGTTGAAGTTGGTATTCCTTGCACGAAGGATGAAGTCCAAGAATTGCTATTAAATGAAAAATATGTTACAAAATTTGACAACAAGAAGTCACCATAGTGAACCATCAATTAGCGACAACTACAGACTAAATTTAGGAATCTAAAATACAATATAAACGACTATGCTGTCTAACTAGAGCAGACAGAACAGGACATTGCACCTATTTAGATCTAACAGCTATGTTTGCTTAAATGTCTTGATTCACTAAGTGGCAATTAATGATACCAATAAACAATGTGAAAATGTGACACATATAAAAGCAAATCACAGCTGGTTAACCTCAAAAAGTAGTTGAGAAATCCACATTAAAAGAAACAAAATGTGAAATGCATCTCCTGGAGCAAGCCTTGACTTGCGATATCATGTGCTGTCAATGTACATTCATCACCAACAGTGATGAGCAATGAGGCCAAGGCAACAATATCATGATTCTAACAGGGGAGAACATGTTTGACCGTTACATGATGCGGAGACTTTACCAAGAGAGGAAATGAAAGTGGGAAGTGAAGCATGAAACAAAAGTGCGGAAACCATTTTTTGGTAGAATTTTGACAAATCAATGTGAAATGAGAAAAGTGAATCAGAAACCAAATGGAAATTCAATTTGTTATAAGATAATAATAAGTTTCCCAGTCACTATAGGGTGAATACCAGTTTATTACTGGTTATTGTCTACTTGTTTAACAACATAACAATAACTAGGAACAAGGCAAAAGTAGTCAGCCCCAGTGACGTTAAAGCCTGGAATTAATCATCATTATCCAAAATGCAAAACCAATCAAAGAGGAGTAAAAAGCAGTACTCTTCACTTCTTTTCTTCGTTCAACACAAAGATGATTTCAACATCACTAGGAAACTAATATTCAATTGAATAAGATTGTGCACATGAAAAGCCAATGAAAGATTGTACACATGAAAGACCAATAAACATTTCAGCCTTGCAAGAGAAGAGGAAAATAAATACTAATTCATAAAAAGACAACCAGCTACCAAGCCATTTCTTCATAACCTCAGATAAACTATACTGCCACAAATTTCCCAATGTCTTCCTCAGGGAACTTCCATGAACCTCTTGTAAGCCATGTAACGTATTCACTTGCCGAGAGACTAGTGAAGATCAGAAGATAGGATTAACCTTAGATAAACAAAGAATTTTCCAACTGTGACAGCTCCAGTATGCTTTTCAATTCTAGTTAAACTGTTACTTAATTCCCACATATAATGAGTAAACATGCCAGTGAGTGCCTCACACTCACTTATATTTGATGTCATCGGCAGCACTAACATTTGAAAATTTATTTTTTCCTCAGGCTCCAGTAATCTCAATCTCTTCAAAACTAAAGTATCCATATAAATTAATGCAGTCACATACCGTTATGATTCTCAAATATCAAAAGGCCCTGATTTACCATTCAGACATTTACATTTTTATTTGTTTCAAATCCAGAGTATTATCTGGAATACTACTGTTTTCTTCTTTTTGAAGATGGATGGTAACAATACCTTTCTTTTTGATAGGTAAGTGTTTTATAGTCATTTTCCTCTTTGTACAAATATTCATCCCAAGTATGACTTTTCAAAGAATAACACTCCCTAGTATAACTTATCTAATTAAATACCTAGTCCACTAGAAAAAAAAGGAATATATAAACATCTCCCAGTAAAAGGAGACTGACATTTTCTTAAAAGGAAAACTAGTGCAAGTCCACTTCACAACGTTTCTTAGTTCAAGCAAATTTTATGTTAAACCACTCATTTGCTGCAAGCCTGCAATATAGGGGCATTTGAAAACTAGAGAGAATTGAAGATAATAGTGTTCCTTTTTTAGCTTGGTATGAGACAATTAGCAGAACCACATGTGGACTCATAATTCCACTATGCCCTTTGTTTTACTTGTTGTTTAAGAAGATGTGTTATTTCCAGATGCGAGTGAATGATTTTAACAATGGAATGAAGCATACTAGTTTGACAGTAGTTAATCTAACCTCAGGCTCAAATTCATTAACCTCTTTCCACAGCCATGTCCTGCCTGCTTCTCTATTCACACATACAAGAGTATCAATTATGATGTCATTCCACCTCCTGGAATAGATAGGGGAATTCCTCGCCTTAAAAGAACTTATAATGGTATGACCTTCCATGTCCCAAATCTCATTCTAAACATTCACCTACTGCATCAAAAGTGACATTAGAATTTTAAGCCCCCTCATCAGAAACTGCATTCACCCTCCCATAACAGTGATAAAATGGAGCAGAGACAACATGCAGCACACCTCAAAAGCTCATGATTCGCGGATTCGGTCAATCCCGATTCTGGCCGGTTCTAGCCTGGCAGGAACGGCCCTGGCCGATTCCAGGGCCGATCTGATTCCATTTTCCATGCAAAAGCTAGATATAAAGGCATGAGAGAAATACGTCTATACACATTGTACACCGTTTATAATACTGCAAATTACATCGTGGCAGAGCGGGAGAGAGAGAGTACTGTGAGAGCCCTTTTGAATCTGCCTGCAGTGAACCAAGAATTTTTTTCATGCTACATGCCATTGCCATCAAAAACCTCTCTGGTGTCGTGGGTAAAAGTGAAAGTTTTCCCGGTTGTTGAAGGCTTTTGTCTGTGACTGAAGTCTGCAATAGATTTTTGGACACAATAAAGCAGCATAAATCCACAATGACATCTCAATTATATCCCAACAGGATTCTCCAATACATAACTGTTGATTTTTCCCACATAAATACCCAAGAAAATGCTCCCCTGAAGTCATGGCTTCAAGCTGGGGCCTAAGACACATGGAAATCGGAATCGGATCGGCCTTGGAATCGGCCAGGGCCAATCCCAATCCAGATCGGGCTGATTCCCGATCCGAATCAGCCAGAATCGGCTGATCCGGGCCAGAACCGGCCGGAAAACAATATCCAAATATGACAAATAAATGACTCTTATCTCTCAGACTCCAAAAATCAGCAAATATATATTGCAAAAGGGAACATAAACTACATTGTACTATCATCATCAGAGCCTTAGCCCATTATTTGGGGGTCGGCTACATGAATCCTTTATGCCAAAGATTTCTATCAAATGCTATATTCGTGTTTAAACTCAAGAAGTCCAAGTCCTTCCTAAAATACATTGTACTATATGACCCAGTAATTAAGTCAGAATTAAAATTTTTAATTCATGTACAAAAACAAGCAAGAGCACAAGAGTCAAGTTCTGACATTGAGGGAATAAGAACAATCCCATTGTTTATTTGTTTTATCATTTGATGAAGGAGTCTTCAGTTCTAAAAAACACATGTTTTAGTACCCATTAAAAAGTAGAGGACAACAACTAGACTGCTTCCTGTTATTTTCTAAGAGATAGAGATGTTAAATTAATTTGCTTTTGCCCACACAGTAACTCAAAAGGACCATGTGCAGTAAATATGTCTACACAGTGCTGCAGGTACTCAGAACTCCCCTTTTCCAGAAAACAATTAGTGTTAACACCCCACCCTTGGTACAAGGTGATTTTCTCCAAATGGATATCATTCGATGTGAGATTAGTGATTAGCTATACTGAACCAAAGGCAAGGAACCCATTTTCTTTGTTCCTTACTGCTAGCAATGCAGATGGAATATATTTGTATGCACTGTCACTTATCAACCAAATCATTCCACTCTGCTCATGTTTCAACTGCCCTCTTGTGTAGTTGCTTTAAACCTTTTTCTTGTTTTACCTTGTGGTTCCATTTCAAGCACACTAAGAGTCGAATTCGAACTGAACATTTCCCAGGCATGATTCATTGATTCCTGTGTAATGCCTCTTTAGCTTTTTGCATGGCACTAAACGAGTCTGATCAGCTTTTGTGGAAGGTGGCTGGCAAATAAGGGAGCCTGATCAGTTCTAATCACATCCAGAAAATAGTTCCCCACAAGTTTAAGGGGGGCTTCGCATCCTCAGAATTCCCAGGAAATGAAAAATCACGGGAAATCTTTCCATTAGGACTTCATTTATGGTTTCTGTTGTGGGAGATGCAAAATAATAGATGTACAAGATGGAGATGTTAAATAGTCATTTGGAAAAGGAAAATATCTGATCCAGAATTCAATAAAATTATCTTATAGCATAAGACAGAAATACTATCTTATCAACCCCGACCCCCACTCCCTTCGAATTTCAAACTTTCCAGTTCTCCATGATGAAGGCAAGTTTTCATAATCCTGCATTTGAGATAGAGGTATACATAGATAGATAGATGAACGGATGGGGGGAGAGAGAGAGAGAGTAAGCTTATCCATACAGCAAATGTGGAATAATAAGCCTAGTTATAAGAAATATTAATCCATTTCGTTCAAAAGTTTCTTGAGAGTTGTCTTTGCTTGTTTTTTTTTGAAATGTGGAATGATATATTAAAAGAAAAAGAATGTACAAGTGTGGAGGTATAAACACCCCAAAGAAACCTCTCCACGAAAAGGACTCACCCATCAAGTCGATGGGTAAGAAAACCTGACCACCCCCAAGACAAAAGATCAGGGAACTCAACTCATCAATGCCACTCAATTGTTTTGCCCAAAATGAGACTCTATCTCTAATAAATTGGAAACGATCGGAGTTGTCTTTGCTTGTTAATCAGCATGTCTGTTAAATTTGAATAGCTGCCAACAAACAGTGAGCTTGCTCTTACGTTACAACTTCCAAGGGCAAGCATCTGCAAGTCTAGCTTGACATGTACTTAATAAAAATGCAGACCATAGATGGCCCTAGGTTCAAATTCGTGCCTCTGATGCAAGACAGTCATACTACAAGGAACTATTGTGTCACAGCCTAATCTCATCACTAGGAGATGAAGTTCGACAAACATCTATGGAAGTGTTTACACGGGAAAAATATCAGCGATCATTCATTTGATTTTGAATGCTCACTTCATTTTTATCTGGTTCATGTATTCATTTCATTTGGGTATTCATTTATTTCACGTGCTTTGATTCGTGTATCATGATTTGCGGGGCGTGCCAGTCTGTCTAACAGACAGAGGAGAATCCGCGCAATGCGGAGGAGAAATATTGGGTGTCCATGAAATGGACGGAGGTATCCGTGTGACGGATGACTGGGTTGTCCATGAAATGGACGGGGATGCCCGTGTGACGGGCGACTAGGGTGCGTCGTTTTTAATCTGAACTTCTTGAGTCCCGTATCTATACTCATCAGATGATTAGGGTAACATGTGCTGGACCTCTGTCTCCATCGATCAGAATCGACGTTACATTTACATCGAGTTAAGACTCTTGGCATTATTTAATACCAGTTTTAACCCGAATACCATTCATAGCAAGGATGAGACAATATACACTTTTTTTAGAAAATCCTGGTCATGATGTATCCTCTTTCTTTTAGTTATTTTTGAAATACTTTTGCCTTGAGTGTTTCATTTGAAAAGACTGCCCTTTGTGGAGTCCGAGATGCGACTTTTAAGAAAGGAACGGATATATTTCCATGAACCCATTTGGGGTCTCCCTCCTCTTCTTTTAGGTTGTTTGAAGGTTTTATTTTGGAAAACCGGAGGATTATTATTGCAGACGGGTGTATACCCGTGCATTTGATTCTGAACTTGGGGGAAGTCATGATTAGAAGTAACATTCCTGTATTAGAAGAGTTGCTACTTCAACCCTTTTTTTTTTATGACGTGATATTCTTTTACAACATCCTTCTTTCAAATGAAGTCCGAGTTGTTTAAATGAAGTCTGAATTGAAGCAGGATTTCCTTTCTCCTCGTTCATCGTTTCATTTATTCATCATTCATTTTTCTTTACTTGTATGAGTATGATTTTCAAAGAAAATGTGCACGTATTTCTATGGACGTTCTTGTCAATTTGAAGTTCCTTTCTGGAAACTGTCCATATGAACGCAGTTCTTGTGAGTATGCATTCGTGCTGCTCTTTGGAGTATCTGAGCACAGTTCGGGTCTTGTTCCCTTTTTCTTTGGATGTGTGTATATCAATACAATTTTCATAAATTTATTTTGGCAGAGTTTCTGCCTATGCGGAATACCTTCACGGAGATATCCATGTGTCCTTAGAGAATCTTTGCCCGGAGGGATTTTGCCCTTAAGAAAGTATGTGTGTATGAACACAAATTTGCAGTTTACGCATATTTTCTCACTGGTATCTCTGTTTGAGTGGAGTATCCGGCAAAAGGTACCATCTGCATATGCAGGATTCCTTTTGAGAGACATACGCATTAAATTGCGAATTTATGACTATATAGACATGTCCGTAGGCGGAGACTCCATTTGGGCAGAGTTTCCTCTAGGAACAAACATATAAAAATACAAATTTGTGAATATACAAACATGTTCTTGGGCAGAATCTCCCCTTCGGCAGAATCTCCTCTAAGAAACATATAAATATAAACACAGATTTTGAAATTTATAGATATGTTCTTAGGTTGAATCTCCACTTGGGCAGAGTTTCCTCTAAGAAACATATATAAAAATACGAATCTGTGAATATATGAATACGTTCTCGAGTAGAATCTCCACTTGGGCAGAGTCTCCTCTAAGAAACATATGCATATAGCACAAACACACCATCCCGGAGAGTTTAAAACTCGATGGGAGGTGGCACGAATTACAAAGGTATCTAAATACCATATGTCCAGAATGGACGGTATTTAGAACCTATAGCCCATGGGGGCCTATGCCGCTATTGCGGACTTTTAGCCGATGAAGTTTGCCGATGCCGCATACGGACAACCTCTCAACACTCGGGGAAAGAAGATTTGGTACCTTCACTCACACAAGAAATGAGATTGAGAGAGACGGGGACTTTGGAAATCAAAATTTTCTATTGTTTGGGATTTCACGGGAAGGGGGACAGCAATTTCTCAAAGGGGCTGTAGCATCTCCCGGGGGCCGACCTCTCTTTTTCATAGGGGGATGGGGGTGCCTTTATAGGGGAAGGCCCCCCTTTACAATGGTGGGATGGGAGACCCCTAACCGATGGGGGTTCCATCGGTTAGAGGGAAAATTCCCTCTAACCGATGGGACTACCATTCGGTTAGAGGGTTAAAAGCCCTCTAACCGATGGGGTTCCATCGGTTAGGGGCTACCCCTTTAACCGATGGGGGTACCATCGGTTAGAGGGTTAAACCCCTCAACCGATGGTAGTCCCATCGGTTAAGGGGGAAAACCCCCTTAACCGATGGTAGTACCATCGGTTGGGGGTTTTCTCTTTTTTTTTTAAAGGGAATTCCCCTTAACCGATGGTGGTTCCATCGGTTAGAGGGGAATTTCCCCTCAACCGATGGAACTCCCATCGGTTAAAGGGGAGAATCCCCTTAACCGATGGAAGTCCCATCGGTTAGGGGATTCTAAGGGGAGATCCTCTTAACCGATGGTGGGACTCCCATCGGTTAGGGGGGAATTCCCCTCTAACCGATGGTAGTACCATCGGTTGGGGGAGAGAACCCCCTTAACCGATGGTAGCCCCATCGGTTTAAGGGGAAAAACCCCCTAACCGATGGTGCTTCCATCGGTTAAGGGAGGGGGAATTTCTGGGAATGGGGAATAGGCATTTTTTTTTTTTTTGTGTCCACAGGAAGTGAGCCTTTTTCTCATGGCCCCTTAATGCAAAATAAAAACTAATGGGATTGCAATTTCATTTCATGCTCTTGCAGTCATGTCAATGTACCCCATAGAATTATGTGGTTCCCTCTAATCATAAATATGGAGCAACTTTTAGGAATCTCCATGTCCTTCAAGGAAGAAAGGCATGCCACTAATTTGATCAAATACCCAATTTTAATCAATAAACACTCCAATGCATATGACATCTGGTAAGTGCAACTTATAGAGTGCCATAAGGAACACCGGCTTTATGATTTCGTAACATCAATAGAAGTGAGATCTCAGATGAGACACAAAGGAACTTGGCCTTGACCAATTCGATAATACATGAATTACACAGGAGCATGCAAGCACAGATCCATTCAGACAGATTCTCAGTATCCTTCTGAGCAACCTTTTATGTAACAATGAGTAAACAATTTTTGTTTCATTATTCATCATTATAAATGGTGAAAAGTGTTTTCACCTTTGAAGGGTCTCATGGGCCCACGTCTTAGGTACCCCTTTATGCATGTAGAAGGAATGGTTGTAGATCAATTTTCTAGTCTATTACTAACTTGACTCTTTTGTCATCTTTCTTTTTCCTCTTGTAGCAATGTTAACATCATCATGTTGGTTGTAGGTCACATATAACTATGCAAACTGAATGTGGATAAGTACATGCATTGGCGGGATTCCATTCTTGCCAACAACACAGAGAAGTTTCTAAAACAAGTTAAAAAATTTTACTCATGGGCTAAAGTCAAACCCAAACCAAGCCTGATATGTATAAAGTAACCACTTTTGGCACAACAACAACTTTAATATATTCAACTATACTCCTACCTGCTTCTGGTTAACCCCAACTCTTCCATGTGAGTTAAAGGAGTTGCTGCAAAGAATGCTCAACATGCACTTCTCTCGTTTAAGTTGTTAAGGACTGCTTGATGACTTTTTCTAGCACCAATTTATTATAATGAGAGTTTTAGTACAATCAATAGGTGTAGCATTGTAGAGGAAAAGAGTGCTGGAGGACTCTGCCTGTGCATTGGGAGAACACATGGTTATGAGTGTATGTGTCAGCATACTCCTTGTCTCATCCTCATAATGAATGTATTAAATGGTTATGTGCAGAACTAAAACACAAATTCATTAATCAAAGTGTTACACATGATGTCCCTTCTCCTGTTGCAAGATGGGTAGGCTGTTCCAATTTCCAAATTCATCATAAAGGTAAGTCTGTAAGCAATGTATGAATTGCCAGATGGGTAGGCCGTACTCAACTGTCAATTATCGCTTGCATTATCTCAAGAGCGAAATTAGAAGCATTTTCACCTTTCAAATGGAATTCATCTGTTTAGTTGACATCATCTGTTAAGTAGGAAAAGTGAACTATGAAGGAATGCATTATACTGTTGCATCTTTGGGACAGTGTACTGGTTAATGGATGAATCTTGGAGGTAACAACAAGGTCTTCTTGTCATAAACATAGACTAAATGTTATGAGTCAGTAACTCTTTAAGATGTCGTTGGATGCCCATTTAAACATGAGAACGAACAAATGGAGGACAGAGAGGGGTTGTATCTGTAGCCATAATTCTGCTTCACCCACAAATGGAAAGTCAAATATAAGTTTTAATACAGCAAAATTTAGGATTCATATTCTCTAGCCATGTTGTGGGTGAAGCTAACCAATACACAGTGCAGGACAATGGCTTTGGCAGGAACCATAATGTTATGGCCAGCAACTTATATCCCACATGACATAAATATTTCAAGGTCAATTATCTTAGAAGCATGGGATCCAAGGTAGGATCGCCACCTCATCATCGTTGACTAGCTTGTGCAGTCCTGCCATAGACCAAGCTGCAAAGTGGAGCCTCAATACACACTGGCTGCAATGGAGAAAGATCTTAATGGAGAAAGATCTGAAGAGTCTCCGAGCCATGAATGTCACATACAACATAGACTTCCTAGAAAAGGAATTTATAAACGCATTATTTCTCTAAAACTGTTTTGGACAGTGAACTTTAGGCATCCTCTTTATTGGAAGAACATATGGAAAAAAAAGGGCAAAAAAACTGCATATCTTGCCAAGTCAATGTTCTAGGGGTGTAGACAACCAGAAACAAGGGTACTGGTCATGGCATTGTTTATTGCTTCTCCATTGTGATCAGGATAACTGGAGAAGTTGATCATTCTTCTGGACATAAATTATAAGCTGTTTTCAGAACAGATGCCTGCATCATGGTTTGCTGGAGCGGCGATTCGAACCGAATCGGGTTCGCCCTGATTCGATCCGATTTGCATGGAATCGGTCCGATTCACATAGGATTATTATATATATTTTTAATATAACACATAATATATGTATATATAAATAGATATGTGTATATTACCCATGGGAAACACGGTTTCTTTTTCATACTTATTTACCTTACTTACATGTAATATCTTAAGTAAATGAGATAAATAAGGAAGTACCCCCCCATTTGAATCCAATAAAAATATCAAAAAAATCATATCTCTTACCAATAAAAAGTCAACTCTCCCATCAAAGAAGAAAATCGTGATTTCGGTGATTTTATCGAAATGCTAACTTTCTAATCTCTCATACAACATTCTTTTTCAGTAGGAGAGTGGCTCCCTTGGAGAAGTCACATGTACGTTTGACTTTTTTTACCGGACTTTGAATTTTTAGTATTCCATGTGGTTTATTTGAATTATCAAATTTTTAGATACGCCAAATTATGAAAGATTAGAAAGTTGGCATTTCAATAAAATCATCGAAATTGCGATTTTCTTCTTCAATGGGAGAGTTGACTTTTATTGGTAAGAGATATGATTTTTTGATATTTTATTAGTTTCAAATGAAAAGTACTTCCTTATTTATATGTAATATCTTAAGTAAATGATATTCAGATAAATAAGTATGAAGAAGAAAGTGGAAGTCATGCGAATCGGACCGGATCAGCCAAATCATGGATCGGATCTCCCCTGATCCGATCTAATTTGGCCGAATCGGGCCGATCCGATTCGCCTTGCAAAAACATGGCCTGCATATAATCTGACATTCTTCAAAAGGACGTTTGATTACCTTCTTTCACATATTTAGGCAAAGATATTTCCTATAGATAGATGAAAAGGGTTTGCTAAAGGCCAAAATGGTTAGGAAATGAGAACCGCCAGTGGCGCGGTGGTCGCCCCCCCTGCCAAATGGAGGGGGGGAGACGGGAGGGCGCAGGTTCGATCCCGCGCCGTCTCTCATTTCTCCCCATCCCCAACCAACCAGCTTACCCATCAAAAAAAAATGGTTAGGAAATTTGCGAGCTGACTCAGTTGACTTGAGCAATTACAAATCGGACGTAAAGCAAGTCAGTAAATTTGCTTATGTCAGCATTTAAGATAACTAGCATCCTACAAAGAATCAAATCATTGATCTTTGACCTTTCAAATAGAATATGCATCAGTTTCTCGTCTATTAGTTGTGGCATTCCTAGCATTTCAGATCTTGGTCAGTGGGTTTTGGAGTTCACCCAACTTTCAGAAGGCTTAGGGTTGCCATCTGACCTTTTCCCGAGAGTGTTTCCTTGAGTTTCCACGCATTTTCTGCATTTTCCCCTTGAACGCGGCTTGCTAGGAGACCGCATTCTAAACATGGTCTGAGAGAGCAGCGCGTTCTGGATTTGTCATTTTCTGCTCACAATTGGTCAGTAGAGCGCAATCTGGGCACATAGCAGGTGTCCGCTTGTGTGCCAAAAGTCCGCCCTTGAACGTAGTCGGGTTGGCAACCGCATCTTAACACGATTGGATGGGCCAACACATTCTTGCTAGTCATGGTCTTCTTGGCAACCGCATTCTTGTGGCATTTGGGGAGGCTACCGCATCTTCATTGGCGGTTCGTGTATATCAGAAACCCCCTCCAACGGATTTCTCCTCTCTCGTCTCTTTTCCAATCTGAGCTCTCCCTCTCTTCCTATTCTTATTGACGACAATGGTATGAGGTGGAGATCACGAGGAGGTAGTGTCCAACCTTCATGAAGGCCCCAACGGATTTGTTTCTTCATTTTGGAGGAAGGGTGACGTTCCCACTCCTCTCTAATTGTGTTTTCTCACTACATTCACATGGTGATGCATGTTTTTAAGGGAAATCATGTGGTTTACTACACTTTTGGGGAAGGGAACTCCTTACGTGGGTCTGTGAGATGTTTTCCCTCGTTTCCTTCGAAATATCATGCTAAATTAGAGGATTTTATGTGTATTTGGGTTGTGGTGTGATTTCCCCCATTTTTCTCTTCATAGTTGAGGGTTTTCATGGTGTTTGGAATTCAAAAGCGTGTGTTCTGTGAAGACTGGAGACTTTCCCAGTCTGGGTCTAAATGCATTGGGATCAATGATCATGTCTTAAATGCGGCCCTATGAGGCGACATGTCTTAGCTTTCAGTTGCGGTCGACCTAGCCGCTACGTTTTGAATGTGGCGGGCCACAGTGACACGTTTTAGTTTCTATTCACAGCCGAGGTAGGCGACGCATCTTGAATGCATCGGCTTTCTTCTTGGTTCTTGTGTTCACAATGCGCCTTAATGCGTCGACTGTGTACGTCGCGTCTCGATTTGGTGTCTGCAATGTCCCATGATGGTTTTCAAAGTTTCGGTGACGATTTGGTGGATAACTACGCTCTTAGTGTTAGGTTGAGGTGTTCATGTTCGTGTTCGTGCTTGGCACGTTATTTGAGGTTTAACCAATAATGCATGGCCTTTTATCTGTCCATGTGAAGCAATTCTAAGGTTGAGCTGCCGAGGAGTGGAGGTGGTCTTGGTTTTGGACACGTTAGAAATGCATTCGTGTCAAGGGCGCATGCTAGGGAGGTCTCGGATCCTATAGTCACCATGTTCCGAGATAGTGTGCTATGAATTGGCTTTCTTGCAACTTTTTATGTACCGTGAGTTCGGCGGTTGTCGGTGCTATTGCCCTAGCGTGACACTCCCACTAGTCGGTTACCCAAGTGTTATGAGCACTCCACGCCCATGGATTTCAGAATAGGCCAATTGCGATCAGGATCGGAATCGGCCATAGCCGATCGAATTCCGCTCCAAACGGGCCGATCCGAATCTCCTCATGCCATACCTAGTAAACCCATATAATTAAACAAAATTACGGCCAATCCCCCCCCCCTAACTCATTTCCCCAATCCCGACCGATCTAATATGATTCCAGATCAGGATCAAGGGGGTCCAATCCCGGACCTGATGCAATCCAAAATTCCTTGACCACGTCGTGCGTGATGTCGGGGTTTGGTCCCTGTGTTAGTGGCACGGAAAAAATTTTGGAGCTTTCTTCCTTGACCCCCCCCCGCCCCATTTTGTTGAGCCTACGTCCGAACAAGGGAAAAAATGGATGGCGATAGTGTGTTGTTTCCGCTTAAGTGCACTCTAGTTGGGGGTGTGGATGCCTTGCTGGTTTTGTGAGTGCCTTGGTCCCCAAATAGTCCCGTTCTTTCTCGTTTGTCTCACCCTGCGAGGTTCCAGAGCCGAGTAGGGGCGGAAGGCATGAGGGCCATGGCATGACCAACTAAGTTTGATAGTTGTGTGGCATAGTTTCACATGCTTCACTCCTTGCGTAGAAGGTGGACAGGAGTGGAGCAATAGTCAGGAGTTAAGACGCCAATGGCACCCTGACTATGAGATTAGTGGTTTTAATTTGTCGCTATTGCTTGTGTGCTATGTCCAAAACCGGAAGTCAACTTGTGCAGGTTGACTCGACCGGGTTCGTGTATGAGGCACCAAGTCATCGGTCTCTCGTGGCTTTAGTTTGTGTTATACCATATGTCAAGGTTCGCTGCATCGTCGATTCACCCCGAATCGATTTTTTTTTCTGATTTGCTCCGATTCGGGAGAATCGGGCCGATTCGCACGAGAACCGGTCCGATTCGCATGGGAATCAGGCGAATCGAGAATCTCGTGATACGCTCCGATTCGCCCTAATCAAACCGATTCGATCTGATCCGCCAAACCATGCCATATGTATAGTTTCAACGTCAACAATTGGTAGCCAGACATGGTAATCATGGTAGTTCTTCTGGACCCATTGTAGCTAGATTGTTTATTAGTTGATAATGGCGTGACAGGTTTTTGGTACCTTCTTGGTTATCTTGTGTGCAGCAATGTCACTTGTGTTCCTTTTAGCATTTGTTGTGGTGAGTTTATTATGCTCTTTATTATTTATATATTGTGCTTTGTTGCTGTTTGGCAAAGTATGGGATCAAGAGATCCCTACTGAGCCAATGACTTTATGAGACTCATCCCCTACCTTTTTTTAGGTGTGAGCTTGTGAAGGCGGCGTCGACCTTGGCCCCAATCGTTTGGGCGTCATGGTGTTCCATGTGCCAGCAATTAGTTTCCTTCTTTTGCACATCCTCGGGGTATGCCCTTAAGAAGATATGGCTTTAATTATGTACTTGTATTGTAAATTAGGACATTGTACCATTAATTGTGAACATTGTTTCATGTCATGGTTACTTTAGCTACTTGTTTATCACTTTAGACCACGTGGGAACCTTTCCAAGTCTTCGAACTCGTAGGTGTTGATGCTGGGTTCAGATCCCTTTTAGGTACAGATCCCAATGTTGCTACAAATGCAGACAAAGCAACAGGAAAAAAAATGAGGAGGGAACAAGAAATGGAAGCAATAGAAGAGTAGTCCCTTAACTGGCAACAGGTCCATCAAATATGCTTTGATCAACTGATGGGAAATAACAAGGTTTCTTAATGTTACATCCTATGAGATGACGGAAGAAGATTTCTTTCAAAACATGAATTTACTTGGTTTGTTCATTGAATCAAAGTGATTTTTGTTCTGTTCTGCCACAATCTTCCAGGCATCATTAATTGCACATTGTTAAGTGACATGGAAGGAACACATGCTTATTATAAACTAAGTAATGTACCTGCGGTGAATTTGAAATTTTATTGACATCATAGACATTATCATTTTGCCATCAGAACATGAAACAATGTGTTTCATGTGCATGGATTTTGCTTCTTAAATGAACCAGAAATGATTATGTAGATTTGAAATTCAATTGCCCATACAAATTTGGCCTCTCATAGACAAGGCTTGCAACTCCTATAACATATGTGACACATTAGATTATTAAAAAAATGATTCAGGATACTTCTTTTGTGGACTTTTCTTTTACCATTTGCATTAATTAACATCCTCTTTGATAAACAAATGAATGGGCTTGGAATAGGATGAGATATCAGGCCCATTCTAACTTGAGAATAACTCTTGTACCCGCCTAGGGAGGTACAAAAGTTGTGCCCGCCCTCACATAAGAGGGGGGGGCTGCACAAGGGGCACTACCTCCATCTGCACGGGTGAGCACAACTTTTGTACCCGCCCTGGGTGGATGCAAAATTATTCTCTTCTGACTTTGGCAGCACAAATGGGCTTTTCAAGGTAGAATGAGTCAATCCAGAACAAACTATAATAACTCATTTGAAATGCTGGAATTAGTTATTCTAAGAAGAACAGGAATAGTTTTCACCTATTCTCATATATTTTATTGTTTAGATAGTTTATTTAATTTATTCTTCTTAGTCTAGATAGAATAAGAAGGTAGTTATTAAAGTAAAAGACACATTCCGCGACTTTCCTACCCTGATGTATCTGGCCAGGAAATCCTAGCTGACTGTCAAAGAGGCTCTAAATATGACAGTGAAAACTGCTTCATTACATGAGGAAACACTTATTTGTTGGTTAATAGTTCATATTTCTTCTTGAAAGTATGATTATAGACAGTGCGAAATAGTATTCATCCCCTTGCAAAAGATCCTTTGTTTTGGTGGGGAGAGTTTGTCATGCAATGGTATAACTTGATGCTCAAGTAACAGCAATCAAGATACAATCTTCATGGTAGATACCCTGATATATTTTTTCAGAAGATCATGGGATGTACAATAACCAGGGACCAACAATAATCAAAATGTTATCTATACTTAACCCTCTTTCAATGGATAATTCCTTTTCTTGTTTGACTGGTATGTAGTTAGGTATTTATTCATTTTTCTTCATTAGTTAGATTGTTAGTATATTACTTTTCTTCTTTTCCCCTTCTTTGAATGCTTATGCCTTTGTTTTCCATCACTTTAAATCAGAGGACCTCGCACTTATTCTTTTTGAATGGGAATACACATCTTATTGAATCAAACAACAGACACAAGCCAAAAAAGAAAAAAGAGAGCTTGTAAGATTGCAATAGTCATTAATCTAATGAGTAAGTTTACAATAACATATAAAATGAAGTCCACTATTCAATGTCCTTTGGATTCTGCCAGAGGGTTCTTTAAGAGATCTGCGGAGTTGCTTGCATCAGGGCTTTCTTGGTGACATGTTTAGTAGTATCTTCCTGAAATCATATAATGTGCTTAGGATTCCACAATACTTGTAGGCTTTTTCTAATCCAGACAAAGTTAATCATTTGATATGAATGGGGCAAATTGTCTTGTAACCATAAATGAAGATGATGAAACCCTCGTGTGGAAACAGCAGAGAATTATATCATTCTTCAAGTTATTCCAGGTTCATTGCACCTTTACCCAAGTTATCATAGTTCTTCCCAAACATAATACAAAACTAGCCTTTTTAAAACAACGTGCCAATTATTTGAACAGCAAATAAGGTTATGTCTAAATTGTCAAAAGGGGAGATGTCATATTTCCTGAAAGGATGTTCTGCTTCTCATAATTTTTTCAAAGGGATAAGTTGATAGAAAGTTGGCGGCCTAGTGTGCTAAACATTTTTAAATTCTGGAATGGCATTGCCCAGTTTACAAGTGGCAGTTAAGCAGATTTGTGTTTTCCTATTTTGCTCTTTCTAGTGTGCGTGTGCAGTGCCTGCAGAAACCTGCTTATTTCCTTACGCACATTGCGTCACTAGATCAAAGAAGGGAAACGATGTATGCTCCCGGACCTTAAATACTGCACTATAGGATTTGAAGTACAAATGCGTCTCATGTAGCAAACTGAGGATGTGTAAAGATTAACACAACTAACCCCCTTTTGGAATTCAATCTTAAGTGGCATCCCTGCAAACGTGTGCCCTTGTAGGGTCCTCAATGCATAGATGGCGTCCTCCTCCTTCCTGAAATTTACGAAGGCGTAGCTCCTTCCTGGAAGGAAGGCAATATTTTCTAGGTCCCCGAATCTCAGGAAGTGCTCCAGGAGCATGCTCTGTGTCGCATGGGGAGGCAGGTTTCCCACCCACAGGTGCCGTGATGGCGGTGCTTCAGGCCGCCCATGATGGTGACCTCCGCCGCCGCCACTTCCCGCTCCCTTCTCTTCGACCCTGGGCGGGTGCTCCCCACGACCTCGCTCCCTTCCTCCGCCAACCCGGCGCATCTGCGGCAGAAGAAACAACGGAGATCACAAACCAAAAAAGCATCCAGTAACGGTGCCCATCGAGTAACAGGACGAACAAGGCAGGGATCCAGAGAAAAGTAATCAAAACCCTAATAACAAAAAAATGCGAGCAATCATCAAAACAACAGAAGAATAATCGACAAAGAATATTCTATGAGCACAAAAACAGGAGGCAAACCAAAACGACGTGAAACCAAAAAAAAAACAGAATCGGGTAAAAAAAACTACCGGCCGACTCAGAACAATCTGAGATGTCAAAAACAAATGGTATTGAAGATATAAGAAAAAGATATGGAGAAAGTAGCAGTAGGAAGAAGACAACCATCTGCTCCAGCGTTCCCCTTCTCCGATAGTGGAGACCAGAATGGTTTGGATTCGATGGTTAGGGTTTCCTCCCTGGTGGCAACCTGGCGGTGGCAGAGCAGCCGAACCAGTTCACACTTTCTTTGCTGCCCCTTTTCTTCTTTTCGGTGGTTTTACTTTCCACAATTCGTGCCAGGATGGCGCCAGATAATGCGCGGCACCACTTGGACTTGGAGCTGCGTGGGCTTTCCAGACTCTCGTGGCCCAGACGGTGAAGGATGGATGGCGGCCCAGTTTAGTGACAGGGTTTTGTTGCTTCCAGCACGGTGTTAGCCACGAGTCTCCATAGCCATCTGCCACGAATAATACGGTTTATTTAGGACGGGGAACTAACATTCATATCGATATCTCAGTTTAGATCAGGGCAGACATCAACTCGGATATTTCTTTTTTTTATAAGACTATTTTATTTTTTTGACGACTTTTTTTACAAGACTACTAAATATCAAGTTCATATCCTTTAAAAATTAACGGTAAAATAAAGTCCGTCCCCTACAATTAAATTTGAGGCCTCCAATCATTATGCGAGATCTTTGGATCGACTCAAAATCATTTATATCTATGTTTTTTTCTATCAATACATTGAGAATATTGGCATCGTAAATGGACAATGTCTCTATTCATTTTAGTACACACTAGATCTCTACCCGTACGATGTACGGTTTTTTTTTCAAAAATATAATTAATTGTAATAACTTTATAAGCTGAAAAATTATTTTTGATACGATTAGTATTGATAATAATAGATGAATATTGAAATGAAAAATTATGTACATATAAGAAACATAACATTCTATCTATCGTAAGGTGAAGAACATATGTAAATATAGTTTGATGTATAAGTTTGAAATTGTTTCCAATCAAAGTAAAATATATACGGATTGTCTAATTAAATTCCACATAACAGATTAAAGCACAATCTCACATCTTTCAATCATCTTCATCTTCCTTTTTGTTGTTGCATGGCAATTGTGTAGTAATTTCTTATTCATCAAAATATTAACAGGTTATGAACACGTTCACACTATCCATCCCACACCATTTCTACGCATTAACAAAAGAAATAACAACAAAATTAATCCGTCACACAGAGAAAAAGTTTATGTTAATAAATTTATTTGTAAAAATCTTCTGTAGTTGAGATAGCATGGGTAGAGAGAGCATTGCGGAGGTGCATGTGGAAGTGGGCTATCAACAAGCGAGGGTTCGTAAGGCGCCGATGGAGCAAACTGCGGCTTGTGCGGTGACGGATCCAACATGCAATTAAAGGGTTGCCTAGTATGCCACACTGCGAATGTCGATGCAGGGGAGGTTGTTGGAAAAGTCATTATCTTTTGGGAACAATTTTTAGATTAAATTTTCAAAGAGAGAGTGTGTGTGTGTGAGAGAGTGAGATAGATAGAGAGAGAGAGAGAGAGAGAGAGAGAGAGAGGTGGATGGTTCATAAAGAGAGAGAGATGAGATGGTGGCGGACGTCGCCAAGGATGGTACTCCCCCCACCCAACGTCGCCAAGGATGGTGGCAGACGGTCGTGGTTGGGGGAGGCTCCCTACAGTGTCATGTTGCCGGTGTTGAACGTCGTCAAATATGACTAATTTGCCATGGTTAAATGTTAGAGAGTTTTTGTCATTAAAAGAGAGAGAGAGAAAAAAAAAAAGGGTGAGACGCATGCATGGCTGATGGATACATCTTTGCCGGGGTTGTTGCATATATTTATCATACCTTTTCATGAAGCTCGTAGAATCGGAAGGTGCAATGTCTGCTCAACTTGTCACAGATTTATAGATTTAATGATTTGTTTCCCTGATAAAAATGATAGAAAATCAAAAGTGTTTTAGATTGCAAGTATAATGAATATACAAACATTTAACATACACATGTCTCCGTCATCTCTTCAGGTGGGGGTGGTAATGGCAAGTGTTATGGCATGGCATATGTGTTTTTTTTAAATATAGTTTGATAATCTAAACTACATATTGACGAATAATTCACTACAAGAAATATAGGATATGTAGACGGCTGGAAATCGAAGTCGTCTACATAAACTAGCATTTGTAGACGGCTAGGATAGCCGTCTACGAATATAATATACGTAGACGGCTTCCACAGCCGTCTATGTATGTTACATTCCTAGACAGTTTAAAGAAGCCGTCTACGGCTTTATGTTGACGGCTTGGATAGCTGTCTACGAATGTAACATACGTAGACAGATTTAGGAAGCCGTCTACGTATGTTACATTCGTAGACGGCTATCAAGTCGTCTACGTAAGTATTAAATTATTCAAAGTATATATTAGCTATGTATAAATATCATTTAATATATATAGTTTAGATATATATCTATATCCATATATATATATTATACATAGATAATATATGTATATTTACATAGATATTTATGTAATATATAGATATATAGTTATACATGAATAAAAATATATCTATGTATTTATATCTACATGCATAAATCTATATGTAAATATTAATAGATTTGTAAATCTTTATTTATAAATTAATATTTAAATACTACTGAATTTTTAGTAGTTTTTCTTCTTCTTTGGTAACACATATAGATATATGTAAATATTAATAGATTTTTACATCTTTATTTATAAATTAGTATTTAAATACTACTTAATTTTTACATTTATATTAATACATTAAAATTAATATTCTGATATATATTTAATATTAATAATATTTATTTATAAATTTACATATTTTTATATCTTAATATTTTAAATATTAATACTAAATTATTAATATCTCCCACCCCATAAGTCACCAAATCTCGAAAATATTCCCTCGGCGCCAAATCTCTCAAAAATTTCCCCTCCCCCGGGCTCCTCCGGCGCCAAATCCCCTAAAATTTCCCCAAACATATTTTGAACTCCAAAGATCCGTAGGCGGTTTGGGCATTTTTTTTGGTTTCCCTCCAACCCGCCAAAGCCCCGCCTCTTCCTCCATTTTTCTTTTCTTTTTCCCCAAAAAACCCTCAGGAGCATGAGCCGCGCCTCCCATCGCTCCTTCTTCTCCGACGCGTTCCCCTTCCCCGACCCCTCAGAGGAGAGCCGCCCCTGCGAAGATGCCCCCGCCGTGCTGATCTCGTCCATCGACCTGTTCCACGAGGGGGAGAACGTCTTCTCCAGGGTTTTAGAGACGGACGCCCGGGACCCGTGGTTCCTCGGCTTGCCGTTCCGGATCGACGGCCTTGACCGCAAGGAGGAGGGTTCGACCTTGGCGGCGCCGATCTCCCCCGAGGACCTGACGCTGAGCTGGGTCGTGATCGACCCGACCCGGGGGCGGGCGGTCAACTTGTCGAGCCGGAGGCCAGTGTCCGTGGAGCGGCACTGGTACAGGGGGGAGATTCAGGTGCGGTTCGCAGTGGTTCTGGGGGGCGGCGAGGCGGCCACGAACGCGGTGGTCGCGTGCGGGGAGGAGATGATGCAGCCGCGGGAGGTGAACCTGACGGTGCACAGGACGTAGAAGGGATGTGCCTCAACGGAAAGGAAAGCTTGGTGGTGCTGCGGGGCGCCATGAAAGGGCGGAGGATGGGATGGGCGGGGAGGGGGAGGCGGAAGCCCGGCTCTGCTTAATCTTCCTCTTCTTCCCTTCTAATCTTACTCCAGATGCTGCTGGACCACGGCGAGCGGGTGCTCTCGGCGGCCTCCGCCGTCTTCGGGGAGGTGCCGGGCGTGAAGGTTTCGGTGAAGGTGGCGGGGATCCACTGGCACTATGGGACGCAGTCGCACGCGGCGGAGCTGACCGCCGGCTCTGTGTGCTCCAACCAGAGCATACCTGATCGAGGATTGAGCAGGGAAAGATCCCCTTTGAGACTATGACGGTGGAGAAAACCCTAAACCATAAATGAGAGAGCCATTTTTTTTTTGGTGAATAAAAAAGATTTGTAGACGGCTGTTTAGATGTCTACAAAAAAATTATATATAGACGGCTTCTGTAACCGTCTACATAAAATTTTTTTGTAGACAGCTACAGTAGCCGTCTACATATCTCATTTTTGTAGACGGCTCATTATTAGCCGTCTATGAATGTTTTGTAGACGGAAGTTTTGTTGACGGCGCTCTAGACGGCTTCATAGCCGTCTACAAATACTTTTGTAGACGGTTTTGTGGCTTTTGTAGACGGCTCTAAGCCGTCTACGTATCCTCTTTCTCCAGTAGTGATTTCTTACATGTCACAGGGTCAGGAAGAAGGTGGTGAGGATAATGCAGTAATAATGATGACATTTGGGGTACCACTACATAACATCTATATCATATTTTTTTACGATTACCAACGACGCAATGATGTTTTCGAAGAGTAGCAGGTCACTGTTCGGGTCCCGGACCTGTCCACAATACAGTAGTATACATATATTTTTAATGATTTTATTTTATATTTTAAAAACCTATAAATTAAAAATGTAATGTTACATAATATGTTTTTAAAATAAATTTTAAAAGTAGAAAGAAAAAAAAAAGAGAGACTGTTATCTACTGTAGCTACTATAGCACTACTACTAACGCAAAACTTTTGAAAAAAAATGTCAACCCAGTGGCTACTGCTCTCCCCAGCTTCGGCGACCCCGCCATCGTGAGGATTCCCATGGCCGCCAGCCGGAAGATGTCGCGCACCCAGTTCTCCGCCCCCGTGAAGGCTCCTCCGCGCTCCTCCAGCCGCCTGATCATCTCCCAGATCGCCGTCGACGCCGCCACCGCGCCGTCCTCCCCCGCGAGATCGCTCCTGTTGGCTTCCACGCAGCAGATCCCTAGGCAGTTCCCGAAGTACGTGGCCGGCGCCGAGGGTTCCATCTGCGCCCTGCAACCCGTGACAAAGCCGAAGTGCTCTGTTGTGTCGCCGCCGACGTTGTCGACCACCCTCGCCTTCACCAGGCATGCCCACACGAACCCGCATGCTAAAGCGTAGGGGGAGCACTTAGCGAGGTCTTTCCAGTGACCCGCATCCCCAGCTGCTGGACTGCTAGTTGGTGACGGCGAAGCTCGCACGGAGGATGTCGGAGTGGCCGGTGAGGTCCCACGCCTCCATCCGGCGGTCTTCTCTCAGCATCTCCAGGTCGGCCAGGAAGGTCCTCCTCAGGCCTGTTGGACCACGGATGACCGTGCGGTCGTAGGATGGCGGCCCCCCGACGCAGCTTACGCCGAACACCGCATTCCTCCCCTGTCGGCACGTAGTGGCCCAGGTCTTGAGGAAGTGTGCGGACATGGAGCCGTCGGTGACGGCATGCTACACGGTGACCCCGAGTGCCATACTCGCAAGGGGGAACATCGTGGCCTGCAACGCCAATACCGAAAACCGTTTAGCGCCCTCCCCCGTGCAGCAACGGCGGCACGAGCGAGTGCAATCGGGCGGCGTCCCGTGCGCGGTTCCCAGAGAGGGAGAGAGAAATGGTGAGAAACTGAGAGAGAGAGAGAGTTCAGACAGAGAGAGAGAGAGTTCCGAGAGAGAAAACAGTGACAGCGTGAAGGGAAGAGTGAGACAGAACGGGGGGAGAGAAATAATTTGGAGAAGAAGTAGGCGGTGCAGAGGAAGTTGCTGCAGACGGGGAAAGCAACCAGTTTTTTTTTAAGAGTGGAAAAATAACGTGGGTTGAGAGGGCCATATTCTGTGTTTCACGTAGCGGCTACACGGCGGAGACTCTTGCGGAGGATGGAGAGACTGTTGCGGAGGATGGAGACTGTGTCGCCCACAGCCCAGTACTTCCAGTGCTACTCCGAGGGTACGCCTGTGAGGACTTCATTGTAGTCATCTCTAGGAGGGCCAAAACGGTGGCAAGGATGTCGCCGTAGGTGGAAGGAGAGGGAAGGGAGATAGGTCTGTGCCCAGTGGGCGGCTGGAGTCAGAGGACTGCCAACTTGTGATCTCCGCGGCCGTGTTTGACAGGTAGGGGGTCGTGCTTTGCAAGGCGGCGGTGGGAGAGTGGTTGTGATTCTACTCTTGTACCAGGGCTAGTCATGCTGCTGTGGAGGGAGGCAGAGATGGGGGGCAGAAAGACGTAATGCCGGCACTGCCAGTGGTTGCTCTGATTGAAGGACGGATGAAGCGGTTTGATTTTAAGAATTGGAAGAAGCGGCGGTTGAGAGGCAGAGAGAGTGGACGAGAGGAGAGAGAAAGAGAGTGAGGAGAGGTTGCTGACGTGGCTTCCTAGAATGGTAGGGTTAGGATTGAGTTTTAGTAATATATATAGATGAGGATTCTTTTTGGCTAGGTAAACATGAGGCGAATATTGAAGAGTCATAACCATTGAGTTACTCCTTATATATTAAGACATATGGTTAAGTAGTTAAAACTCTCCACTTACATCTTAATGACTTAGATTCAAATCCCTACCCTCGTACTACCACCTATAAAAAAAAACATCTTCATGTTATAGTTTACAATGTGTGGGCGTGCTTATCTTTGTATATATATGTATCTGATCATAGGATATGCACATTCGAACCTGTATCAACCTACAATCACAGATTAGCGGGTTGAAGAGAAATTCAAAATAACATTAATATCAATGTGATTAGTACTTCTAGTCACGGTTGGCCAAACTACACCGTGGCACTGATCTGGGAGTCTTTTTTTTTTTTTTCCTTTCTCTTTCACATCCGGTATATTTAAGGGGTCTAAATGATGTCTAATTGAAATGAAATTTCAAATATAAACTAATTAAGAGATGATATAAATTATAATAATCTTAGTTTAGTTTTTTATCAAGTAAAAATTATCTCAAAAACTATTAGGTCGACTTAATCTCAACATTTATGCATCAATAATTTTTTATTTTTTAGAATCAATATATTTTGCTGATAATTATGATAATTTCATATTTAATTTTATTTTCAGAACTGAATGTCGTCCCGTCGAATTACGCACAATCAATGATAGGACCAGAATTATATTAATAATATAACAATATTTTAAAATTAAAAATAATTATGTTTTATATAAGTGGTCATGTTTTACGTATAATTTACTATATATTTTAATTTCTTATTGTCATATTAATATTTTATGTCTTTTCGTTGAAATTCACACATGTTACTCAGGACGGTCGAGATCACGGTGCTCCACTAAATACAGTAAGAAGGTGGAAAGCAGATGACAAAGGGCAACACATAGATCCTATAGACAGTAGTAACTATTAAGAGATTGTATTTGATTTTGAGAGACTGAGTACACAAGATGACATAACATCTGAGGCTGTCATGAGGGTCACAATTTCTTTTCAGGACATACACATCTGGATCCATATGGATAACAACATGGATATGGTGACTATTATGCCTCTGGATACCAGTATAGAGATGATGATTTGTACGTGTAAGTTCCAATCATTCTACCACCAGGATCTACAATAGTACGCCAAAGAACACGTCAATATATAGAATATTAGCGTATGTATTAAGACTTATATGAAAATTACATATCTTATGCTGATTATTTGCGTTTTTTGGAGAGCACCTATAATGTGAGGTTGTTCGGAGTTATGAGGGTTTTGTGGACATATATGTTCAACATGATGAGGAGGATTATGTAAGAACTTGTTAAAAAATTTATTTACATGTTAAGGAATATGGTATTAATTTATAACTTTTCATACATATGACCAAGAGGAGTTGGAAAAGAAGGCTGAATTTTTAAAAGAAATATGAGAAACGTAAGGACGATGATATGAGTATTGTATTTGACTTGTAAGAGTTCATGATTGTATCATCAATATTAGAGGTAGGGGTGAACACGGTCCGGTTCACCCCTCATTTTTTAACAAACCGAACCAAACCGATTACTGTAGCAAAGAACCGAAATATTAAAAAAAAACATTTTACGCGGGTGGCCGCGAGAATGGATCTCGCGACCTCCGTGGGAGGAGAAGCCGCCAAGGTTCAAACCACTGCGTCACAAGTACCTTTAATTATATATGTACTATTAATTAATTATATACATATATTAAGTTGAAAATATGCAGAAAACAAACGCTTAAAGCGAGATTCGATCTCAGCGCAACAAACCACTGCGCTACAAGCAGTTTTTCTATAAAAATATATTATTAATTAAATATATATATATATATTCGGTTATATCTCAAATTGAACCGAACGCCGGTTCGGTTCGGTTTTTCGGTTTGGACCATAATTTGAACACTCCTAATTAGAGAAACACTAAATGATTGTGTTGATATTACATGAACACTAAAAAAAATCAAATACGTCATTTTTCCATCTTATCTCAGCGGTACGGTACCGTACAGTATCATGAAGAATGCGGCACAATTGATCCAGACGGTACAACGAACCATGCTTCTAATAATGCAGCTAACCTCAATGTTATAATAATTAGTTGTGAGAATTTCAAAAGTGAAGGGTTCTCTTTGATAATTTCCCTTATCTTGCACTTTCAAAACTTCCGAGCCTGTGAGAGATCGTTGAGTCTTAATAAGCCAATGGGGTCCCTTGCGAGAAATCACAGGTTACACGAGTTTCCAACAAAGTTATTCCCCTGCGCATAAAGGCAAACCACGAGGTCAAGTTGAAAATAATATATAACTATCATCGATGTAAATCCATGGTTGGGTGCATGGCACGACTTAGCCATCTTAAATTTGTATTAGTATAGATCAGTACGGAGGTGTACTATGTGGTACCGTATCGTTACACTTCAAATTGCTTAAACAAACTTTTGAAATAAAAAAAATAACATTGTCCTTGTGTACTATATCGAGTCATATCGAAGGATCAGTGCAATCATAATATGATAAAATTTAATCGATTGGTAAGATATAGGCAACCATAATTCTAACACCATTTTAGAATGTGAGGATGGGCAGTTTTGATCTAAAGAATGCTCGAATCCAGTTGAGATCATTATCTTTTGAATTAATTAAGTTGAAACGACAGTCCTTAATAAAATTATTACTATGATCAAACTTTAAAATTAAAGGTCGATCAGCTGCCATCCTCAATACCAACTAATGCTTTTTTTGTGTGTTTTTATAGGAAAGAATAGATATATACCCCCAAATCTATCCAAATAGAATGTATATTCTTAAAACATTCATATTATACTTTGTACTCTCAAATCGGGGGGGGGGGGGGGGGGGGGGGGGGGGGGGGGGGTTATCAATTATACGTTTATGGTTAGAAATCTATTAAAATGGGAAAAATATTATATTAACACTACCATTAAATAAAGGTGTGTCCGAAAAATAGTCTGTGACGTTCTACTCATCTACTATTTTTGGAAGTGATAGAATAATCGAGATAGTACAAATAGAGGCGGTTTTGCATATTCATAAAGAGTGCAGCGGAAAATATGTTACATGTACGGATAGTTTCGAGTTAATATATCTACAACAACTTAGGTGGCAGAGTCTAAAGGAGTAAAGTTTGCTAATTTATGGATCACTCGGCGCACAACCCCCTAGCGAGTCTGTCCCATATGAGATGTCTGAAAGGAAAGTAGGATTCATGATTAATGGTGCTCAATAGGAAATTGCCATCAATAATAACAGTAAGGTATGACGGTAGCATGAAAAGAACAATATGTAAACCAGTCAATGAGAGAATACCACTGTCATACATAATGATACTGGAGTATAGTTCAATGAAGATATCATAATAGAATTTGTCCAGGACCAAACGGTAATAAATTCATGCCATAATACAGTTCATGGAAATGTAGACTAAATTTAGCAGTAGGTGGTGTTATGCCAAACACCCAGTAGATCCATTCTCGATGAGTACATATTCGAATAGACCGATTGAGTGGTCGAGTTTAGGTGCTCCTCCCGGGACTGGATTGGGCCTATTGCACAGGCATTGGTCTAGTAGAGTTCGAAGACCCAAGGTGTCATCATTTCCATTTGATCAGTCCTTTAATATAATTCGGGCAGTTCTCGAAATAACATTAATATTAAAGCAAGACGAGTGCAATAGTACAACGATAGCAAGCCAAAGTAAGGCCTAGGTTGGTCCACGTTTAAGTAATATAGAGTTATATAAGGATCTGGAAAAGACACAAACTAGGACAGTATGTACAAATTCAAAAGGAAATCGGTCGATCGGAAGGGTAGGGCATGTTTGACTTCTTTTTCAGTAGGAGAGGGACTCCCTCGGAGAAGTCATACATAGGTTTATCATTTTTCACCAGACCTTGGGTTTTTAGCCTTCTACTAGGTTTACTTGAATTATGAGATTTTCAAATAGGCCAAATTTTGAGAAATTAGAAAGACGTTATTTTGATGGAATCGCTAAAATGACGACTTTCTTCTTCGATGGCAGAGTTGACTTTTTACTAGTAGGAGATATGATTTTTATGATATTTTTATTGGATTCAAATAGGGTGTACTTCATTATTTACATGTAATATCTTAAGTAAATGAAACATCTTGGGCTTTTAGCATTCTACTAGGTTTACTTGAATTATGAGATTTTCAGATAGGTCAAATTGTGAGAAATTAGAAAGACGTAATTTTGATGGAATCGCCAAAATCGCGATTTTCTTCTTCGATAGGAGAGTTGACTTTTTACTGGTAGGAGATATGATTTTTCTGATATTTTTATTGGATTCAAATGGGGGGGGGGGGGGGTACTTCCTTATTTACATGTAATATCTTAAGTAAATGAAACATCAAATAAGGTATGGGTTTCAGTTTCGTAGGGTTCCTATTGACATTTCAGGAAGAGTTCCGAAGTTAACTTCATCATATCCGAAGTTACACTTCGTCATATCCGAAGGTAACTTCGTCATATGCGAAACTGATACTTCGTCATACTATTTTTTCTCTTGATCAGTCGAAGTCTCACTTCGTCATATCCAAAGTTAACTTCGTCATATCCGAAGTTACACTTCATCATATCCGAAACTTACTTCGTCATGCTGGTTTTTATCTTGATCAGTCGAAGTTTCACTTCGTCATATCTGAAGTTACACTTCGACTAACTGCGTTATATCTTGGCCAGTCAAATTGTCTTATTGATTTGTTGAACATCGATTATTTTTAAATACCAATTGTCTTTATAAAACATCAATTGTCTTCATAAATAAGTACAATTGTTTCACATAATTATCTTATTATTTCTCTGTCTGACTACATATCTTTTTGTCTGTCTCATAAGATTTCTTCCTTCCAGGGGTAGAATCAATCGACCGGAATGGTAAGATCGGTTTCCGGTGGTGTTATAGGTTTCCTTCGCAATGGTAAGTGAAAGTTAAGAGGAAAGCTCAAGACTGTTGACCTGATACAAAAAGGGTTTCCTTTAACAAGAACAAGTCTTCAAGAGACATTTGAAGAGTAGCCCAAGCAAGAAGGGAAAATAGGGTAGCACAAGCGAGAAGGGAAAATAGAAAACAAGATTCCTACCTTAGCTAGAAGAAAATGAGAATAATCTCAAAGAGGCAGAGCTTCCGGAGCTCCTTCCAACCAGCGCCTCCTCCCTCCTCCTTCTTCCTCAGACCTCAGCAGAAGAATAGTAGTAGTGCGAGGTTTGGATAAGGATCACTAGGGGGGTGTATATATGGAGATTAAATTTGTAAGGCATGCGTGAAATCTAGACAGTGGGGATGAGCTCCGCAGGGGATTTAACCCAAAGTTAACACGTAAGGGTGCCAATACGTAATGTGGATTATGTAGGTGAACAGTGAAATGACTACGTAATCACTATGTCACAGGCATACATGTATAATATCATTTTCTTTTAATCATTTTCTATTAATGGAATTTTATTTATTTAGGTTGTTGACTTATGTAAACTTATGTGTGCTTATTCCCTCTCCTAGATGACCAATTATTTTTATAAATAAACTTGAGGTGTTACATGGCCGATCAATTTTCACCTTCTGATCCATGTAAGCTCTTAAATTTGTTTGTTGAATGAGTGTGTTAACTAACACCTGCAAGATGGAAGGAGTGGTCAAGGGTCCTAGAGGGCATCTCCAGAAAAAACTCTTTGATGCTCAAGTTATGAGATTAGGAGACACAATGAACTAGGAGGGATTAAGGATGGTGCTACTTCTAGCTCATAATTTATGGAGTCAACCCTCCCCCCCCCCCAATCCATCTTTAAGTATTCATCGGAAGTATTAATGTAACGACCAAAGATCTGAACTACCAGTTACCCACTAGTAACCCGAACCCTGAACCGCCACCCATGAGCTGAAGCTCTAAATAGTTAAAAGAAATGTTTGATGAGAACATATAAAAAAGTGTGCAACCACAAGTACTAAAATAAACCACTATTACACAAAAGAAAGTCTCTTAGCAGCTAAGCAGGACCAACACAAAAGTGACCTGGCTCCTCGGCACCTGGAGCCGACGACGAACCACCTGAAAGGGAAGGGAGTGAGTCTCAAGAAGAGACACGGTAGGAACACTAGCCCCACCAGAAAAATAGTACTACAAGTGCAGGAAAATAAACTACACTAGAGCACACATAAACTGATGGCGTGACGCCCAACTCCTCACAGAAGTGCATCACAAAGCTGGAACCTCGTAGGCTCAACAGCACGCAACAAAACACACAACAATTGACACCCACACTCACACAAGAAGGTAGGACTAGCTAGGGCCTGTGGCTTGGCGCCTCGACATCATAAAGTCCTCAAACCCCAACCACATGTGCACACTCATATGCTCTCCCTCGCGTCTAGTCCACGACTGGTTTTCCCTTACGCCAGACTCAAATGGTGGAGAAGGGGCCCCACAGAAATCGGCTAGTAACCACTACAAAGGGCACGCACTGGATGGAGTCACACTTGATGCCAAGACTCACCGGAGGAATAGCTCAACGCCAGTCATCCAGACGGAGCCCAGCTCAACGTCCAGGAGAAGCACAACATAGCATGACGCATACACAGACGGAGATGCCCTCAAGGTCTGGCACACTATGCCATAAGGCAGACACCGTGTTCCTAAGCCTCACACACAGAAGGGGACTCAGACTGCTGGGACCTACCTGTGGGTTGACGGCAATCCCAATTGCCTTTAACCAGTGGTAGACGAGTAGACGGCACATTCTATTCCGTTAACCACTTCTTGATGGCAAGATACCTTGACGCCAAGTTCATCCTGAAGAACTAGACGGTAACACCCTTTCCGTTAAGTTCATCAGCTTCCAGCAGCTGATACGACCCTAGGTCGTTCCCCAGGGCAATCCAAGCCCAGAAAATAAGATCCAATGAGGGGAAACGCTTTCCCTCATCACATAATACCATCATAAAGTCGGAAAACATTGATCCAACGCTTGGATCGAGCAATTTACCCACAAAACCCCGGCACAGAAAACCCTTCTGAAAAGCACGATTCACACACAAATCACATGCATGTTTAACATAGAAAGAAATCACAAAGAGCTTAGGGGTAGGATCTCTACCTCACAATTCCAAAAACCCCAAGAAAACCTGAGAATCACGTCGATTCTCCAAGCACACCCCGCGAGGTTGATCCTTCAAATATGTCATTTCCTCGCTCGATCCAAAGCTGCCACGCACACCACGACCTCCCCACGAGTTCCTGTCAGTCGCCGGAAGAGGTGGAGAAGGAGAGAGGTGAAAGTGGAGGTGTGGGAGGGGAGAAAGGGTGGAAGAAGAAGGCCTCAGGTTGCCTTATAAAAATAGACCCGACGATAGTTGACATCAACATGTGTTGCTGTAAACTACACCGCCAAGAACTTGACATCAACATCGATTGCCGTCAAGTTCAACACTCAGAAGATTCTATAAACTAGGGTAGACAACAACATCGATTGCCCTCAAGACCAGGTTGACGGCACACAACGGTGTTGTCAGCACAATGTTGTCGTCAAACAACCTTGACGTCAACCAACCACTGTTCCAGAAAGGCCCATGAAGGGTCCAATAAGGCCCATGGCCTTACAACCTCCCCCCTTAAAAGAATTTCACCCTCAAAATTCAAACAGGAATAAGGGGAAGAGAACTCACCAAAAAGGTACAGAAACTGCTCACACATCTTGTCCTCCCGCTCCCAGGTCGACTCACCGCCTGAGTGCCACTGCTACGCAACATGAACTAGTGGAATCACTTTTTTCCTCAACCTCTGAACTCGGTGATCCTTAATGTATAATGGAAACTCTGGCACCGTCAACACTGGTGTCACCTCAGTCCACTCTGTACTCTGGAGAACATGTAACTCATCTGCAAGGTATTGCCACAACATAGACACGTGAAACACATTGTGGACCGCTACCAACTCTGGAGATAAGTGTAACCGGTATGCTAGACCTCTGACACGCTCTGTGATGGTGAAGGGTCCGATATAGTGGGGACTCAACTTACCACACCTACCAAACCTCATCACCCCCTTCATAGGGGACACTCTAACAAACACCTGGTCCCCCACCTAGAACTCAAGTGGTCGCCTGCACTGGTCTACATAACTCTTTTGTCGGCTCTATGCTGTCTGAAGGCTCTGCCTAACAAGCTGCACTACCTCTACTGACTGTTGAACCAACTCTGGCCCGGTGACAACATGATCACCAACCTCAAACCAGTCAAGAGGAGTACGACATGGTCGTCCATACAGAGCCTCATAGGGTGTCATGCCAATGCTGAAATGATAACTGTTATTATATGTAAACTCGACCAACGACAAGTGAGCTGCCCATGATCCCTGCCACTCTAAACAACAAACTCGCAACATGTCCTCCAAGGTTTGGATAGTCCACTCCGACTGTCCGTCTGATTGTGAGTAGTAGGCAGAGCTAAACTCTAACTCTGTCCCCAAGACTATCTAATAACTATGACAGAACCCAGAAGTAAAGCAAGGATCTCTATCTAACACAATAGAGATCGGCACCTCGTGCAAAGGAACAATCCGCTTCACGTAAAGTCTAGCCAGTCTACTCACCCCCAGCCAACTCTAATAGGCAAGAAGTTGGCACTCTTCGTCAATCTGTCAACTAGCACCCATATGCTGTCATAACCCCCTGATGTCCGCAGCAGTCCACACACAAAATCTATCGTCACATGGTCCCACTTCCACATGGGAATCTCTAACAGCTGAAAAGCCCTCATGGGTACTGGTGTTCAGCCTTCACCTGCTGACAGTCCAAACACCTGACAACAAAAGCCGTTATGTCTCTCTTCATCCCAGGCCACCAAAACTGTTGTCTCAAACTGTGGTACATCTTGGTTGACCCTGGATGAATCGAGTATCGGGACCTATGTGCCTCCTGCAACACCGCTCTCCTGACATACTCCTCAGCTAGCATATAAAGTCTGTCTCGGAACCTGATAGTACCGTCATCGTGCAACTCAACATCTGGGAGTAGCAACACTCTGTGCAACTCATGATCTGCCTGTTGAACTGATAGCCCACGAATGCGTCGTTAAACACGTGACTAACAATCTTAAAATTATCGACCTACACTAAATATTTTGACAATAGTTAAGTGGTGAGAGCCGAGTCGAATCTACGAAGAACTAGATTTTAGAGTTGAAAACTTTGGGTTTTTAGTTAGGAAAATAATGTGGTGATATTAAAATTAAATTGCACTAAATAAATCTAAACTAAGCTAAATAAATAAAGGGAGAGATAAAGAGTGAATTAAATAACACAAGATGATATTCAAAATTACAATCCACTAATAGTAAAAAAAAGATTAACAACTGAATGTTTTATATTAAAAATAATTAACAACTAATTACACGAAACTTAAGAAATTGAGAGAGAAATGAAAGAGAACAAGAGAGACGAGAGAGAGAGAGAGCGAGAGAGAGAAAAGTGAGAGAGATGAGAGAGAGAGAAGAGAGAGAGAAAAGAGAGAGACGAGAGAGAGAGGAGAGAGAGCGATAGAGAGGGGGCGCGATCGCCTCCTCTCTATGTGCATGCAACTGCATGCACGTGGAGGAGGGGAAGGCGGGACGCCCGCGGGGGCAGCCTGGGCACGGGGCAGGGCGTAGGGGCGCGTGGCGGTGGGTGACGCGCACGGGGCGACCGAGGCAGGTAGCAAGGACGTGGGCGCGAGCGGCAGGCAGCGCAGGCGGCGAGGGAGGCTCGCGCGGGTCTGGGGGCGCGTGGCGGTGGCAACCTAGGCAGGCGGGCGACGTGCACGGGGCGGCCGAGGCAGGCAGCAGGGACGTGGGCACGAGCGGCAGGCGGCGCAAGCAGCTTGGCGGGCATGGGCAGGTGCCTACGCAGGCAGGCGGGGGCGTGTGCGGGCCTGGGTGGCCTGGTGCGGGCGTAAGCGGAAGCGACGCGCGGACCGGCGCGGTGGCCTGCTGCTGCTACTTCTATTGAAGAGAGAGACCGGGCCAGAGAGATGGGGAGAGAGGAAGAAGGGAAGAAGAAAGAGGAAGAAGAGAAGGAGGAGGGAGGAGGACTGCTCGCAGGAGAAGGGGAAAGGAGAGAGGAAGAGGAAGGAGAGAGAGCTCTGGGGAAGGGAATGAGAGAGAGAGGAGGTTCAAAGATATCAGAGAGAGGAAAAGAATATTGTAAAATAGATAGATAGAAAGAGGAAAGAGGAGACAGTAAAGGAGAGAGATTTTTTGAAATAGGAGAGGGGATTTTAAAAATGAGAGGGAGTTTTAAAAATTGAAAAGAGAGAGAGAGGGAAGATTTTAAAACTAGAATCTCTCATTATTTTCTCTTGATCCAATTAAATCCATTGGCCCATTTGAAACTTCATTTCTTGGCCCATTAATCCTGCAAACACAACACAAAAGAGATTTAATCAATTATCCCATTTGTAATCGAATGATAATAGAAATTTATGAAATTATCAATTATTTGTCAATGAAATTACACAATTATTTATAACAATTGTGCAATTATTACATCCCCCAACTTACTCATTGCTAGTCCCTTAGCAATGCACACAAGTGAATAATTGGGACTAATCAAGAACTCAAAACATCATATTTCATGACAAGAAAGCAGAGATGAGAGTGATCCACCATAAGTATTTCCAGTTCTAGTGGCAAGTGTCAAAGATAAACATGTGAGTTCATGTTATTAGACAGTTCCTCAAGATACACTTAAAATTATCATTTCCTTCGTGAATGTGCTTGTGATCAATAGACATTACTAAGATGGTGTATGAGACTTTTACCTATTACTTAGAGAAGATATCAATTCTACACTCCTTAAATCCAATCCTCGAATTACAGGTAGCTTTCACTCTGTCTTTTCTCTCTTTTTTTTTTTAATATTTTGTAAACTTGGATATCCTTTCACCGTTTGATGCGAACTTCTACACTTCTTGAGGTGCTGAAGCCAGGTTACTAAGATAGGGATTTCCTTCTTCATTTTCATTTTTTTTATGACTTGCAGGCAGGTAGCTTTTTCCCCACGATTAGTCTTCAATAAGAGTGTAGAATATCAATCATCAACCCGAGTATTAGGTAAAACTCTCATCACCCTCATGAATGACACTTATTCATCAATTAATCCATATGTGTAGGTTCAATAAATTTCAAACATATTTTGAGGAAAATGCTAAGAACATAACCACAAAATTCATCCTTTAACTTACCACTAGCACAAGTATATACTCAGAGTAAAATTATTCTAAAATGAGGTATTCTTTTCTTGCATGAAAAATGATACATGAAGTTTGAGATGTTTAGCATGATTTTAAAATTTGAAAGATTTTCATAATTTTCCCTCCCCCCCAACTAGAATGACATTGTCCTCAATGGCTACAGATAATAAAGTCATCAGAAGTTAGGAAAGGAGAGATACAACCTGATATCTTTAATGAAGGTGATTTGCTCAATTCATTCATCAAGGATAATGGGCCTCCCAAAACCTAGAACACAAGAAGAAATAAATAAGTTAAATCTCCTAAACATGTTGGGTTGCCTCCCAACAAGCGCTAAATTTAATGTCTTCAGCCAAACAACATGCAGTCCTTATGCATCTACTCAGGGTCATTCAGAGGAATGGATTCTTTGGGTGTGAGGTGCATATTTTCCAAGTAAGGTTTGAGACGTTGACCATTAACAGTGGAAGTTTGGCCATTTTTAGGATCAAGAATTTTAACAGCACCATGGTCAAAGGCTTTGAAAACAATGAATGGTCTGTCCCATCGAGATTTTAATTTTCCTGGAAATAAGCGCAGCCTAGAGTTAAAGAGCCAGACCTTTTGATTAGGATGGAAGGATTTCCTCAAAATGTGTTTGTCATGAAAGATTTTGGTCTTGGCTTTATATATCTTGGAATTCTCATAGGTTTCATTGCGCAATTCCTCAAGCTCATGCAGTTGAAGGGTTCTATGTGATCCAGCTTGGGCTAAGTCAAGATTGAATTGTTTAATGGCCCAATAAGCCCTATGCTCTAACTCAACAGGAGGTGACAGGCTTTACCAAAAATCAACCTGTAGGGAGACATGCCAATGGGAGTCTTATATGCAGTCCGATAGGCCCACAAAGCATCATCCAATCTTTCTGACCAATCTTTCCTATCGGGCCTAACGATCTTTTGGAGAATGTTCTTGATCTCCCTATTGGACACTTCCACTTGGCCACTGGTCTGGGGATGGTAGGGGGTAGCAATCTTGTGAGTTATCCCATATCTTTTAAGCAAAGCTCGAAATTGAGAATTAGTGAAGTGAGATCCCCCATCACTTATGATGGCCCGAGGACACCCAAATCTGGAGAAGATATTCCTACACACGAATTTCATGACAACCTTATGATCATTGGTGCGGGCGGAAATGGCCTCAATCCATTTAGACACATAATCAACAGCCACAAGGATGTACTCATTGCCAAAGGATGAAGGGAATGGGCCCATGAAATCTATTCCCCAGACATCGAAAATTTCCACCACCAAAATCTAAGACATGTCTTGCTAAATTCATAAGCATCTTTGAACAATGTGGGCCAGTAAAACCCACTTTGCAAGACCTTAGCAGCAGTTTTCTTCCCCGAAAAGTGTCCCCACAAGCTAGAGTGTGACAAAAATTTAAGATGCTTTGTTGTTCTTCCTCGGGGACACACCTCCTAATGACTTGATCAGAACCCATGAAAAATAATTCGGGGTCATCCCAAAAACAGTGTTTGACATTAGAGAAGAAATGATCCCTTTCATTCTTTGACCATCCTTCAGGAATTTGACCCACAGCAAGATAGTTGACAATGTGAGCATACCAAGGGGCTCTCCTATGAGAAATTGCAAGGAGGTGTTCATCAGAGAAAGAATCATGCATTGGAGCACTTTCCGGGATGAGAATTTGGGATAGGTGATCAGCAACAACATTTTCAGTTCCTTTCTTGTCCCGAATCTCCAAATCAAACTCTTGAAGAAGAAGGATCCATCCGATGAGTCTTGGTTTGGAGTCCTTCTTAGCTAAGAGATATTTCAAAGTAGAGTGATCTGAGTAGATGATAACCTTCGCCCCTAAAAGATAAGATCAAAATTTTTCAAGGGCAAAGATTACAGCAAGAAGTTCTTTTTCCATGGTGGTGTAATGCAATTGAGCATTGGCGAGGGTGCGACTTGCATAATAGATCACCACGGGACGTTTATCAACTCTTTGTCCCAAAACATCACCTATAGCATAATCAGAGGCATCACACATGATCTCAAAGGGCAATGACCAATCAGGAGTTTGAAGAATGGGAGCTTTGGTCAAAGCCTCTTTCAAAGTAGTGAATGCCTCTAAACAAGCATTATCAAAGTGAAATGGGACATCCTTTGCTAGGAGAAGAGTTAAGGGGCGGGCAATTTTGGAAAAATTTTGAATGAACCGGCGATAGAAGCCAGCATGGCCAAGAAATGAACGGATTTGTCTCACAGAGGTTGGAGGAGGAAGATCAGCAATGAGGCCAACTTTGGCCCTATCTACCTCAATACCCCGCTCAGACATAATGTGGCCCAAGACTATGTCCTCTTGAACCATGAAGTGGCTCTTCTCCCAACTGAGCACCAAGTTCGTTTCCACACATCTAGCCAATACTTTCTCCTGATTTTTCAAACAATTTTCAAATGAATCCCCATGTATAGAAAAAACATCCATAAATATCTCAAGGAATTCTCCCACCATATCAGAGAAGATGGCCATCATGCACCTTTGAAAAGTGGCTAGTGCATTGCAAAGTTCGAATGACATTCTTCTAAAAGCAAATGTGTCATAAGGACAAGTGAAAGTGGTCTTTTCTTGATCTTCTGGGTAAATTGCCACTTGATTGTACCCAGAATAACCATCCAAAAAGTAGAAGAATTGTTGCCTGCTAGTTTCTCAAGAATTTGATCCATGAATGGGAGTGGAAAGTGATCTTTCTTGGTCATGGCATTGAGCTTTCTATAGTCTATGCACACTCTCCATCCCGTGGTCAATCTAGTGGGTATTTCCTCCCCTTGTTCATTTTTCACACTGTCAACCCAGACTTCTTGGGAATCACTTGGGTTGGGCTGACCCACTGGCTATCTGATATTGGATAAGCAATTCCAGCATCTAGCCACTTCACTACTTCCTTCTTCACCACTTCCTTCATGTTGGGATTTAACCTCCTTTGTGTTTCCCGGCTTGGTTTCGCATTGTCCTCCAAGTAGATGTGGTGCATACAAATAGATGGACTGATCCCTTTAAGGTCGGCCACTATCCAACCTATGGCACCCCTATGTTCCCCTAAGACTTCTATCAATTGGGCTTCTTGGGTAGGGCTTAGGTTGGAGGCAATGATAACAGGCAAAGTTTGGTTTGGGCCTAGGAATACATACTTAAGGGAGTCTGGAAGAGGTTTAAGCTCAAGATCTGGAGGGCTTTGAAGTGATGGAAGAGCAGGTTCAGATTGCAAGGCCGGCAAAGGCTCAACTTTGGGCCAAAGAGTAGAGTGGAGTGGTGAATCATATAAAGCATTGGTCTCCTCAAGTTGGTCAACATCCATATCATTATCAATAGACTCAATCAAAATGTCAATAGAATGACATCCTTCTTCTTGATCTGGATATTTAGAGGCTTTAAACACATTAAGAGAGACCGTTTGTCCCCCAAATGAAATGTCCATCATCCCCGTAGCACAGTTGATATTGGCTTTGGCAGTGGCGAGGAAGGGACGACCAAGAATGATAGGAGTGTGTCTCAACTCCTGGTTGGTGGACATATCAAGGATGAGAAAGTCCACAGGGAAATAACAGTCATTGACTTTGACAATTACATCCTCTATCAATCCCCGTGGAGTCTTGACCGAACGATCGGCCAACTGCAGAATGATGGAAGTGGGCTTGAGTTCTCCTATGTTGAATTGTTCATAAATGAAGGTGGGGACAAGATTGACACTTGCCCCTAAATCAAGAAGGGCACGATCGAAGGTTATACCACCTATATCATATGAAATGAGAGGAGCACCAGGGTCCTTCAGCTTCCTAGGGAGGTGGTTTGTCAAGACTGCACTAACATCTTCAGAGAGCTAGATTTTATGAATTTCAGTCTTGGATTCCCTTCGTGGAGTGCAAAGATCTTTAAGAAATTTAGCATAAGTCGGGACATGCTTGATGGCATCCAGGAGTGGAATATTGATGTGGACTTGTTTGAACAATTCCAGCAACTCCTCATCTTGGACCGACTTCTTCTTCTTCTTAATGGGCTTGGATTCTAGAGCACTTAGAAATGGAACTGTTGGTTGGTATGAAGTAGGATCTTCATGAGCCTTCTCTTTCCCTTTGTTCTCTCCCCCCAACTTAATTTGAATGGGCTCCTCTTCACTATCACTAGTATCATCTTGGATTTCTTGTGTAGGATTATTCACAACCTTTTTCCTTTGTGTGGGTCACTTAGCACCTTACCACTTCTCAGGCTTGAAATGGCTTTTATATTCTCCAATTGTGGGCCTCTTGGTTGGGCTTGTTGGGCAGGTTGAGGTAGGAGGCCTGATTGTGAAGCAAAGCCTGGTGGTTGGTTCCTTGGATTGGCCACAGGTTGGCTAGGCAATTGGCCCACTTCCTTCTCATGGAGGTCTCAGCCATCTGGCCCACTTGGGCTTCTAGCCTAGCCATGGTTTGTTGGTTTGTAGCCAAGAGTTGTTGTTGTTGGTGCAATTGTTGTTGTTGGGCCAAGATGATTTGTTGGAGTTGATTAAATTGTTCTTCAAAATTTTATTGAGTGGGTTGCTGAAAGGTGGGCTGAACTTGCTTGGGTTGAGGAGGATATTGGGCTGCCTGAGAGAATTGGGTCTGAGACCCTCTAGCATAAGTGCCACTGTAAGGATTCGGTTGGGCCTGAAATTGGTTCTGGAATGGTTGTTTTGGGGCTTGAGGCATGGAGGGGTTAGGTCTTTGAAGTGGATCTTATTGATTTTTCCAAGAGAAATTAGGGTGATTTCTCCAGCCTGGATTGTATGAATTGGAGAATGGGTCCAGATTGGGCTTGGGGAATCCTTGGGCTGCTTGGACATGTTCTTGAACTTGTTCTTGGATGAAAGGAGGGAGTTGAGCTGCAGTTAGACATTCATTAATGTGGTGGGCCGGACTAGCACACAAACTACAGACTTCCTGATGATAGGAGTCTGGGCCAACATATGGGGGGATGGGCCAAAAGGATCCTGATGTGTCCTAGACAAGATTTGGTCCATCTTTTGAGCCAGAGAGGCAATAGTTTGGGCCATAGTATCCACTTTCTCCCACTTTTGGGCCATGAGATTATTCTCAAATTTGGGCTCCAATTCAGCCCGATTTCTTACTACATACAACCCAGCCCACTTGGATGGCCCAACAAATCTCTCATAAGAGGATAAAGAGGCATGATTGATAGAGTTTTCACTCAACATTTCAAAGAGATCATAAGCCTCATTCTCACTTCTACTCATGAATGTCCCTCCACATGAAGCATCCACCATTTGTCTATATTGTTCAGTTAATCCCTCATAAAATACTTGGACAATTTGCCATTTTGAGAGACCATGGTGGGGGCATTTTCTTAAAAGCTCTTTCAACCTTTCCTATGACTCATGAATTAGTTCTCCCGGTGATTGCGAAAATCCAGTAATAGCCCTTCGCATGGTATTGGTTCGGCCTATAGGGTAGAATTTCTTCAGGAATTCTTGTTGCATTTCTGCCCAAGTTCGAATGGTTTTTCCCACAGTACCCAACCAATATTTTGCCTTATCTTTTAGAGAAAATGGGAAAAGAGTCAGTTTGAGGGCATCATCAGTGAAGTTCTGGATCTTGACAGTGGAACAAATTTCCAGGAATTCATCTATGTGTTTGTAAGGGTCCTCATTGGTATTTCCATAAAAGGATGGGAGCATTTGGATGGTGCTGGATTTAATCTCATATTGGATGGCTTGATTTTGTGGGAGATGAATACAAGATGAAGGTTGATATTGATTTGGGATGAAGTAATCCTTCATTTGTTTGGGAGGCTCTTGATGATCATGATTATCCCCGTTATGATTTGGCAATCCATTTTGATTTTCAGCCATTTGATTTTGAAAAAGATTGAGCTTTAAATGAAAGAATCTCTCAATTTTTGGGATTGGTCCTAACAAATTAGGTTTTTGTGATCTTCTACCATGCATGCACTAGGGCCAAATGAGAGAAGAAGGTGAAATTTTTTTAATTTTTTTTTATTTTAACAAAGACAAACAAGATTCAAACAATTACCCTATTTGACCTAGAGATCTTAGACTTGAAAGTGAGATTTCTCACAAAGTGACCTAGACCAACTTAAGTCAACTATTAGGTATATCCACTGGCCAGGTAAGAGGTGGGGTAGTGGGAGGCTCCCCCTACTTTCGTAGGGACCTAATTAGAGAACCACTTTCCCGCTTAGGCGTTTGCCTTTTAACCTCTAGCCCTAGACACCAGTTTCCAAAACCAAGTAGTGGGCCCAAGTGGACCTAAACCTCAGTGTGAACCCTAAGGCCAATGTTTACTGATTTTTATTAAGGCTTGGGAATGCAAGAGATGCAGGAAATTGTGGTTTGTGGGCTAAGGAAGGGTGATCAAATCCCCACCTTATCTTGTTAAGGAAATTGCCCTTAAAATATTTTAGAAATGATGTGCACACCACAAAATCAAGCAAGGGTGTAACGTCGCGCGTTTTTCGGATCCCCGTGGATCCAGGTTTAGCGGGTTTGGTGGCCAATGTGTGGCCCATTAGCTTGTGTGTTTCTTATTGGATACTTACCGGGCTTGGTTGTGGATCTTGTTCAGTGCGCTGGACATCAACTGTAGGTTGGCGTCCAGGTGTGTGACGTCGACTGTGTGTTGGCGGCAATGGTGTTGCCGTTAACATGTTTTTGGCGTCCATCGATGTGGACGTCTAAGAGTATGAACTTGGCGGCGAGCGTTGTGGACGCCTAGTTGGGGCGGTTTGGTTAGCGGCGCAGAGGTTGACGTTAACCTGTGGCGCCTGTGTTTTTAGGGCTGACCCGAGCCTTGTTCTTTTCCCCACTCTCTCCTCTCCTCTTTCCCCACCTTCACCCTTGAGCCTCTTCACGAGTTCCGGTGGTCGACGGGAGTACGAGGGGCAGCCGTGGTACGCGTGGTAGCGGCAAATCAGGCGGAGAATGACGAATTGGAGTGCGGTGTTCGCGGGGCGTTCGTCGGGTTTCGGCGTGATTCAAGGTTCTTCGGAGTTCAATCGCGTTTCTGAGGTAGGGACTGGACCCGTTGATCTTCCCTGGTTAAATTGTTATGCTTTCCTTGCATAAATCGGTTGTTAATTGAGTTTTTGGGAAAAGGGGTCTTCATGTTGGGAAATCGGGTGGTTTGATTGATCCAAGCGTTGGATCATGTCTTTCCGGTTTAATTGTGGTTGCTAGATGTAAGGGGAAGTGTTTCCCCTTGTTTTTCTATTGTATTTATGGTTTGATTGTCCGTGCAATCGGCCTAGGGCCATTTTGTGTGTTCTGGCGGGTTCTGCAGTGAAGATCTTGACGTCAACATCGGTTGACGTAGAGTTCTTCATTGGGAGATTAACGGATAGGTATCTAGCCGTTGATCGTGGGTAAACGGCCAAGTAGTGGTCACTTACTTGGTGTTGACGGCAAGGGACATTGTCGTCTATATCCTTTGGATGGCAATCGATGTCGCCGCCAACCTGTGCATGTGCACAATGTGTTTTTAATGGCATTCTTGTTATAAGTGTTGTGGTGTATTAACACCTGTGGTGCTCTTGGAGCACGGGGCTTTTGAGGTCAGTTTACCGGCTATGTAGTGAAATATCACAGGGTTTTGATGTCGTGCAAGTGGTTTGTATATGCATGGCACATCGTACGCTATCATGTTTATTATATATTAATTATTGTGGTGTTGTGGCGATGAGGTTCACGTCTGAACCTAGCCTCGATCTTCTAGAATCTTTTATAAATTATTCTGGATGGATAATTAGTAAAGTGTAAGTATGATTATTATGTAAATATTGTGGTCAGTGTTTAATGTGACCTCTACTGTCACAAGATGATCAATGATAGGCCAAGTATGATTAACTATCGTGGTTTATATGTGTGACCAATGACAGGTCGTGGCATTATTTTAATATGGTTCATATATGTGTTTGTGTAGGCTAGCTTGTAGGTCACGAGTGACCAAGACATGCTATTCCTCACACGTATATCGTGATTTGTAATAAATGTGTAAGTGATGTGGTTTGTGTATTGCCGAGTGTGGTGGTCCGGCGCCTATTCCGGAATGCCTCTTTAGTCGGGTACCCCAAGTTCTTTGTGAGCCAGGCACGTGTGTTTCTTGTGCTCGGGGTTTGTCCCAGTACTTGTGTTGTACTGTTGAGGTCTGTGTCGTCTTCCTGGACACCCTCACTCCTGTGTTTGAGTTGTACGTCCGGCTGAGGGAAAGACGACAGTAGGGCAACGGCTTGTGTTGGTGGGTGTGCAGTCGCTTGTAGCGCGCTCGTAGTTGGGGGTACGGACACCAGTAGTCGACACTGGTCCCCAGCTAGTCCTATTTTCCAGTGCCTCACTTTAGGGTGCTCTAGCCAGAGACCCTAGAGGTGCCAGCATGGACCTGCAGCTGTGTGTCTGCAGGTGTGGTGTTGGTTGGTCTCCACAGTTGTTTGACTTGTTCTCGTGGAGCGGCAGTTGGACCTTTCGTCCGTGAGAGGTTGTTCTTGTGTTGTGTTGTCCGAGTTGGATATTGGCTGATCAGCCAGTAGTCCGTTCCCGTATGGTGGCGTCGTTCCTTTCCGACTCGTGCTTTGCTACTTGTCGTGGTTCGTGAGTTTGTGACTCGTAGTCGAGGTTTGACTTGTTCGAGGTGTGCCCTGGTGTTGGCACAGTTGTGACTACGGTTGTAGCTTGTGGTGTGCCCGAGTGGTGGCACAGTTTTGATTATAGTTGGTGAATATTGATTCACCAAATGTAGTTTAGTTTGTTATGGTGTGCCCTGTTACGGCACTGGTTTACTTGCGGTTTCTGTGCTGGTGCCTTGTGGTAATAGGTACCTGTTCCTTGTGTGGGTAATGGTTTGTGGTGGTATGTCATATACCAGTCTTTCTGGTGTTGACGTGGAATTGTGTTTCGTGGAGGTCGTGTGGTGTGACCTTCCACTCAATGTGTTTTTACCTTCCTCGGGTAAACTACCGTATATGGTTTTCATTTGTGATGGATTGGCCTGCTGTAGCCGATCATGTCACTTGGTGTGTGTGGCTATTGTCATATTGTGGTTTGGGCATAAAGGGGCCAGCTTTTGGTTAGCAGCTCTGTTACCCACGTACTTGAGATTTGCCTGTGAAGCTTATAAGCCTAGGCAGTGGTTGACTTGTGCGGCTTATAGCTTAAATGATTGATTGTGACTTTAATGTGCCTGTGAGACTTGCGGCCTAGGCATTTCAGTTGTTGAGCGGACTAGCCTGTGGTTCCTCTTTCTTTAAAAAGGAATATGCTTTTGTTTATCAATTACTGTTTAAGCTGTTATTTAAATATAAATGTTGTGAGCATGAAATGGTTTAGCTATTGGTGTTGCCAGTGAGACCCATTGGGGTTGAGGTGTCCGTGGTTACGGTGTTGTTTTGGGTAGCCCCTACTGAGCCAGTGACTTGTTGAGGCTCACTCCCCTACAGTTCTTTTCAGGGCTTGCCGAGTGTTTGGCTTACAGCAGTGTTGTGTCAGACTTGTACCACCAGCAGTTGTGTAGTAGTTAGTGTTGTGTGAGCTTGTGCTCCCTCGGGGTATGCCCCAGGTAGTTGTACTTTTTAATTGGACATGTATTAATGTAATGGGACAGTTATAAATTGTTATATGCAGGTATGAGCACATGTACTTTCTTGTGTCTTATACTGTTGTGGTTTGTCTTTTATATTCTTACTGGACAGTTGTGTGAGCTATCCCTTGCGAGACTTCGGTCCGTTCGCGGGAGGCGGATCTGGATATGGAGCCTTAATGGGCATAAATACCCCGGTCCGTCACAGTTGGTATCAGAGCAATGTCCAGTTAGAATATGAAAAGTATTGAAGTTACAATGTCCCAATACATGAATTAATGTCCAATGCTGGTAGTAAGTCTGTGGTTTTGTGTTGATTAATATAGTATTTATCTGAGTTTTTGTTCTGAAAAATGTGTTTTTGAGTTGAGAATTTGGTAGCCGTTAGCAGTTGTTGAAAGTTGATGTGATTAGAGGTGATATAATATGTGTGATTATACCAGTGTGTTAGTTTGTGATAGAATGATTTGGTTGTTAAAGATTCGCAGTTAAAGGAATTGAAGAAATTAATAAGTTTGGATATGGAATTCAGTAAGAATACAGAGTTAGCAGAGATAGGTATATGGTAACGAGATGATGAGGAACAGCTCAGGGTGTGTCCGAAAATGATTAAATATGCAAAGTATAGTTGAGAACCTCAGCAAAGGTATTGTGGCATTAGAGATCTGAGTCAGATGATATCAAGAAACAGTGTGGATGAGAATGTGATTAGTGTTATGAAGAGTTTGGCATAATTAAGTAAAGTAGATCAGCTTTAAAAGAGGTACTGGTACATAAAAGAATAGTGATGATTAAGTGTACCTGAGATCGGAAATTTGAGAAAATCGTTGTTATGAATAGTGATGGTAATATGAAATTTGATATGAGGATTTGCATAAATATGTATAAAAGGATCAGTTGAATAAAGAAAGAGAGAAAAGAAGAATCAGTGTGCAAAGAGATTTTTCTAAGAATTGTATAAGAGAAATATTTAGTTGATGAATGGCAGGTTATGAGGAATTCTTCAGAAAGAGTTAGTAAAGATGGCTGTGCTAAAGATAAGAGCAGTGAAAGTTAGTAACTGTGAGCAGTTTGAGGAAAATCAAAATTAAAGTTAAGTATGTTAGAATGAGTTCAAGGCAAATGAAATAGAATGGAAAGAAATGCATTAATGGAGAAGCAGTTAATAAATATTGAGTTGAGAAAAACAGCAAGGCAGATTATAATATTTATGTTATTTGAGAAAAGAGCATTTAATGGAATGGGGGAAGCAGACAGAGCAAGTTATTATATTTAAAGAAATTGGTATTTAAATTTAAAATTTTGCTATATTTTAAAGAAGGATGATTAAATACCAGAAAGATTTATAGTATGAACGGTACAACAAGATTAGCCAGGCAGCAGAATGAATGAGAGAAGTATTTTGCGGAAAAGATGTTATGATTAGAATGACTGACAGTTTATGTAAAGAAGAGATATGGATCAGAGAAAGGAAGAATTTAGCAAATTATGAAGTGAATAAGATCGGATGAGTCAGGAAATGTCCGATAGAGTTTGCATATTGGTGCAAAGAAATGATTAATAAAGCAAAAATGGATTGTTATTAAGATATTCCAGAGTTTGATGCAGGAGCAGGAACAGATTAATTAAAGAATATTTGAAAGTTTATGCAACAGAATTATGAGATTAGCCAAAGAATGTCAGTAAAGCAAGAAAAGTATATGAAGAGTAAAGCATGTTAATAACAGTTTGGCAAATCAGAAATTACAGTAATACCTTCAGCTCAGATTAATTGAATAAGATGATTTGAGAAGTAGTTAAAGTTAGAAATGAATTCAGTTGAAGCCAGAAGAAAGCAATTGAAAATAATAATGAGAACAGAAATTGGAGAATATTTTGTAAATGTTCAGTGTGATCAGAGTAGCGCAACGGAAGCGGAAACAAGAAAGATTTAATATCCACAGATTGTTCAAGGTTTACTGGGATAAGAAGAAAGTGTAAAGTTTTACGCAGTGGAATAAAGGAGCAGAGTTTATTATGGTTTTTAATCAGAGATGACTTAAAACGGTATGAGCAGAATAATATGAAAAGGGCAGGAAATTCAAAGATGGTGATTGGTTTTCTTTGAAGAGATGACAATTGCGAATGTAAATGCAGATGAGGCAGAATAACAGCAAGCAATAATAAATAGAAAAAGAAAATGGCAGCATGAAAGAATATTACAATATAAGATATTCGAGAAAGGTGAAGTGGTCCCGAAAGAAATGTTGCAAATACAGCTGGAAAAATGTGAAAGTAGATTCAGTTCAAGGAGATAAAGCGCCATTGGCAAGGTAGAATCATCTACAATTGAAAAGTAAGGAAAGGCAATGGAATCGACAGAATAGAGTAATTGTGAAATGGATTGAAAGAAAAGAAAAGAACAAAGCAAGGATGGAAATGGTTCGATGAATTGAAAGACTGATGCAGAGAAAGAGTATCCTTCTTGTTCTGTATATGGTTTCATTTCTTTTTAGGTGATAATCCGGTTTGTTGTGATTTGTTTTATATGTCGAGGACGACATTTCTTTTTAGGTGATAATAATGTAACGTCGCGCATTTTTCGGATCCCCGTGGATCCAGGTTTAGCGGGTTTGGTGGCCAATGTGTGGCCCATTAGCTTGTGTGTTTCTTATTGGCTCCCTACCGGGCTTGGTTATGGATCTTGTTCAGTACGCTGGACATCAACTGTAGGTTGGCGTCCAGGTGTGTGACGTCGATTGTGTGTTGGCGGCAATGGTGTTGCCGTTAACATGTTTTTGGCGTCCATCGATGTGGACGTCTAAGCGTATGAACTTGGCGGCGAGCGTTGTGGACGCCTAGTTGGGGCGGTTTGGTTAGCGGCGCAGAGGTTGACATTAACCTGTGGCGCCTGTGTTTTTAGGGCTGACCCGAGCCTTGTTCTTTTCCCCACTCTCTCCTCTCCTCTTCCCCCACCTTCACCCTTGAGCCTCTTCACGAGTTCCGGTGGTCGACGGGAGTACGAGGGGCAGCCGTGGTACGCGTGGTAGCGGCAAATCAGGCGGAGAATGACAAATTCGAGCGCGGTGTTCGCGGGGTGTTCCTCGGGTTTCGGCGTGATTCAAGGTTCTTCGGGAGTTCAATCGCGTTTCTGAGGTAGGGACTGGACCCGTTGATCTTCCCTGGTTAAATTGTTATGCTTTCCTTGCATAAATCGGTTGTTAATTGAGTTTTTGGGAAAGGGGGTCTTCATGTTGGGAAATCGGGTGGTTTGATTGATCCAAGCGTTGGATCATGTCTTTCCGGTTTAATTGTGGTTGCTAGATGTAAGGGGAAGTGTTTCCCCTTGTTTTTCTATTGTATTTATGGTTTGATTGCCCGTGCAATCGGCCTAGGGCCATTTTGTGTGTTCTGGCGGGTTCTGCAGTGAAGATCTTGACGTCAACATCGGTTGACGCAGAGTTCTTCGTTGGGAGATTAACGACTAGGTATCTAGCCGTTGATCGTGGGTAAACGGCCAAGTAGTGGTCGCTTACTTGGTGTTGACGGCAAGGGACATTGTCGTCTATATCCTTTGGATGGCAATCGATGTCGCTGCCAACCTGTGCATGTGCACAATGTGTTTTTAATGGCATTCTTGTTATAAGTGTTGTGGTGTATTAACACCTGTGGTGCTCTTGGAGCACGGGGCTTTTGAGGTCAGTTTACCGGCTATGTAGTGAAATATCACAGGGTTTTGATGTCGTGCAAGTGGTTTGTATATGCATGGCACATCGTACGCTATCATGTTTATTATATATTAATTATTGTGGTGTTGTGGCGATGAGGTTCACGTCTGAACCTAGCCTCGATCTTCTAGAATCTTTTATAAATTATTCTGGATGGATAATTAGTAAAGTGTAAGTATGATTATTATGTAAATATTGTGGTTAGTGTTTAATGTGACCTCTACTGTCACAAGATGATCAATGATAGGCCAAGTATGATTAACTATCGTGGTTTATATGTGTGACCAATGACAGGTCGTGGCATTATTTTAATATGGTTCATATATGTGTTTGTGTAGGCTAGCTTGTAGGTCACGAGTGACCAAGACAAGCTATTCCTCACACGTATATCGTGATTTGTAATAAATGTGTAAGTGATGTGGTTTGTGTATTGCCGAGTGTGGTGGTCCAGCGCCTATTTCAGAATGCCTCTTTAGTCGGGTACCCCAGGTTCTTTGTGAGCCAGGCACGTGTGTTTCTTGTGCTCGGGGTTTGTCCCGGTACTTGTGTTGTACTGTTGAGGTCTGTGTCGTCTTCCTGGACACCCTCACTCCTGTGTTTGAGTTGTACGTCCGGCTGAGGGAAAGACGACAGTAGGGCAGCGGCTTGTGTTGGTGGGTGTGCAGTCGCTTGTAGAGCGCTCGTAGTTGGGGGTACAGACACCAGTAGTTGACACTAGTCCCCAGCTAGTCCTGTTTTCCAGTGCCTCACTTTAGGGTGCTCCGGCCAGAGACCCTAGAGGTGCCAGGCATGGACCTGCAGCTGTGTGTCTGCAGGTGTGGTGTTGGTTGGTCTCCACAGTTGTTTGACTTGTTCTCGTGGAGCGGCAGTTGGACCTTTCGTCCGTGACTGCGAGGCTGAGAGGTTGGTCTTGTGTTGTGTTGTCCAGGTTAGATATTGGCCTGATCAGCCAGTAGTCCGTTCCCGTGTGGTGGCGTCGTTCCTTTCCGACTCGTGCTTTGCTACTTGTCGTGGTTCGTGAGTTTGTGACTCGTAGTCGAGGTTTGACTTGTTTGAGGTGTGCCCTGGTGTTGGCACAATTGTGACTACGGTTGTAGCTTGTGGTGTGCCCAAGTGGTGGCACAGTTTTGATTATAGTTGGTGAATATTGATTCACCAAATGTAATTTAGTTTGTTATGGTGTGCCCTGTTACGGCACTGGTTTACTTGCGGTTTCTGTGCTGGTGCCTTGTGGTAATAGGTACCTATTCCCTGTGTGGGTAATGGTTTGTGGTGGTATGTCATATACCAGTCTTTCTGGTGTTGACGTGGAATTGTGTTTCGTGGAGGTCGTGTGGTGTGACCTTCCACTCAATGTGTTTTTACCTTCCTCGGGTAAACTACCGTATATGGTTTTCATGTGTGATGGATTGGCATGCTGTAGCCGATCATGTCACTTGGTGTGTGTGGCTATTGTCATATTGTGGTTTGGGCATAAAGGGGCCAGCTTTTGGTTAGCAGCTCTGTTACCCACATACTTGAGATTTGCCTGTGAAGCTTATAAGCCTAGGCAGTGGTTGACTTGTGCGGCTTATAGCTTAAATGATTGATTGTGACTGTAATGTGCTTGTGAGGCTTGCGGCCTAGGCATTTTAGTTGTTGAGCGGACTAGCCTGTGGTTCCTCTTTCTTTAAAAAGGAATATGCTTTTGTTTATCAATTACTGTTTAAGCTGTTATTTAAATATAAATGTTGTGAGCATGAAATGGTTAGGCTATTGGTGTTGCCAGTGAGACCCATTGGGGTTGAGGTGTCCGTGGTTACGGTGTTGTTTTGGGTAGCCCCTACTGAGCCAGTGACTTGTTGAGGCTCACTCCCCTACAGTTCTTTTCAGGGCTTGCCGAGTGTTTGGCTTACAGCAGCATTGTGTCAGACTTGTACCACCAGTAGTTGTGTAGTAGTTAGTGTTGTGTGAGTTTGTGCTCCCTCGGGGTATGCCCCAGGTAGTTGTACTTTTTAATTGGATATGTATTAATGTAATGGGACAGTTGTAAATTGTTATATGCAGGTATGAGCACATGTACTTTCTTGTGTCTTATACTGTTGTGGTTTGTCTTTTATATTCTTACTGGACAGTTGTGTGAGCTATCCCTTGCGAGACTTCGGTCCGTTCGTGGGAGGCGGATCTAGATATGGAGCCTTAATGGGCATAAATACCCCGGTCCATCACAAAGGGGTTCTATGCAAACATGGCAATGCATGATCATGCTTTTTAAAGAAAGTTTTAAAATTCTCACCTTGCCTCTCGCAATCTTTGATAAGAAAGGAAATTTTTCAAAAAGAAAAATACCTAAAGATGAAAGTCTAAATTATGCATGTTCTAAAGATGTAAAGTTTCTAACCTTGACATGACATCTTTTGATTGGATTCAAGTGATTGATTTTTTTTATTATTATCTAAACATGGCAACTTGGAAAAGGAATCTCAATCAAGAGGGTTTTAATGGTACTTACCTCCAACACAATCCCTCGTTCTTTTGGAAATTAAAACAAATAGAAAGAATGAGATAGAGAAGGAAACTCACCTCAACTTACCTTTTTTTTTTTCTGATTTTTCCTGCAATTTTTTATTTCTTTCAAAGCAGCCCCTTTTGCTTACAGATCTTACTTTCAGTGACAGATTTTTGATAGATTCTCCATTTTTTGTAATTTTTAGTCTTTTTCAATTTTTATTTGACACCTACAAAAAGAAAGAAAATGTTAGCATGAATATATACAAAAGACACCAAGATTATCAAAACTAAAAATCTAATTCCCCAGCAATGGCGCCAAAAATTGATAGCCCATGAATGCGTCATTAAACACGTGACTAACAATCTTAAAATTATCAGCCTACACTAAATATTTTGACAATAGTTAAGTGGTGAGAGTCGAGTCGAATCCACGGAGAACTAGATTTTAGAGTTGAAAACTTTGGATTTTTAGTTAGGAAAATAATGTGGTGATATTAAAATTAAGTTGCACTAAATAAATCTAAACTAAGCTAAATAAATTAAGGGAGAGATAAAGAGTGAATTAAATAACACAAGATGATATTCAAAATTACAATCCACTAATAGAAAAAAAAGATTAACAACTGAATGTTTTATATTGAAAATAATTAACAACTAATTACATGAAACTTAAGAAATTGAGAGAGAAATGAAAGAGAACAAGAGAGAGAGAGAGAGAGAGAGAGAGAGAGAGAGAGAGAGAGAGAGAGAGAGAGAAGAGAGAGAGAGAGAGAGACGAGAGAGAGGGGGCGCGATCGCCTCCTCTCTACGTGCATGCAACTGCATGTACGTGGAGGAGGGGAAGGCGGGACGCGCGCGGGGGCGGCCTGGGTGCGGGGCAGGGCGCAGGGGCACATGGCGGCGAGCGACACGCGCGGGGCGACCGAGGTAGGCAGCAGGGACGTGGGCGCGAGCGGCAGGTGGAGAGGGAGGCTCGTGCGGGGTCTGGGGGAGCGTGGCGGTGGCGACCTGGGCAGGGAGCAACTAGCAAACTGCCCAACATGCACTGCTGTCGCCTAGTGGAGACTCTAAAGGACCTCTGCTGTAGACTGCCACAACTGCCACTCTCTTAACATGAGATAGCTGACCTGAGCCTTCCTACTCAATGCATATATAACTACATTAGCCTTCTCAGGCTGATACTCAATGCTAAAGTCATAATCCTTCAGGTACTCCATCTAGTGTTATTGTCTCTTATTCAGATCCCTCTGTGAAAAGACATATCGTAGGCTCTGATGGTCGGTGCGAATCACAAACCTCACTCCGTACAAGTAGTGACACCAAATCCTCAAAGTAAAAACTATGACAGCCAACTCCAGGTCATAGGTGGGGTAGCTCTCCTCGTAGGGCTTTAGCTGACGTGACGCATAAGCCACCACTCTACCATGCTGCATCAGAACTGTTCCCAAGCCAACACTAGAAGCATCAGTGCAGACCTCAAAACCCTCTGTGCCTGAAGGTAACACCAGGACTGGTGCTGATGCAAGCAGCCACTTCAACTCTATGAAGCTTTGCTCACACTGCTCCGACCACTCAAACGGTACTCCCTTCCTCATCAAACTAGTCAAGGGTGCAGCAATCTGTGAAAAATCTCTAATAAACTTGCGGTAGTAACCAGCCAAGTCAAGGAAACTACGTATCTCTATCACTGTGTGGGGTCTCTCCCACTGCAAAACCGCCTTGACTTTTACTAGATCAACAGAAACTTTGTCACCTGAGATCACATGGCCCAAAAAGTGCACCTGCTACATCCAAAACTCACACTTACTGAGCTTAGCATACAGCTGGTGTTCCCGTAGAGTCTGCAACACGATCCTCAGGTGCTAGGCGTGCTCCTCCTCTAAAGCAGAGTACACCAGAATGTCATAACAAACACCACGACAAACCGGTCCAACAACTAGTGGAACATCCTGTGCATCAGATTCATAAAAGGTCACAGGCGCATTGGTGAGCCTAAACAACATCACCAAAAACTCAAAGTGCCCATATCTGGTCCTAAAAGTTGTCCTCTCTACATCTGAATCTTTGATCCGTAGCTGATAGTAGCTTTACCTCAAGTCAATCCTGAAGAAGACTCGAGCTGACTGAAGTTGATCAAAGAGATCGTCAATCCTAGGCAGAGAATACCTATTCTTGATGGTCACTTGATTCAGATTCCTATAGTCGATGCACAAACGTAGGTTACCATCCTTCTTTTTCACAAACAATACTAGAGACCCCTAAGGAGAAAAGCTAGCGTGAATGTAGCCTTTCTCTGATAGCTCCCCCAACTGCCTCTTCAACTCTCGCAACTTTGTTGGTGCCGTGCGGTACGGTGCCTATGCAAAAGGTGCAGTGCCATGAATAAGCTCAATAGTAAACTCAATCTCTCTGTCTGGTGGTAGACCAGGTAGCTCGTCTAGAAAGACTTCCGGAAACTCACAAACCACAAGAATGTCCTCCATACCACGAGGTGCCTGGTCAACAAGTACAGCAGTGGCAAGGAACCCCTGGCACCCAGAAGCCAACAACCTCTGTGCTCTCAAAGCAGAAATCAGAAAACGAGAAGTAAGAGGTATGATACCTTGGAAGTAGAAGGCAACTCCTCCGAGTATCTAAAGATACACTTCTTCTTCCTGCAATCCACTACTGCAATGTACTGCTAGAGCCAGTCCATACCTAGAATCACATCAAAATCCTACAACTGCATAACAAATAACCGAGCTAGCAAACTCTGACCTTGAATCTATACTGGTACCTCCTCAACACAGTACGATCTAAGGGCAAAATCTTCTGTCGGCAGCTCCACAACAAGGTCACTGGACACTCCCATGTCCAGCTCCCCAAGAGAGTCTAGAAACTCCTCAGAAACAAAAGAGTGGGAGGCACTGGAATCAAACAAAACTCTAGCTACAAAATAAAAAATAATAATCACAGTACCTTCCACAAGCTGAGCTACCTCTATCTCTGCTCGGGTCATGTGCATGACACAAACCCTAGTCCTCGACCTGCCTCAACTCGAAGTCTACTAGTGCTGCTACACAGGAACCTACTGTTGCTACTATGTACGCAACTGAGGCTAACTCTGCTACTGTAGGTCTTGAGGTAACAGGGGGCAATCTCGCGCCATGTGACCCAGCTGGTCACATCGGTAACATTTGCTAGCAAAAGAACGTTGGCCCTGCTATTGTGGCTGCCCAGTAGGCTACTGGACGCTCTCCACTAAAAGCTGCCTCTGCTCTGTCTGCCTCCTGTTATGATGAAACCTCCTCCTAGATCCCGACCTCGATGACGTCCGCACAGAGGAAGACACAAAAGAAGTCGTGGTCCTCATAGTCTTTTGAGATGTAACGACCCGAGAACCCGACCCTCGGCCCACGCCGAAGACCCGATTTTTGCGGTCTCACGCTCTTTTAGTCAAGTAGGATTTTCCTTCCTCTCTTTCCCTCCTCCTATTAGAATCTTTGAGACTAAGCCTCCACCTTTGACATTACCCTTGACTTGTGTTCAATAAGCTGTTTAAAAGTATGATTTCATTCTTTTTCTTCCACTCTATTCATATCTTTAATTGTTGTTCATGTATACTTGTTGTGAGGTTTCTTCCAATTTCCAGAAAGAGTCACAGGAAGGATTTATATATATATATAATATATATATATATATATATTTTTTTTTTTTTTCTTTTCCATATTCCCTCCATATCATCTATATTGTGAAGGTCTCCTCACTTCGTCCTACCAAAGTTATTTTTTTTTATCATGAAAGGTTATGTAAAGAAAAGTGCTCAAGACCCAAAAACCATTGGTTGATCTTCCATAGAAAGTAGAAACACTTAGAAAGTGTCTTTCTAGCCTATTTTAACTCTTCCCAAAAAGAAGAGTAGCATCTGTCGATAGACAGTTTGTATCTGTCAATAGATACCCATGGATTCTAGAACCCAGAAACTAGAGCTATTGACAACCAACAAGTAGTTGTCGACAACCAACGAGTGGCTGTCGACAACCACCAGTCGCATGTCGACAACCACCAGTAGTTGTCGACAACTAAAGACCAGATTCATGAATACAGTTCTGGATGGAACAGTAGCTGTCGACAATGACAACCACCAGTATTTGTTGACAAACAGAACCATTTCTTCATCAATCAAAGTTGACACACTCTTGTATTGTCCAAACAAATTGTCTTTCCTATTTTATTGGATTCTAAACTACTATACCACTGGGATGAATCATTTAATCATCAACTACATCTATCTTTGGATTATTCTTGGACATTTTCAATTACGTTGTTTCCTATACCTTCTTGATATCTTTAACATTAACTCATAGAATCTTATTATTTGTGATATTGTGAGTACCTATGTACCATACATGCATGTTTAGCATAAGTGGAATTTGATGACAACTTTGGGTCTTTGGACTCATTTGAAATAAATACCTGTGCAAATAGGGCTGATCCAGTCCTAGGAGGAGCACTCGAATTCATTTACTAGTCGTACGGAACGATAATGGATCTACTGAATGTTTGGCATTACATCATATATGCTTGATTGGTCATCATTTTATTAAGATATAAGTTGAATATGTACTACCTACTTGAGCCAGAATGTGTCTACTGTAATGATTTCTTCCAGCACAAGCTTTAGTTCATTACTCTCTTATCGTGCTTGTCATCTACTTGTACAAGTTTATCATCACCCTTGACATTCAATACTGCCACCAATCAAGTGTGTTGTTTAATTCTATAGTCACCACCTTCTTTCTGGTAAGATGGGTGAATTCTACTAGGCAAAATTGCGCATTAAATCTAACTCTCTTTCAGGTGAACAGGAAGAGCCTAACTCTTAGGGGCGTGTGCTGAGCATGTCAACCAATCTTTGGGATCTTTTAGAGTACTTTTTGAGAATATTAGTTATAGATGTAAATATTATATTTTCTTTTCCCCACTCCCCTGTGGACTTATATAAGGAGTGTTTTGTAATTTCACTGTAATAAAGACAGATGTTTATATAATCTATGTTCTACTTCTTATATTGAATTTCTGTCATTTTTTGATAAATGGTTATTTATTGGGACGTGACAATAGTTGACGTCAACATGTGTTGCCATCAACTACACCGCCAAGAACTTGACGTCAACATCGATTCCCGTCAAGTTCAACACTTGGAAGATTCCAGAAACTAGGGTAGACGACAACATCAATTGCCGTCAAGACTAGGTTGATGGCACACAACGCCGCCGTCAACACAATGTTGACATCAACCAACCATTGTTCCAGGAAGGCCCATTAAGGGTCCAATAAGTGTTGGGGATCGAATAGGTAACTTTGGTAAATGAACTAAGAGATTGTGTGTATAGCAGCGGAATTAAAATGAGTGAAACACACAATTCAATCAGACTCAAGTGTGGTGTGTGAGAATAGTGAATAAGAACAACAAACCACACAACAAACCACAGTGCACTGAAGATTTTAAGGTGGTTCGGAGAACACAACTTGTGTCTCCTACGTCCACCTCCTCACAACGGAGGAACCACTAACACAAGTGCAGTACAAACTAGAGCACGACGACTCTAACCTCTTTGAGTTCAACAACTCAAAGAACCCCAGGAGATAGGTACAACGACCTACTCTAAAGACCACTTGTGAATTAAGCAAATTCACAAACCCTTGAGCACCACAGCTCAAGCACCAGAGCACAACGGCTCCAACCCAGAGCACTACGGCTCCAAAACAGAGTACAAAGTACTCAAACCTCTGGATCACAGTAGATCCAAGTTCTGCTAGACCAAGCACACTTAGAGAATAGATCCTCTAGCACGATCTATCTCAATACAATGGAAATGGTAGAGACAAATAGAATTGGGAGATCTGTGTAGAACACATACACAGATTCCCTAGAGAAATTGACACTCTGACCAGATACAAACTCAGCTGGATCTCCTTATGGACCAGCACTCCTGCAATCTCGAGCTCCTCCTCTTCTTCTCCTTCTTCTTCTCCTTCTTCTCCCCTTGGCGGCAATGCTCTGCTCCTCTGGATGCAGATGCCTCTTTCCCGCTCTTCTTCCCTTCTTGCAGAAAGCTCTTGGCTCTTGTCTTGCGTGGGATGGCTTTGGAGTGCCAAAGACATGGGTATTTATAGCCCCATATGTCCATAAAGAGCCTTAGGGTACGTAGGCACAAAAACCTAGGCAGATCCCCTTGAACCCTAAGCGTTCATGTGTCCAGATGAAATCACGATTTTGAGTTTCAACTGGAGTGTGTCGACACTACTACAGAGTGTGTCGACACACTGTCCCAAACTGGCAAAATTGGTTCTCTGGGAAGGGTCACTAGTTTCGACACTACTTCAGGCTGTGTTGACACACTGTCCGGAACTGACAAACAGGTCTTCTGGGAACTAGATCTAGTGTCGACACCACTTGAGGCTGTGTGGACACACTGAACAGACCTGTCAACTGGGTTCTCTGGGAACTGGGACTAGTGTCGACACCGCTTGAGGCTGTGTCGACACACTTGACCTTTTCTTCATCATTTTGCCTTAGGGTTTGAAACCCTGTGTCGACACCAGTAGTGGGTGTGTCGACACTACCATGACAAAATCTGTATACACCTGCAAAATTAACACATAAATCATTAGTACAAGATATTATCATTAAAATATGAGATGTTAAACATCAAAAACATGTTGTTTAAGCATTATTGTGTTATGTATAGAACGTATAACATGTTCAACATATCATCATCAAAATCATAATATGTCATCATCAAAATCAAAGTATGAGTGATGTTCATTGGTTTTCATTAAAATACAACTTTAGGAAATTCCAAAACACACTCAACCCAACAATCTCCCCATTTTTGATGATGACAAAACATATGCACAATCTCCTAATAACCTGACTTCCTTAAATGTAACAACTCCCCTTGACCATATACACCCTTTGAACTTACTCCCCATAAAGACTTTCTCCCTCTAGAAACTTTTCTAGAAACTTTTACTTTCTCCTCCTTTAAGGAACTTTCTCCCCCTTTTTGACAACATCAAAAGGATAGATAAGAGAGAGAAACAATGATTGTAAGAGATCAAGAAATGAAATATAAGAAATGAAAGGACAGAAATGATCAAAATAAATGAGGCAAAGTGATATTGACATATGAGAGAAGTTATTGTGTTCTTTGTATTGTGCAATAAAATTTAATCACAAAGACACTCAACACAAAGTATAGAAAAGTATAATGATCTGAATGTGGTTAAAATAATGATGCAAATGTGAAATAAAGTGACCTAAATGAGTGAGCAGAAATATTTAACAAGGATGTTAGAAGCTTTAAGTTTAACACAATGTTGAATAATAGGTCTAAACTCAGTAAACATGAACTTTATTAAGGTCTTAGCTTTTCCATCCTGTCAATTTGATTTTCTTTCATTTTTAACTGGGAAAGAATACAAGAATAAATTAGTTAAATTTCACTTTTCAGTGCAAGAGATCACATTGATTAGATGCAAGATCTCCTGATTACTCAGTGGTTTAACTTTCATTATCTTATACAGAGTTGAAAACTTTTATTTCCACTTTTTGACGCGAAACAAATCACTTTTTAGGTGAAATGGCCCGGTTACTCAGTGGTTCAAGAATTGCATTGCTCTGTTTGTATCTTTCCAGATTGATCATTTTCTTTTGATGTTTTGCAGGAATATGTTTGCTTTGACCAGAAAAGTCAAGACTCTGAATTTAGAGAAATTATTTTTAACATGTGGTAAAAATGAAACTTAAACATACACATGTGAAATAGTAAAGCCACTCATGTGCCTATAATAGTGTTTTGAAAATCATTTTAAAAACATTCAGTATTAAGATTGCTTAACCTTGAAATGATAATGAATCTTTAAAATTAAACTAAGTGCACAATGAGTTTAGTTACAACGTTTTAATTCTCTCATAAGAAAATAGCACAATGACTCAAAAATTCTGATGATTGGAGCGCAGTATAGACAACAAATGTCAAGTGAAATGAGTGAAGAATATACAATGACTCCCCCTCAACAAATACTCCCCCTCAACAATTGCATAAATGAATCTTAGTACTTGGCGGAGACATATACTCACGCATAGTGAAAGTGTCTAGACAAGCCTAACTTGCCTTTCTTCAAATCACTATTTGATATACCAAGAATTTCAATGAACTGAGAAGTGGGAATTTATTTGCAAGAGAGAATGACTTTATTTACACAGAGAGATGAGATGAAGATATAGACATGTGAAAACTTGCATAAACCAAGTTCCCTTCTAAGAGAAGTGAATCTAGGTTCTGCAAGAGGCTTAGTGAAATGTCTGCAATTTGTTTTCTGTGTCAATGAAGTGGAGTTCAAAAGAATTCTTTGAGACTTCATCTCGAAGGAAATGATGCCGAATGTCAATGTGTTTTATGCGGGAATGCTGAATAGGATTTTTGGACAGATTTATAGCACTTGTGTGTCACAAAGAATGGGAATGCAACCTAATGTGTGATTATAATCTAGAAGTTGATGTTTGACCCAAAGGACTTGGGTACCACAGCTACCAACGGCAACATACTCAGCTTCTGCAGTTGAAAGAGCTGCAGAATGTTGCTTTTTAGAAGCCCAAGAAATAAGACACTCTCCTAGATATAAACACAACCCACTAGTGCTTTTTTTATCAAGTTTGCACTCGGCATAATCAGCATCACTATATGCAATCAAGTCCAATTTACACCCAGCAGGATACCAAAGACCCAAACCACATGAAGAAAGAAGATATTTGAAAATTCTTTTAACAGCAGACATGTGACTGTCTTTAGGATTTGCTTGAAATCTGGCGCACATGTAGACACTGAATTGAATATCTGGCCTAGAGGTAGTTAGATAAAGAAGAGATCCAATCATACCTCTGTAAAGTTTAGCATTAACAGGCTTACCAGAAGCATCACTCTCAAGTCTTACACTTGTGGCCATTGGTGTGTTGGATGGCTTGATATTTTGGAAGTCAAACCACTTGAGCAACTCCTTGACATATTTTGTTTGACTCAGAAAAATTCCTTCAGCAGTTTGATGTACTTGAAGACCTAAAAAGAATGTAAGTTCACCCATTAGACTCATTTCAAATTCAGATTGCATAAGATGGGCAAACTCATTGCACAAATTATTATATGTGGAGCCAAAAATGATATCATCAACATAAACCTGAACAGCAATAAAATGATTTTTTACAGTTTTTGTAAACAAAGTTTGATCAATCTTTCCTCTTATATAACCTTTATTTACAAGAAATGAGCTCAACTTGAGAATTTTTATTGCTGTCTCGAGCTCCTCCTCTTCTTCTCCTTCTTCTTCTCCTTCTTCTCCCCTTGGCGGCGCTGCTCTACTCCTCTGGATGCAGATGCCTCTTTCCCGCTCTTCTTCCCTTCTTGCAGAAAGCTCTTGGCTCTTGTCTTGCGTGGGATGGCTTTGGAGTGCCAAAGACATGGGTATTTATAGCCCCATATGTCCATAAAGAGCCTTAGGGTACGTAGGCACAAAAACCTAGACAGATTCCCTTGAACCCTAAGCGGCCACGTGTCCAGATGAAATCACGATTTTGAGTTTCAGCCAGAGTGTGTCGACACTACTACAGAGTGTGTCGACACACTGTCCCAAACTGGCAGAATTGGTTCTCTGGGAAGGGTCACTAGTGTCGACACTACTTCAGGCTGTGTTGACACACTGTCCAGAACTGACAAACAGGTCTTCTGGGAACTAGATCTAGTGTCGACACCACTTGAGGCTGTGTGGACACACTGAACAGACCTGTCAACTGGGTTCTCTGGGAATTGGGACTAGTGTCGACACCACTTGAGGCTGTGTCGACACACTTGACCTTTTCTTCATCATTTTGCCTTAGGGTTTGAAACCCTGTGTCGACACCAGTAGTGGGTGTGTCGACACTACCATGACAAAATCTGTATACACCTGCAAAATTAACACATAAATCATTAGTACAAGATATTATCATTAAAATATGAGATGTTAAACATCAAAAATATGTTGTTTAAGCATTATTGTGTTATGTATAGAATGTATAACATGTTCAACATATCATCATCAAAATCACAATATGTCATCATCAAAATCAAAGTATGAGTGATGTTCATTGGTTATCATTAAAATGCAACTTTAGGAAATTCCAAAACACACTCAACCCAACAATAAGGACCAAGGCCTTACAATTATGGACATGTATTCCCCATTTCCCAATTGTGTAGAGATAACCATAGGGAAGTTGAGGCTTATGGTGTTTTCCAAATCCCTTCTAGTGGGTCTAGTGGTTGTCGTGGACTCTACAGGGTTTGGACTGGTGTGTGTGTGTGTGTGTGTGTTGCACTTCACTAGTTTACAGTGTTCTGATCATTTGTTTTGAGTTCCGCATGGTCTGCCCACTGCAACTTAGAACCAATCAGGGGTGGCTATTGCGTTCTTAACACACCCCTCCCCGAGTGTGTTCTGGTTTGAGTTGTGGTTGTGCCACATTTTCATTAGTGGTTCGGCTTGGTTATGTATCCTTATGGAATGTGTGGCCATCGTTGGAGACATGGTCCTCTGACAAGGTGCACTTAAACACAGCTGGTCGGGCCAGCGTGTTCTCAATTTTGATGGCCTTTTAGGCTAGGGCACTTGCAGAGCGAGGGTTTTCACCCTTTACTCCATCAGGCTATTCCCCAAAGCAAGTTCTCATAGTTTCTAGCTCTTTTGATCGGGTTTGATCGTTGTGGAGATGGATTTGTGCTAAGAGGAGGCAGCTAGATCATGTGAAGGCCCCAACATGTGTTTTCCTCCCCAATTTGAGTAGGTCAGATTTTGCACGTTAAAGTTGTTGTTTACCTTGATTCATGATGGATGTTATGCATTCTTTATGTTTAATTTGGTAGAATCCATGTGTAGGGCTTGCTTGGGATTGATATCTTGTTTAAGGATCATCTCTTCATGTTAAAAGTTTGTTGTAGGTGTATTTCATTGTCAGGAATGAGTTCAGTGGATGAGTATGGCCAGAAATTGGGGTTTGAATGAGGTTTTTGGGCAAAACTATATGTTATGTGAGTTCTATGTGAGAACGCAGCCAGGAGATAAAGGTGCATTCAAAAGGTGGTCCTCTAAGTCGACGTGTTCTTGTTGTCGAGTCGCAGCCTATCAGGTGACCGCACTCATGATGCGACCACCTAGGATGACACTTTTATGTTTTGAGTATGGGTTGAGGCTTAAGTTTATGTAATTGGTTAATGTCATGACAAAAATGGTTTATCGTAGTGTTTTGGCAAGCCTGGTAGTGTCAACGCTGGGTACTTACTTGTTACCTCTAGTGAAGATCCTCAGCTACTAGTATGTGCCTTGCACTTTGTGTGTAGAAAGGGTTTTAGTCCTCGTGCTATATGCACTGATAGGGTCTCTTGTCGTTTTCTCTAACTCCCTTTTAGTTCCTCGTCCCTGGTAGGGGAAAGATGACAGTCGGGCAACTTACCGTGTGTGGTTTGAGTGTACTCGTGGTTAGGGGAATAGACACCGACAGATGTGTTGGGCCCCAGCTAGTCTTGAGCTATAGATAGTGAATAGTTCCCACTACCTCTCCACTCAGCAAGTAGACAGACATAGGTATGACAGTTGGATTAGGCATCTGATTGCGAGACTATAAGGTTGCTAGTAATCTCTTGTCTGGATCAAGTTTTGGTTTCCGCAGACTAGTTATCAAGCCCAAGTGTGGCTTCGTACTATCCTACTCGCATTTTTGTCACAGGTTTATCGGAAATATGCGGTGGTGTGTTTATTTCTTGCTCAGTAGTGTTATTTATTTAAATTCAGTATGACTTTATGTTCTTGTAGATGATATAGTTTATCGTGAGCTTTGGGGGAGCTTCCCTAATGAGTTAATAACTTTGAGGCTCACACCCCTACTCCCTTTTTAAGTGAGAATGAGTAGGCGAGTTCCCAACCCCTGACCACACCTCTGCAACAGTGAGGGGGACTCTTCTACTAGAAGTTGTGAGTTGTGTGCCACGTGGTATACTCCTGGTTGCTGTACTTTCCTTTTGAGCTTTCGTTATGTGATGGGATAATGTAATATGATGCACATATTTATATCAATGCATGCACTTTATTTCTTCTGTACATTTCCTACTAGACACGTGTGTGATCACCCTTTCGAGGCTTTATGGCTCATGAGTTGGAGGAGTTAGTTATAGATCCTTGTAGGGTCTGGATGGTGAGGAGCGCCACAAAGATCAAGGAGTTAGTGCTGCCCAAAGGATCATTGGGTGTATCTCTCCCTCTTGGCCGTATAGATGAACCATAGAAAGGTATAGGAGTCGACATCACATGGGGTCATCATTCGTTCGAGCCTACAAAAGGCATGCCCTGTCTCCATGGAGTGGCCTTGCCATGTGAAGGGTTTATTATAGCAGGCAAGTCAATCTTTTTACCTTTGAATCAAACAGTAGAGATAGTATGATAAATACATAGAATATAAAGGTATAGGATATAATACATGCAGATTTTTAGGATATACATTTGAATATGATTTAATTTAGAGGTATATATATAATTTTCACTTTTATATACTTTAGGTTCAGTGTGAAGTCTAAATTACAAATTTTACAAGAATGACTTATTAATTTGAGGAGTTAGTTCTTTTTTTCTCCATGAAAAAAAAGGGGGCGGGGAAGAGGGGGGATCATGTTTTTGAAGCATTCAACTAGTTGGAGGTGGAATAGGGTGATCATAAAAAACTATTATCACTTGGGAAAAGCTAACTACTTCTTGTGATTTTTCTTTCTATTCAATATGAGATTGGGTATTGTGCATGGTCTGTGACTTGTACTATTTGTAGCATATCTTTATATTTAAAAATATGTATTATGATTGTCATTCTTAATGTTAGAGGTGATAAATAGTTTTAAGAATGACAATAAAATTGAAATTATTTATCAACCTTAAATGGTTGTTTGTCACATTACTGACAAATAGTTTTTTGCATTGGAAATAGGAGGGCATATGAGGAAGATGAGGGAAAAGTTGGTAGGGTTGTGCACTTGCACAGACCAATCCCGTTCAAGACGGCTAATTCTCAAATCATAAAACTTTCCATCTCAGTTATATAGAGCACAATATTCCTCTTGTCATTAAATCAAATAACTAAAGAGTTATATATATATATATATACGTTTTAGGCTTGGAAGAGAAATATAATTTACGTTCAAAGAAATTATATCTAACACTCAACAACTTTTTTCAAAGAGATTTTTGATGAACATCTCTCACTTAGAAAGCAACGTTGAAAAATATTCAAGACAAAATTTGTCAATACTTAATTAGTTATATCCTTTAAATGACTTCTAAAAAAACTGGCAATGTTCTAACACTCGGAAGAGATCCATGACAAATAAATAAATAGAAATGTTTACTATTTGAGGTCCAATAGGAAATATTTAATAGTTTGTTTGGATTCAATTAAATAGATGTGATGTGATAAAAATAATAATGATAAAATGTTGATAAGAACAATAAGAAGTCAATCAATGA